>CM023485.1:57421120-57926299 GCA_013339685.2 Hyalomma asiaticum
GTTAAATACATATCTGCACCAAGAAGTTCTTACTTACACGGCAAGTAGAGGTCATCCGTAACCACAATTATTGATTTTGAAAGCTGTTTGACGTCGACGGTCATAACTGGTGGTCGTTCAGCGTCGGAGCCGCGCAAACACGACGTACACACTTTAAGGGCTGGCACAAAAATTTTCTCTTGATTCTTTTTTTTTTGTGATATAGGTAGCTGGAGGCCTGTTAGTCATAACACGGCACATCAATTGCTCCTGCGCGCGACAGATAATTATTTACAACCTGTTTGTTATCGACTAATTTCCGTTTCGTTTTGGAAGAGCTCCGAAAACGACAAGCGACCGGTTGCAAATGGCGCCGATCAACGTTTGCAATGGGGCAAAGAAATTTATTCACGTGAGCACACAGAACCGTGGCGCACTTCCGTACTGCCCGCAACGTGTGCTGCGCTTTGTTCTCACTATCATCATCATCGGGTGGCAACAATATTCTTGAGGCCTGGTATCGCCTGGAGTCTACTAACGCAAGCGCGGCAAAAGGGCAATGGTGCCCACGATGTCGTCATTGCTAGATGCACTGCTGCATCTATAGGCTGTTGTGTTGCTAGGCTGCTGTGGCGAGTGACGTCGCCGATATTGTAGATGTCGCGATGTGCGACGTATAGCACTCGCTCGCGCACGCGAATTTCAACATTCAGTTAAATTATCTTCCGAGTTATATTCGCTGTTGATATTTGGTACATGATACGTGCATGTCCACGAAAATCCATCCCTTATGCTATCTCAGCAGCGAAAGTTTGGTGGCAGTGCCCTTTTAACTTCAGAATATATTTCTTAGCTTATGTACACGAAGTCAAAGTTGACTTATCGTGCATTATTCTCAGAGCCGTGTGCCCCAAGAAATCACTCGTGTAAAGCCCAACAAATATGTGAGGCAGTCTGCTTAACTATCAAATAATAGCTCTTGAATAATAGAGGAGTGCCCCACTCACAGCAAGTGCGCGATTCAGGGGAAGGTGATAACGGCGTTCTCTTTTAAACAAACGAAAACAACCGTATATACGTGTCAATATCCGCTGGACGTGAATGAATAGGTCTTAAGCATTATGCAGTGACTGTGTCAACCACGATCACAAAATCGTAACCCTCGCCCAGGGCTTCATCCTTTAAAGTTGTAGACGACGACCCTCATTGTTGTTGTTGTTGTTGTTGTTGATATGGTGTTTGACGTCCCAAAACCAGCTCTGATTATGAGAGACGCCGTAGTGGAGGGCTCCGGAAATTTTGAACACCTGGGGTTCTTTAACGTGCACTGACATCGCACAACACACGGGCCTCAACATGTCGCCTCCATCGAAATGCAGCCGCCGCAGTCGGGATTCGATCCTGCGACCCTCGGATCAGCAGCCGAGTACCATAGCCACTAGACCACCAGTGGCGGGGGCACCTATAATCGTTGACTTATAGGTGTCTCTTGGTGGCACTCGCTCCTTAGTGGTGCCGGGAGACTTGTGTCACTTGATGTACACTGCCCCACACATCGAATGTGGGTATGTGCCATACGTGTATACATATAACAGTCGGGCTGTATAAGGTCGCGGTTGATCGCTGTGGGGCGTCATCCGCAGTTAACAGCGGAGATGTCATACAGTAGTAAAAAGCGCACGCCCTTAACCCATTATACCCAAACTGCATCTGCATCTCAGTAATTAAGCGAAGAACAACATAGAAAGAACGAAAGAAAGAAAGAAAGAAAGAAAGAAAGAAGGAAAGAAAGAAAGAAAGAAAGAAAGAAAGAAAGAAAGAAAGAAAGAAAGAAAGAAAGAAAGAAAGAAAGAAAGAAAGAAAGAAAGAAAGAAAGAAAGAAAGACGAGCCTCCGTTTTCGCACAAGGAACATGCGCCGCGGCCTTGGACCTACTGCTACATTTGCCTTTCACTCAAGACCCGCCTAAAACGTACAACGCTGTGTATGCTGTTGCGTTATGGCACTCCTTTCGGTGCTTATTCTTCGTGGTTGCATGATGTGTTGTCTTCAAATATTACATTGACTTCACGTTTCGCGAAAGGAACCACGCTAACGATCAAACAACCACGTCCCCCGTTGTGAGCAGTAACTTAAAATACGAGTTCGAAAACATTGCCGAATCAATGTTATCGAGGTCACTCTTAAAGATAGTGCTCAATAAGTCATGGTAAACTCAGTAACACAAGTTAATATTGATATTTTATTAATTAAGGGCGCCAAAAACGCAATAATAAAACAACTGAAATACCCCGTTGCCCTTTACATTGCTGCCACTGCTTATTTTTTGGTTTCAGCATAGCGCACGATATCGATACGCTTCTTTTGAAAAACATCGGCGCGATGTCCGGATACTCTGCTACTACGGATACTGCACCGATCTATGATGCACTTAGAACAAATACGCGATATCGTAAAATAAGAAAGAAACTACTTACAATCTTGTTCTCCTCGCGTTTCTTGATCATGCGGATTGTTGCGTTCTTGTAGAAATCAAAGGCTTTTTCGTTGAAAACACGCCTACGGAGTGTTTGGCCAAGTTTCTGAATGAACACTGAAAGCAAACGCAGACTAAGTTGAAATACCAAAAAAAAAAAAAAAAGTCGCTGAGCTAGCCACTGATCTAGAGCTACGACTATGCAGTTGCCGATAAAGATTACGTCAACTCAACTATTATGGTAAACTTCACCATGCATGGTAATAATGATTGCTACCCGGTATCACGAGAAATACGTAGTATTGTGTTGCGTGCCATACGACAAAAGAAAAAAATACTGTGACCCACCGGTTAGCATAATCAATGGCGTTACTTCCGCAAAGAACGCGTTTCTCGCGCTCCTGAAGAAGGATGCCTCTTCTGGAGAATTCAGAGGCAGCTTCGCACCGAAGGAGCAGCTCGCGACGGCATCCAAGGCAAAGTGGCCGTAGAACCTTTCGAGTAATGCAAAAACGAGAAATGTGTTAGGCAGATCGACAGTGCAAAAGAAACCTACGAATTATGTTGGGCTAAACAATACAAAAAAAAAAGGCACACGCACAAACATGCGCGCCAGAGCATAAACGCAAGTGCATCATGACGAAATAGACACATACAACACAAGGATGCACGTGACACGCCCCCAAGTTTCATCATTCCACCTCACCCTTTCATGTCGACGTCTTTCGACGCAGCCGCGGCCTCCTTGAGCCGTTCTGAAGTGAATGCAGCGCAACTATCTATGATGGCTTGCATCTGATGACACAAGAAACACGTAGAGTGCATGTCAGTGAAAAGCTCGCATCCGCAGGTGAAATCACTTATCCCAAAACTGTTTGTAAGATCAACTGCCAGCCAACCGTGGTGCGGGACATTATTTCAGCGAGGATGACAGGACAGTGTCAGACAACTCTCAGGAGCAAAACGCCATCTATTCACATGACTCCGATGAGCAAATTGAATAACGTGACCAAAATGTCAGTTTTTGCTTCCGATCATCATCATCTCCTTCAGGGCATTAGAGAGGTGCCGTTACCGACTCTGTAGTGTATACGATGTTGTACCCCAGGCTTCATTTTTGTTGCCTTATCTGGCGTTAAACATTCGACAGCAGCAAGAATAAACGGAAGGCCTAACAGACGCGTTCTTACGTTAAGGCTGTTCAGCGCACGTGAAATTACGGTATTGAGCTCCAGACATGGTGCATATCACAATTCCTATCAATTTTGTGCGAAGTAAACACTAAGCCCTACTTGGCTAGATAAAAGCAAAAGTTCGTTTGCTTCAGGATTTTTACCTTACGGATAACAGGGAGTATTTGTTAAAGCAAGTGAAAATTACAGAGTTCCTCGATATTTGATGCAATTACATCAGACGACGCGTATCCGTGTTTCAGGTTACGAAAGGCGTTTTTATGCAAAGGGGACGCTGGATGGCGGTATAGTTATACACATACTTACAAATGCTTCTGCACATGCTTTACCAGCTGAATTATTGGTACCATTAATGCCACCTTCGATCAAAACCGTACGGTGTTGCAAAGCCGAACTCATCGCAACTCTGGTCGAGATGAAAGACAACTCACTTTTCGCAGTTTTCCTGATGTAAAGGCAGGGGATGTCGCTGTGCGAAGCTTCTTCCATTGTGCGGGTGGAACGTTCATCATAAGATTGCTTAAAATTGGATCATCGACCTCCGCAGGCTGCAGTAAAAAAATGCGAGAACGGGATGATTATATATATATATATATATATATATATATATATATATATATATATATATATATATAGAGAGAGAGAGAGAGAGAGAGAGAGAGAGGTATTTTCATAACCTTCATGGAGCTCCAAGATGTACGTAGATAGATAGATAGATAGATAGATAGATAGATAGATAGATAGATAGATAGATAGATAGATAGATAGATAGATAGATACCCTCAAAGTGCCTTTCTTTTACTACGAGATGTTTCGCATTTACAGGGAACACAAGCCTATGGCCCAATTAGCCCCAGCTCTCCAACATCATTTCCGTATATCTAAAGGAAGCCTCAAAGGCGACCTACGGAAATAATAACAGTAACCGAGTTTCATGCATGGCTCACACACAAAACTAATCTTAAGTCTTGCTAATGCTTAGAAGAAAGTGAACCTAAGCTCCATGACTTCTTTTGCTGGCTGTTCTGACTTTTGCTGGCTTTTGCTAGCTTGCTGAGAGAACACAATAATGCTTGACCTTCAAATCCTACATTTAAATCCGTTCGTTTAGAAAATGTCTGTAACCCCATTCGGCAAGGGTTTTATTTGTTCTGCGATGTAACTACTCTTAAAAGGGCCAGCGAAGATTAAGGCATATTCCTAGCACAGCTGGAGTCAAACGGCAAGCGAAGCAGCCAGCCAGGAACTGCGTATACCATACCATTTGCGAGACCGAGTGAGACCGTGTGAAGTCTTTGTGTGCAAGTTGTGTAGTTGCGTGCATAACGTCGGCTCATCAGGCAGGTCCACTACACTAAGATACGTATGGTAGCTTATGGAAGCTTATGGTCCTGCGTAACGACGGCACTCCCATTAGAGCACAAGCGTCACTTTCATCAAAGACAAAGGGGAATGTTAGCTTATGGTGCCGGCATCTTGCCACATTTTGTTTAACTACGATACTGCGCCTACACTCTGCCGGCATGTTCCCTACACGAAAAGTGCATGTTCAGTGCACTACCTGTGAACAGTGCCACATGCGTTAAATTAAACAGAGCTAAAGTCGCACGACACGAGAAGCCCTATCACAGGAAGTCTTGAAAAGTGTGTTAATCTGTGGTCTGACTATTAGATAGTAAGTAAAAGGAGATATTTGCACGAAGATTGAATAGCGTATGAAGATGGGATGTGTCAACATTATATCTTGCACTTGCTTTAATCATGAGTTCCTATTATATGTAGTTTAAACACCACTACAGGTTAAGTTCGCTGTTCAGTAAACGTGCCATCAGCCTCCCGTTTTGCAAATTTAAGTGCCCGCTGGCTTCGCGTAAAGTAAAGAAAAAGAAAAGAGAAAGAGAGAGATATATATGATACCATTCGTTTAAAAAAGAACGTGGCAATAATATGACACATCTCTCTTGTGAAACCTAGATGCTTCAGTGTTTGCACATCGAGGAAAAAAAAACGCAACCTGAATTAACTAAAGCATTAAACAAGTTCCACGTGAGCCTCATTCGCATATCACGCCTTGTACACTGTCACTTAGGTTAACAGTGGGGGGTTGGGCGGTGCTAATATTCTAATGTTCCGAATATTTGTCGAATATGATATATTTAACATTCGTATTGGATTGGCGAATGAGGTACAAGAACTCTTCGAATATTCGAAACCATCGGCAGTGGATGTAGGCGTCGTGGCGGAACAACGAACGTTCCGGTACACACGGCTTGTCGCCGCCAGCACGCGGTATCACGACGACATTGCCCAACTAAGTGCTCAGCAGTACTGTTCGCGTCCATGCAACCATGCATGTGTTGTACCCGCATTCAAGAGGCAGCCGAAACGAGACTTGATCCCTGCCCTTTAGCAAGCCGCTTCCTTGTGCGGGACCTCTCCGGCGTGCATTACAGCTGCTCACCCGTGTGGAACAAGAAATATTTCTTCACGGTAGCCTTTATTTGTCATTGCCTGATTCATGCTATGCTAATTTGTCAATGCACTTAGGATCTGCCAAGCTAGTCTGTCTACCAGTTTGTTTCTATTAGCAACATAGTTTGCGTTGAGTGTATTTTAGTGTATTTCTTGGCGTAATGATGTGTTAATGGTACATTATTACTGAAGGCGCCTCTGCGCCTTCAGTAATAATTCTAAGCTGGATGTTCGTACTGGATTCGTTTTCGAAAAATCCAATATTTTCACATCTCTAGTTAACACAGAACATGTGCGTTTTATGAGGAAGCCCTTGATAAAGTGGAAGGGTAGCTTTAGCGACGTACATGCACGGAAGTATTTCCGGCACAGAGTATACAACTCCTGCTAAGGAAACAGAGGTAGGCACACTTACTTTTCTCTGAGTTAAGTTGGCATCCTTGACCATAATGAGTCTAAGGAGGTCGGGTTCAGCGACGTATAGTATCGGCTTTCCATCTTCATACGATCTGTTAAAAAAAAATCACTCATGCATGTCAACTAAACTACGGGTACGCACTATCCGGTCAATGCGGCTATTTCGTCACATCAGGCCAAAAGGGAAAATACGTGAAACCATGGTTACCCAAATAGTCGTCCATGCTCCTTGTAAAGTTCTTGATCTACAAGATGAACTGGCTACGTGAAAAAAAAAAAAAAAACGTTAGATTCGATTAGAATAGCACCAGTAAAGGAAGCGATATTTCCTCACCTTGAAGAGTTGTTTCGTCTGAGATCCAAAGAAGAGTGAAAACTTCTCGTGCACGACGTTCTGATCTTTCCAGTAGTTTCGGTAGCGACTTGCTCGCCTGCCAAGGAAATACGAAGACGCTGTGTTTGCTTACATGTAGCGCCTGCCTCGCGAAACAATAGTGCAGTAAAAGAATTTTCAAGCTATAAAGTCACTTCGTTTATGTCTCGTATGAGAAACTGCGTCAGAATGGAAGTCGCCAAAAGTTTCTTCTTTTTTTTTTCAAACCCAGCGGTAATGCAGCTCCACTTAAGTGAAACCTGAGGAGGTGCGAAGCATGCATTGATGCACCGGTCAATCGCCGCAAATGGGCGATGATAGGCAGAAAACTGGACTTCTTTCAACTACATATGGACGTGTACATTTATTATATAATCTGCCATCGCGTAGCTAATGCCAGTTAACGTATTGTTTCTTTTATATGACCATAGTTTGACCGCTTGCTTTACCGTGACAGCGAAGGCGACAGCCAAAGGTCGCACCTAAAACTATCATCATCACTAGTTCAGGTCCCTAAGAGTGCGCGTGCACTCCTATGATGATGATGATGGTGGTGCTGATGATGAAGATGATGATTGTGGTTCGGTAAAGGAAAGGACGCTAATTTCTGCAGCTCATGTCCGGAGCACGGCTAAGCGTTCGTGGGGATAGGGGAAAGGGAGTGAAAGAGATAGGAAGGAGAGGAACGCCGTAGTAAAGGGCTCCCGAAATTTTGACCACCTGGGGATCTTTAACATGCACTGACAACGCATAGCCCGTTTATTGTGCATTGTCAGTGTGCGTGTTATAGGGGACGCTGACAGGAGACGCTGACAGCCTGAAACTGCTTCGAACTTACAAGAGGCCAGAGTTCTACGCGAAAACCATCGCAAGAGGTGGTGATAGATGAAGCAGAGTTAAGCAAAGGGAGTTGCGCAGAAACATCGCGCACATGCGGTGCTTACTGGAAGCAAGTTAAGTCTACGTAGGCTTCCGTATTTTGAATTTTGAAGTTTGAAGTTTATTGAAGTTGGTTTCAATACAGTTCATGTCAATTCGCAACACTTATTAGACCCAGAGCCATTGGCTAGTAGACGGTCTAATGGAAGAAAGCACACGAGCAAAATAACATTTTGTATAAGAAATCACATCATCAAAAAAAAACTCTAATTAAGGAAATGAAGCAAGAGTAGTTAATATATTTAATTAAGATTTAAGATGACGAAGTACATTAACCAAATTCATGGAAGCAGATACAGAGATTGCTGTTCAGCCAATCGCTCGAAAATGTATCTGTAGGAAAATGTATATGTACCGAAAAGTAGCATCTCGAACACTTCTCATACCTCTTGGAAACTGGTGCGGAAGAAGCTGTTGTTACGACAAATGCTAACAGAGATTGACTTAAGGTTAAAGAAGTGTTGGGCGAGAATTCATTCACTTTCCCCATTTATTTAACTTGTAAAGAGGAAAAATGAAAGGGCCTCCAAGCTTCGTCTTTAGGAGTGGAACGCGCGGTAGCGTTTCATGGCCTCGTTCGCACTGCCTTTTCACAGAACATTCATTAAAAACAGCTCGTCCACTATATTAATCTCCCTGCGAGGCGCTGCCAAAGGGGCGAGCACCTTCTAGATCATATTTGCGCAAGTAACCTACGCGGGCCAAAACTACCTTGCGACGCTGCCTGGGCGCTCGGTGCTGGTGTAGTAGAAATGGTGGAAGAGGGGTTTCTGTATGGGTTTCCTCGTGACATAATTTTGCTTGCTGATTTAGTACGTATGTTTGTTTTGCTCCGCAAGATGATAGTCACTTTTCTGACTTTTTTTTTTAGGGGCGAAGGCTCCTTAGGGTGTGGGTCGTTCCCTCCTCTGTAGTAGTAGTAGTAGTAGTATGTATGTAGCCACCTCGCGCCGCCGGGAGGCTCGCGCTCGAGAGCTCGCGCGCCGGGAGGCACGCGCCCAGGGCGAGCGCGAGCGCGTGCCTCCCGGCGCGCGAGCTCTCTCACTCTTCCATCTGCTGCCTTGTGAGAGAGAGAGAGAGAGAGACAGAGAGAGCGAAAGGAGCGCGTTGACTATGGAAACGCTCTTTCTTCGATGAACGCTCTACCAGCTCGCAAAGAAGGAGAACGCGCCCTCACCCGCGAGAGACAACGTTGGAGCAGGCAGCGTCTTCTAGCGAGTTTCTTGATTGAAAAATACCGACTGCTCGCGCTGGAGAACCGTTCACCGGCCACCCATATATATATATATATATATATATATATATATATATATATATATATATATATATATATATATATATATATATATATATATGCACTGGATCTTGACTTGCAATGAAGTGCCGGTGGGAGATTTCACTTGTGCGTAGTTGAACCATAAGGATTCGTAGCGTGCGCGTTAACTAAATTAATCCGGAACTCGGCACGATCTACGATGAACATCCGGAGCTTCGCCCACTCATCATCATTCACTCCGTGAATATGCTGTGAATTTTTGGTCACAGTAGCCCTGCGAAAAAGTTTTACGCGCGAAGCACCTCATGCGCACGGACTCTAGGCGCCTCCTGTCGTTCTGTGGACAAGGCGGCGAGGAACACTAAACTCCGGATGATTTGGACCCTCGACTTATTCAGAGAGTTGTGTGCTACAATGCGCGACGCTTTCCTCCATACAATTGATCGTTTTTGAAGTCATCACCATATGGGCACCGTGCGGGACCTCATTAAAGTCCTGTTATTCCATCCATCCATCGGTCTCCATACTTGACGTGTGGGTCGACGTGGCACATTCCGGGACCACTATCAAAAATGTAATTACGTTGGTTCGTAATGACCACAGCCAGTAACACAGAATACACCCATTTTTTTGATGTCTGAATTCTGGTTCCTTTCATGACAAAATACAGTATGACAGACGGCAGAACAAATGTACAATTATTTACTCTTCAGTTTCAATTAGCTAGTGTGCAACGACCACTACGGCACATAAACGCGTTTTCTTTCTTGCCATAGATTATGGAGTGCCACGAAAACGGGTCTGCTTTCGCCCTCGGCCCACACCGTAGCCCACTGCTGCATGGTAGCGATAATGTCGCGCAGGCGCGCTGTCTTTCTCTTTCCTGCCCGGCGGGGAGGGAACGAGTGGCCGAATCCATGCGTCACCGGACTGCGCTGCCAGGAAGGCGCATCCGCAAGCTGCCGGCAATACGCGATCCGCGTCCCGCAGACGCGTGAAGAGAAAGCGCGTGCACAAGCCCTTCACTCCCAGCGGCCTCCTATCGTCTGGCGGAGCGGGACAAAAAAAAAAATAGAAGAAAAATAAGAGGAGAGAGAGAGAGAGAGAGAGAGAGAGAGAGAGAGAGAGAGAGAGAGAGAGAGGTACGCAGCTTCCGCTAGGTCGCGGAAGGCAAGATCACAGCGAAGCTGGCAGATCATCGTCATTTTCATTATCATCATCATCAGCGGCAGCATCATCTTCTTTTTCTTCACCTTCATCGTCGTCATAATGATCATCATCTATTTTTCTTATCCATCATTTTCATCATTATCGCCATCTTCTTCCCCTGCTTCTCCCGATCATGTGCCGCTGTGACGTCATATTGCGTGATATAGCATGACGTCGAGGCCATACGAGGTTATGCTGGTAGAGGCAGCGTCGCTTGGATGCTAGGCAAGGTCATTATAAGGATATTTCATGACAGGACACACATATTTCCTCATAGGACAAACTTTGGCTAGCTTAACCAGCTTCGCTGCTAAAAGACGAACACGCAGAGGCCCGCGTATTGCACATGCGAGTATAGTGCGTGTGTATGGCATGTATAGTGGTGGCGAATAGCGACGCTGTTCATCAATCCTCACGGCAGTGATAAGGCGATTAATTTTTTTTACTCGACAGTACGTTACGTGAGTCACACATGGCTAGTGAAAAAAACGAGGCGGGGTGTGTAAGAAGTAAGTAAAGGCAGAGAGGTTAACCAAGAACGTGTCCGGTTTGCTACAGGCGAGTGCAAGCATTTCGTATCCAGAAAGCTCGAGAACAGAAGCCTGAACGCCAACGCAGCGCATGCGCATAAAATGCGGCCCATATCCTTAGTGGCTCCACTGCTTTCAGCGCCATTACACTCGATAATCTATAGACACCACCACCTGCAGCCAAATCCTGTAGTACAAAGAAGAAAAACCATAACTCGGACGCTTACTGGCGACTTTTCAAGTATAATTTTTTGATCACGCATGAAAGCCATAGTAATTTATTTTCTGTTTTTCATGTATTGTGCTTCACTGAATGCTACAAACTTAAACTGATGGTTCTTATTTATAACCGCATAAAACAAGATTTTTCTTCATTCAGAAATATGTACCTCACTCGGGACATTGAATATAATTTGAGAAGGACGTCGCTTGTTACAACTAGATCTAGGACAAATTATGGCACGCAATCACTTGACCGTCAAATAGTAGACATATGTAACAGTTTTCCTTCTGTTGTTGAGTTAACACAGATAAGCAGATCTGTATATTATTTTAAAAAGAAAGTAAGATTGCTCTTTGATCCAGGATGAAGCGCTTCTTTTCTCGATGTTTATGTAGGTGCATTTGTATTTTACCACTTCCAATGTCTACTGCTGTTCTCTAATTGTACTTCCCTGCGTTTGAAGTGTATAGTTGCGTATATTGTCTGCTCCATATAGATACCAGGTGTTAGAGCAAGACCCTTGCTCATTGATTGATGTGATTGATGATATATGATTGATTGATTGATTTCTGGAGTTTTGCGTCCCAAAGCCACGATATGATTATGAGAGACACCGTAGTGGAGAGAGAGAGAGAGAATATTCTACCACTGAGCCACGCCTGACTGTAGTGGAGGGCTCCAAAATTTTCGAGCAGCTGGGTGTCTTTAATGCGCACTCACACCGCACAGCACACGGGACTCAACATTTCGCCTCTACCGAAATGCATCCGCGACCTTCGGATCAGCAGCCGAGTGCCATAGCCACTAAACCACCGTGGCGGGCAAGTACCCTCTCGTCAGTTGCGGTTGGTTCAGTCTTTTCCCCACATGAAAGTGCAGAGTAAGCGAAACTGTCGCGCTCTTTGAACGCCAGCTACTCTTGCAAACAAGATACTTGTGCTTTGAATGAGTTGTATGAACTAACCTCAAATGCAGTGCTAGAAGTATGCCAAAGGATATGAAGCAAAGTACTCACAGATAGAGGAAAACACATACGGTGATGACTAAAAACAGCCAGTCGTAGGAAACGAAGTAGCTTAGCAGGGGCATGCTGACGGTCTCAACGTGAGGTCCGCCTTCTTGGAACCAAATACTCTGTATTTGTGAGCCTCGAGCTTCCTGTGCGCCGCCCTTTGGTGGTATCGGCTGTTTTGCGTCAGATCCCGCCGATTCGTAGTTTCGCACACTAAGTGTGAAGAAATGTTTGTATGTCTTATCTGCCATGCCGTAGATTTTTTGTTATCGTTGTCAGTGGCGTCACACAAGGGCAGCTATCTCGTTTGTCCCATTTTATCCATTATCGCATGCTTATCGCTACATTTCGGCTGCGCAGCTTGCATGTCACGATGGTGGGGTTTTCGAGTGTTTACGAGCGTTCGATAGGTGCTGATTTATCGGTGCGCACTGAAGAGCTTTCTCACAATGGAAGGGCTTTTCAGAAGAAAGGCTGCTATTATGGCATAGTGTCCGTATCGACCAGTGGAATTGGATCGGATTGTACACGTTCGCACTAGGACAGTTTTCCGTTTTCTTTTTGTTGTTATTGTTGTTGTGTGTGTGTGTGTGTGTGTGTGTGTGTGTGTGTGTGTGTGTGTGGTGGTGGTGGTGTGTGTGTGTGTGTGTGTGTGTGTGTGTGTGTGTGTGTGTGTGTGTGTGTGTGTGTGTGTGCGTGCGTGCGTGCGTGTGTGTGTGTGTGTGTGTGTGTGTGTGTTTAGGGGGGGGCTTAAAAGAATGTTCTTTAATGAAAATCAACGTTACCATTGCGAGCGCGTCGCATTGCGTAAAGATACAATGAGCTGAAGGACAAAATGTGTTATATTTGTTAATTAAATCAGGTCCGATACTTCTATTCAATTTTACATCACGGCGAGTTGGCACGTTACATCTAAGGCACGTGACGCGGCGTGGCCTTACACTGTATATCGCCTGTTAAAAAATGAGCTAGGTGATCCACATATGCGGAAGAAGCTTCGACGCGTTGCGTGTGCATAATCTTACGCGAATTATGTGGTGTGTAATCGTCCATACAATGTGTAGCTCTGTAGACTGTGCATGTTCAGAGTGCAAGCTCGGTACATTGCCCCGTAATTTTGGTAAACACACATTTCTGAACTGGATATGGGAGCCTATGCAATATACAGTAGAAAACGTAGCCCTCGGGCTCGTATATTATCAACTCATTCGAAACGCGTCACCACCAAGGTGGACGGCCGGAGAAACAGAGGCCGGCGGTTAGTACAGAGGTTGCTGTTTACAGGGGAAGTACGCGACATCTGTGCGAAGAGAAATTTTCGAGAAAATAAAAAGTGAACTATCCTTAACCATATGCTCATGAGATGAGAACGTGAAAGCGGGCGAGAGCGCGCTAGCTTTAAAGATGCTGCGTCGGTGCCCAAGTGGACGTCGGCGCGCTCAGTCAATCAGAGCGCCGATTATTCCTATGCGCTTTCCCTCTCCCATTCTAGCCGGGACTTCCACACTTTCGACGTGGGTGTTCCCCTTTCTTATGTGCCGGCCGCAGTGTAAGATATATATTGTTTTAAGGTGGGGACTCATACCGGCAAAGCAGCAACAACGTGCGCCCAAGAACAGTGACTGCTGCGGATACCTATTGCCGTTGCGATGAAAGTTGAAGACAAAAGAACAGTGCTCCGGTCGGGTTTTCGAAGCAATCGTCACTTCTTGGCAAATATGAAATGATATTAAGCCGCATGGGGAAAGTGGGTCAGTGGTGGAGAACGAAAGCGCGGGCGGAGCGGAGCGCGCACCGACTGTTGCTGTGGCAGCTGTTGGAGCCTGCCCCTACTCTCGGTTTGTGAGGCCATGCGTTTACATGACTTTTGCGGGTGCCAAGACAGCCAACGCCTCCGAGACATGTTTCAGGCCTGCGCCCAAGAAAGTGACGGCACAAGTCGCCGACCGACCTACCACTTTGTACAAAGACGTATGCCACACAGGCAATTTCTTCGCTGACTGCTTCGCCTTTATAGTTACTTTTCTCTGCACGCGGGAGTTTTGCTTTTATGCCCTAGAAGCGCCGGTTAAAAAAAAAATGTAGCTTGCTAATTGTTGACACGCGCGTGAAGTGCAACCCCCCCCCCCCCGCCCTTTCTTATTTTGTTACTGTGAGACTGAGGCACACATCTGCCTTGCGCAGCTGTATTCAAACCATTTCTTCCGTCCTTCATTGTGGTCCGCCGCGGTGGTGCAGTGGTTACGGTACTCGGCTGCCAACCAAAAAACGCGGGTTCGACCCCGGCCGCGACGGTCGCATTTTCGACTGAGGCGAAAATGCCAGAGGCCCGTGTACTGTGCGTTGTCAGTGCACGTTAAAGAACACCAGGTGGTCAAAATTTCCGGAGCCCTCCACTACGGCCTTTCTCTCCTCTCTATCTCTTTCAGTCCCTTTCCCCTACCCGCACGGACGCTTAGCCGTGCTCCCTGCATGGGCTGCAGAAATTAGCGTCCTTTCCTTAACCGAGCCACGATCATCATCATCATCATCATCATCATCATCATCATCATCCTGCGTTGTGCCAGCAACGTGTCATACAGACCCGAGACCAGGGATGTGCTCGAAGTGCCATTGCCGGTGTTACTCCTGCACCCTGAGAGCCACAAGATTTCCTGGGTGTCCGTCGTACCTATTTCTCCAAGCCTCCTTCACTTTTCGTGACAAGTACTGTCATGTACGCATATGCTGTAGTAAGCAATCTTGCAGGGAACAATTGCATCAAATTATTTTATCACTGCGAATAAAGGAAAATCGCCAGCCTCTTAACAGTTCAAGCGCTGCCAGAGTTCGAAGAGGCAACGACGTGCGTAAATGGGCCCACGCGCGATGCTATACGGTTGGTGTCGAGCTGGTGCCACGAACACTCTGCTGAATAGCATCTGCAAACAATGTGGAAAGATGTATATCGCAATGCAAAAGATCAAAATTCCAGAAAGCGAAAATCTCGAGTACAAAATCCAGAAATACTCTTTCCCTTTGTATGTATGCGGTTATCGCTCGCGTACTTGTTTTCCATGCAGTGTTTCTTGTTGTGTAACAGCAGGGTGACTTCGTGCTAATACTAACCGTATCTTCTACAATATGTGCAATTTTGGGCCCTTGAGTTGTACATTTAGTGCTCTTTTATTCATTGTATTGTCTTGTTTGTCTATGTTGCATGTTGAATCGTCGCGCAAAGACAATATTACATGCGCTGTCTTCATCATATTGAGCTATTAGATCTTCACGTAAGCAATAAATGTTTCATTCGCAGTGCATATTCTGTGTTATGAGAAATTGGGAGAACTGAAACCATCACGGATTCCCAGATTACAAAAGTTACTTTAAAATACGTCGGTCATCCTCGCGTTATAAAAAAAAGGATGTGATTATGCTGCTGGTCTTCGTACCGCGAAAAAAAAATCATGGTTTCGCCTGAAGGGCGAATCAATGAATGCGGTAGCAATGCGTGATGTAGTGTACGAATTAAGACTACCAGCTTTAAGGAATTTCACTACACTACACCACACCACGTTCACTACAATCTGAATTGTAGTGAACGTGGGCTTCTTAAGTAAGCATGAAGGTGCGTAAAGTACCATGTGACGGTCGAGCGGCAAAGACAACGTCCCAGCAGAGCTGCGAGCTAAATCATGTTGTTTTGATGTCTTCTGGCACATGCTTCACACTGCGCGACCTCGCTAAGCAGCGTGCACTTTGCGCCATCGAGAAACTTGGCCCAGCACAGCGGCACCAAGCGAGCGCGCTCCTTCCGGCACTCGTAGACGCATTCGCGTGAGCGCTATGTGGCGGGGGCAATGCCGGCGTGTGCTATATGCCAGGCGCCTGGAACGGAGGACGACAGCACGTTTGATGGGTGCCGAGATAGCGCGCGCGTCAGCGATGGCGATCGCGCGATGTCCAACGCTGCCGCTCGAGCGACCCCCTCCCTCCCCACCAACCCCCTCGTGGCTTTTCATGCTCGTTAGAGACGGGCTTGCCCCCCGAGCTCGGTGCATGATGCTATCGCATGGGCCCTGCCCTCCGAGCGACGGAGATGAGCCGGGCTCATTTGATCACTGCTTCAGCCGAGTCCGTCACCACCGCTCGCATGCATTTACCTGCGGGTAGCAAGTACGATGAGTGGGGGTTATCAGTTTGGACTTTATACGGGACGTGACGGCGACGCCAAAAACCCGTCGAGACTGTACATATAGTTGTTATCGCAATAAAAAGAGGATTTCAACTCGAGCGAGCGGCGCGCTGCCGGCGAAGGGCGCCCGGCAGTGACGGCTAAGCCAGCGCAGCCACAGGCGGCCTGCGAGTAGTGACGTAGTCTACGTCACCTCACGTGACACGCTGGCCTGAAAACTTGTCTAGAAGCTGTTGCAACAGCACAGTATTCAACTGTCTTCAAGATTGCCTCATTCTCGCGGCAACTTCAAAGCGACGTCCTACGAACCGATAAAAGTTCCGTCCACATCTGCGATCCCAAATCTCCAGATGGTAGATATAGCTTACTCCAGAACTTTCGGTCCGTCTACCCACTAAGGGATTCCAACCAGGATGTACGAATCCCACTAGCTACGAATGAACGGCATATTGGGAATGTCGGTCATCCATTACTTTAAAATGTAGCGCCAATGTTTCGGACACAAACATGTGCAAATTAATAAGAAACCACGGACAAGCGCTCCTTCAGTGAGTCTTCCGTCTACGAGGAAAAATAAATCATGATACCTGTTTTGCGCTCCTATTCTATATGCGACCTTTCAGCACAAGGCCACGCCAGTAGCCGGAATGAAGCCATAGTCAAGGCTGGTTTTTCTTTTTTCTAACGAAGTATGCATACTGACTCAAACATATGCCATAACAACTATAGCTCCTCAGTTGGAGCCGTTTAAGTCATAAGCGGTTGATGCAGCGTGGCATTTGCTAGGTGACAGCTGGAGCATGACCAGGAGGTAGTCACGTAGGTGGCTCCAATGTGACAAGAGTGTGACACCTTTAATGACAATTGTGTTCGCTTGATGATCCGGCGTACCAGTCTGGAAAGTGGCGCCGTCTATCTTCTTCGTTCTTTGACGCCCACAACCATGTCCTTCGGAACCAATAAACCAAATCCTGGTCGGTATTCGAGAGGAACCTGCGCAGTCAGTGTAACATGAATGACATCATACTTCTGTTTGAACTTTATTCACTGAAATCGTTATCGATTATTGTACAGTATCTTATCCATTCCACATGTAATGTCATCGCGGGTATACGTACGGCAAAAAGATAAGTTTGCTGTCGCGGTAATTATCGTATACCTCCGTGCGTTGTTTATCCAACACACCTATAGCAAGTTTAATGCACGTAGGCATCCAAAACAAATACGAAAAATTCAGCATTCTGAAGGAAAAATACCAGTCGTGGAAAGCGATAACCTAGAGGCCTACGACAGAGCGAACCGTCAGCTCGCAGCACAAGTAGCCAGTCAAGCCAGCCGAAAAATGAAGAAAGGAACAGCACATCGAAACATTATTTTCACTCGATATTGATGTGAATACCTATGTGAGATTTCTTTTGAGATAACAGGTGGCTTAATCTTATATTGCACACAGGAACCTGCAGTATCAGGACATTCGCAGTGCATCATTTTGCCTATAAAGATCCTTCTTCGGCATGTGCTACATACAAGTTCATACAGGCGTGGTCGTTGGGCACAAGACAGCATGCGGACACCACAGCCAATTACTTCCATTCATGCAGTGTTATCCTCATGTCCATTGCACTGCACCGACATGCATGTGCCTTAGCGCATGCACAGTAAACCCGTAGAAATGACAGTTGTGTTGAGTACTGTATGTCATCTCTAGTGAATACCTCACGTGATCGAATCCAGCCGCGGCGGCTGCATTTCGATGGGGGCGATACACGCCACAAAAAGCTGCGTGTATCGCTAAAGCGGCTGCAGAGTTATCTGCAAAACACTAGAGATGCGCCGCGCACTGGTTGAGTGAAGTGACGTCACGGAGGAGCTCACAGGCCTTACCAATCTAGGTGGCGTTCGTACTGCGCGATGCCAGTGCGCGTAAAAGAACCACGTGTGTTCTCAAATTTGCGGAGCCCACCACTGTGGCATCCCTCATTATCATATCGTGGTTTTGCGAAGTAAAATTCAGAAATCAAATCAGTGTTGTGGATGTCTATGCCTGGCAGTGAGTATTTGTTGTGCTTGGAAAAATATTGCTAAAATTTTTGTACATGCTTTTGAAACTAGAACGGAAACTCAGAGAAAGGTGGAAGCTTCAGGTGATGAACAGATCGTTAAAAACGATGAAGAACAATGAAGCGACACCCCCTGTTCCTCATCGTTTTTAACGACATGTTCATCTGTGCATGCTTTTGTAATTTTTTGTAGTAGCTTCTGGCCCTGCTTAATTCCTTTAGCAGATGCATTGTGAAACCGCCGATTATGCAACGTTTCGTGCTTCTCCGAGCATCGTGTCATTTTTCCGTTTCAGCTACTCGTTTGAAGAAAGCAACGCTGAAGACATCACCGTCCGCATTCATATTCTTGGCAAAGGCGCCTGGTGGGGCAGCGAAAAGAGAGAAAAAAGGACGTATCACATTTCAAGCCGGCGACCCGTTGTAGCAGAGCCCCATTAGTGACATCTTACTTACACGTAGCGAACTTAGAAATTTCGATGTTATCTCGAAGTTACAGCGACTCGACGAAAATATTTTTGAGGCTTCGTACTTTAATCAAAACTTGCGTACCCTGCTTCGGTATGATATATTTACGCCCTTATGATTTACTGAGGCAAACCGTAATACCAGCGCCGCCTTACCTTTGTTCTGGCGCACTTCACGAACTCTACCCTGTGGACAGCGTGGAGAATGCAGGTCTTGAGAAGCTGTAAAGCGAACCTCGATCCAATGCAATTTCGCGGTCCAGCACCAAAGGGCAGGTAAGTGTACGGGCGGATAGAGCTGATATTTTCCTCGTTGAATCTGCAGGTTCAGGTGGCAGAAAGAAAGAAGAAAGAAAGAAAGAAAGAAAGAAAGGAAGAAAGAAAGAAAGAAAAATTATTTCTCCAATATAAGGGTCGCATAGGGTCTTTTAGGTTTCACTTTCGCCATGAGCTTTCCGAGAAATAGATTGTGATGCTAGCACCTGGCGACGTCATGTTTCTTGCTTTGTATTTACGCTTCGCCTATGGACGGGGGTTGTCAAAAAATGAAGAAACATGTCCTGGCAAAATAAAAAATATAGGAAACCAATTTTACAGTTGTGTGACACTGATGTAATATTATAGCACAAACTAGCGGAAACGATCAATTAACCATCAGTGTAATTAATGAAAATTAATTAGGCGGAGGTAGGTGCACACCGCATAGGATACTCAGGTATGAACAAGGGATGTTCGGATATGAGCCATGCGTAAGAAAGAAAGGGGAAAAATTTAAATGGGGCTCATAGCGTACTGGACATTGGTATGAGACAGTCCATCTAAAGTTAACGTTAAGTCCACCCCAGTCAACCAATTTTCGCACGTAAGAGACCTACCGGGCGTTCTGTTGTTATCGGAAAAAAAAGGGAACTCTTACCTTATCGGCAAAGCCTTTCCTTCTTTCTTATTCATATGACTCAAGAATGTTAACATGTCTATTAGCATGTTTAATATGTTTTCCGAGCGTGCGCTGAAGAGCGTGATCGCGTTACGGGCGCGCGCCTCACGTGTGCAGCCATATATGCGAGGCTGGTTTGGCGGACAAAGTATTGAGGTAACACATACAACACCGACAACTGTGAGGCAATAGAAGCTTCGAATAAAAAAACAAACACTATTCCGTCCAGTTCACATAAAGTTAACCTGATGTATATCCCAGACAACCAAAAGTGCACCAAATGCTAGAGGCTAGCGCCCTTCAAGACATGTAAGCGAACGTTAAAGGAACACTACAGCGAAAAACATTTTTTTTTTCGCATTAATGCGTTAACGTTTCACAATACCAATAACACCGGTTTTGCGAGTAGAAGACCTTCAGTAAGCTAGGATATGCTCGAAAAAAAGAAAGAAAAACGGGTGGAGACACCACTTCGAAGTTCCAGCACTAATGAGCGTCACGTCACATATATTTGACGGCGACTGCTAAGGCCTATACAGAACTGTTTATCGGTCGGAAAGACCTAGATTGCGTTCCAAGGAAGCGAGACACTTAGCACAGGGAGTCTCAGAACATCTGATGGAGCGAATTTGGCGAGAATACGGAAGAAAACGACCTTATGACGTCATTAGGCTCCGAAATTCTGGCTCCGAAATCTCATTAGGCTCCGAAATCGACATCATTATGCTCCGAAATGTTTTAATATTGAATACGAAACGTCGAAATTGAAGACAATCTAGTTCTAGATATACGAGCTATCATTCTAAACTGATTCACCTTTTCACTATAGTGTCCCATTAAGGTCGTCCCTGCAAATTGTTTCTTTCAAGAACAGTTTTAGAAAATCAGAACGAGAACGGGCATACTATATCATTTTCATTTACGAGGGAACCGCGCATGATATGCACAAAATATGTTTCAGTTTTAGTTGTATCCACAGCGGCTGCAATGTGCCCGTTCTCCTTTTATATATATATATATATATATATATATATATATATATATCTTGATAGGGGCAACATAAGCTTCTCCCTAAACTACCATACACATTATTCAAAACACTGGGTTTTGGCCTGAATGTTCCGTTTATTACAGCTTCTAAATGTTATACTGAGCATGCATTAGAGTATGGTATATAAACGGAGCAATAGATTGGAAAACGCAGTGTTTACCTGTCGGGGTTGAAAACCTCCGGCTCCGGGAAGAACTCTGGGTCGTGATGAATGGAGTGTATCGGTATTATTACGACGCAGTCCTTGGAAAGCTTGATTCCGGTCTCCCCGAGCATGTAATCCTCGTGAAATACTCTGTCGGTTCTGTCAGTGAGGTTAAAAGCGACATTCACAACAGGAATGTGTGAAGGGGTTTAATGTGCGCAAAATGCCGCCGTCTAAAGCACGAAAACTACTATTTCAAAGTGGAAAGCTTCGTGCTAACTAAATAGACAGGAGAATATATATACAAGGATATACAAGAGGCACTCTTGAAACGTTGGTTCCCAACAAAATAAATAAGTTGTTACTGTTTCCGATAACACCTGCACTGTGACGTCATTTTCCCTGTCGGAACGGGACCTGCTCTTTGTTTCCCTTCTTTTTACCGCGAACCACATAGAGCTTCGAGCGGTGCCACAAGATTTTGTGGGTAATTTCCTACAGCTTTACTGCCGTTGCCTAGAAGTGCGTCGTAGTTGGTGGTAGTTACTGTGAGGCAGACACGGCTGCAATGAAATCACCGTGGTGAAATTACAGTGATTAAAATACTTTTTGCTGTAATGTGTAATGAATGAATTGCTTTTGCAGACTGGTAACTTAGTAACGCAATGAAATACTTCAGTCGAGTAATTTCGACAAAATTACTCAGTTACCTTAACAATTACTTTTCACTAAAACAAAACACGTCCGTTTCTCTTGTAGGATACAATCTTGACCCAAAAGGGAACCCGAAATTGCGAAGACGCGTTAATGTGAGCAGCAGGTCCACACAGATTCAGAAAATCCGTGGAGCACCCAAACTCGAAGACTTGGATAACTCTGTTGGATGACCACGACCTTCGAAGCTTTAGAAAAGAGGGGCGGACGCCGGCTCCATGCTTTGCTTACTGTGGGACACATCAGCAACACGATGCAGAGGTTTCAAACGCGCAGCCGCGTTCCTCCAAGTGAGAGGACTTTTCTTTAGACAAAACTACGATTGGTTTCGTAGTCCCGGATCTCCGCGTCACCCGACCATTTTTAACTGAGCAAGTTTCGATACAGGTTAGAGACGCGTCTCATTTAAGCAGGAGCAAGTCGTCGTCGCGATGGTTTAGCTGCTAATATCGCTGTAAATGCGCTGTAATTATAGCGCACATGAGTGAATGCACGTAGGATGAGCTTTCGGTAAAGTAATTTCAAAGTAACTTCATTACTTTCCAAAGGTAATAGTAATGTAATGTGATTACTTCCCGCTAGCTGTACTTCGCGATGTAATTTACTTACACTTCAAAAGATTCTAGAATATTAATCACTAATATAATTTAATTCCCCCTGAAAAATAATGCTGCCACGTCTTCTTTAAGGTCCAGTAAACATATTTTGTATGCAACTCTTGTTTCCTTTACTTTCCGGAGGCATTTTGTACATACGTTTAGTCATACACGATATGGCTAAATACAGATTGTCTCGAAGTGCTTTGAGGAGTTGAATGAGCATATATGACCAAGGCATACTGAGCTCCCATACTACCATACTACCAGAATAGAATTAAAGAAGGCAGTTTTATATTCCACGACAGTCTCCGTAATGGGTAAGAGTATGTCATTTTATACGAAATTTATTTTCGGCTCGAACGACGTTCGGCGAATCCGCGGAGTAAGCAACATTACAGTGGATCTTATTTGAAGCGTAATTGGAAGTTGATTTAGTAGCTAAGACGTAAATGCTACCTTGAACCGGTGGGCATTATCCGCAATGTTTCGTTCACGACACAATCCAAGTACGGAAGTCTTGACACCACATCGTATGACGGCGAGTTGCCCTGCGAAGTGGAAGACAGACATGGTGACATTCAATGAATAAGATGTTGGGGTTATGCGGACAGATAGGAGAAGAGTTAAAGAATGGAGCTGCTTGATGATGTGGGGAATTCGGTGAACATATTTACATTCAATACAGTCCTGCTTCATATATTTGCCTTCTGTTACTGTAAAGGTTGCCAAGGAGAAACATACCAGATACCACAACATTAAAGCATTCTAGAGGAAGCAGGTTAAGGAACCTTGAGGCTTATAAGAATTTCGGAGGCACTTGTAGCATGACATATTTGTCGCATATATCTATATTATTATATATATATAAGAAACACGTTAATGAAAATCAACAAAAACAACATTAGCTTGTTTTCAACAAATAAAGGAAGAGCCCTGGACCCCTCACTTCGTTCTATATATTATATATTATATATAGCTATATATATAAATATATATATCTATATATATTTATATATATATATAATACATATACATACATAACATATCTAATAGATATATACATATTATTATTATATTATGTATCTATATATATGATATGGTAATGTAGTGTGTGTGTGTGTGTGTGGGTGTCAGCAGAGACCATTTGAGAGACCAGTAATTTCAGTAGCCCAAAATTCTAACTTAAATAGTAACAGCACGAGTTCACAGGGATCAAAATAGTGTACATCGATTGACAAACTAAATGAATATATCAATCCATTGAAATCGCTTGTGTCCGGTAGGTTACCAAATTCCGATTCGTATTCCTGATGTAAGCGAACGTACCTCTCAAGTGCGCGACAATCTCTTTACAATTGCTTTCTCCGATACGTAAAGACCAAACAAAAGGGTGCTTTTCTTCTACTGCAGTCAGAATGCATAAGAGCTAAGTTTCTCTAATTTAAAAACGAAAGCAACCCTTGTTTTCCTATCTTTAAGTTCTTCACCTCTTTCAGAACACACATTCCTGACGAATATGGTTACTGAGGTCGCCGCCAGCGGCATAAGTATCAATGGGATTGTATAGATAATAGATACACAAGAACGTACGGCATATGTTTAACTGCGAAGCTTGGTTTTCGCAAGACCGGATAGATGCCTCCTTTGTAGGGTTGTTCGCGGCCACAAACACTTTGCGCACATTGAATAGACCTCGAAAATGCGTCTTTCATGCCTATAGTCATGAGTTATGACATGGAAGCCGCTTGTGACAGTGGCGGAGTACGCGCCTATTGACATGCATTACTCACATGTTTCCGGAAGCACTCGTCGACTTCGGCTTGTAGTTTTTCCTGTACTTGCGGGTTGGTTGCCAGCAGGTAAGAAGCGAATGACGCGGTGCTCGATACTGTGTCCTGGCCAGCCAGGAAGAATAAGACGCACTGTGCCAAAGCTTCTTCTTCGGTCAGGTCTTGAAAAAAAAAATACATCGAGTTTCATTTACTTCGACCGGTTGTGTGACGTAAGAGCTATAGTTAGAGCAAGATGAATTTGTGTACATGTCTTTCTCAGATATACAGCAATGGAGTCTTGTTTTCGACAGTATCTGCAGGCATGAGGTAACTTTGTTAGCATGCACTTGTACCTGTGTTACAGAGTCGCTTTACTGCGCTTGTCAAATGTCACCATGCGAATAAGTTTGGCATAGCCGTAGTTACCTCTTGACCAATGCGTTATTGAAGACATGCGAGGTATTTATAAGTGGAAACGGAAGCAAAATAACACTGAAGCTTCCAAACAATGCAAATGTCACAGTAACTTCAATGCTCGAAGCTGCCGGCAGTGGTAGAGTGGTATTTTGGTGGCAATGGAAGAATGGTGTGCGCCACGACCGCGCACAAACTATGGCTTTCAAACATTAGGTTATTGCTTGCCGAAGACATTAAATAAATTCAAGATTTCTTTTGAACATGTTCGCACACTGTCTAACACTTCTCTTTTAAGCATGCTGTGTTAAATATGTTTATAGTTAAATTTCACTTTTTGTAAATATGTTTTTCTGTGGATATTATGTGTTTTTCTCATTTGACACCGATGTTGAAATGTACTTTTACTGCCATGCTGCCATAGTGAACTGGGGACGTGGGGCTAGTCAAGCTGTTTTTAATGCAGTGTTTTTTTCCCTCGACCCTACCACTTATGTGTATTACATGTATGTGGTAAAATAAAGGAACTTGAACTTGAATGCAGAGTGCAAGTCTTGTAAATCGAACGCTAAGCATGCGCATCGGGAAGAACAAACTTTCGAAAACGTTAACTTTGTCAACTGCTTTCATTATTACGACTAGTCTCGTTGTGAATTTTTTTTTTCCGTAGCACTTCTTATTTTGACAACAGCTGAGTACCACCGAGGCAAGATTGCGTTCACTGTTCGAAGACATATCACAGTCGACTCACTTTTAACGTCCGTAGGTTTCTTCTCAGAACTGTCAATGTCCGAACCCGACAAAGCTTGTCCTCCAGATGCAACATTTTTCGAAACTTCCTTGGCGTTCATCATCATTTGCAAGAAGTCTTCATGCCTCTAATAAATAGGAATTATGCAGAACGAAAACTTCATGACGGTAACTATGTGCGTGCTTTCTGACGCTTCATCAAAATCACTCCCACCATATGGCAACTAGACTGATCACGCTGTCCTACGTGAGAACCACAAGAAGCAAGGCCTCACAATACAGTCAACGAAGAGAGGCTTTCACTGTTTGTTTAAAAGCTGCTCCACGTTAGTAATAATCATAACAGGGCGTTGTCTAACAGAAGCACACACTTATGACCTGCACACTTTACCTTAAATTATTATCCTTTGTTTTGTATACAATTAGGCCTATAACAGGATTGATTTTTCCTGGATGCGCCTGCTTTGAAAAATATGTTACATGAAGGTCAGGAAATGTCAAGTGCCATATTTGAATATCGAAAAAAAAAACAATTCTCGTTAAAAAGAAATGCATTTTTATATTACTGGAGCACGAACGAATTCATCTTAAGCATCAGTGCACTCATTATCGTTATCGTTCTGGAAACAAACCCCTAAACCAATGCCTGGCGCGAATTCACTACACACTTCCGGTTATTCAGGAGCGATTCGCTTCTTCAGCAGCGGTCCGAACCTTACGAGGAGGAGCCATCAGCTATATCGAAGAGCCAAGTCAGGTTGCTATCGGGGCTGCGCACGTCGCCTGCGGCGTGACGCATGGCACGATACAACACGATGAAGGGCAGCGTTTCGTAATACTGATGACGGAAAAGTTGAAGAATAGTGTTTCATAATGATGATGTTGATGATGCCTCCGTAATGGGTTCAGAGCTACAAAGCATGCAGCCCTGTGTTCTTTGAAATGATTCCTCGAACTCGTTATGCAATCCCCTTTCCGCGAGGTGTAGTGGTGTATTATTCTGCCACGTAACATCCCATTTGTTAATGCGATTCCTCGGCAGACGTTATACCTGTTTAGGTATTTTAGCGAAGATTTTTCAAGCCCATAAGTAGCTCAGTGATAGAATGCTCGACTGCCACGCAGAGGGTGTGGGTTCGAATCCACGCAGAGGACGTGGTTTTGAATCCTCCTGGGTCCTGGTTATTTCTTCTAAAATTTGTGCGATAGCGGTTACGGACACCGGCGGCGGCGGCGGACAACTACGGCGCCAGAACGGCCCTTGTTGTGATTTGATAACAGCTTACGCTGTAAAAGCTACAATGTTAACACCGACGTGTACCTTACTGAACAAGGCCCCAAGGTATCGCCGAAAAAGTGCACATTGATCACGTTTAGCATAAAGCCAATTATGTCGTGCTGTGCATCTTATGTCAATGGCCAAAGCATCGATCCGGACTTCTGTTGGAGCAATCAAGCGTTTTACGGAAGTATGTAATCTGTTCAAATTTGTTGAACAATCTGGAGTAATTTAGTGCACGCAATGACGCATTTACAGAGCACGCTGTTTATCTAGCATTAGCAATACAGCTCGCTTGTGTGACCGTTACCTGGAGAACTAACATCCACACACTCGAAAGCGTTCAGGGCCAGTCACTTAAGATTTGCCTTCAGTTGTCACTATGCTCATCAACCGCTGAAAAAAAAATGCGATTGCAAACGACTACCCAGCCAAAACTCATATTTTTATCGAAACGCTCAGAGCACTCGTAATGCACCTTGCTCGAGCGCCTGCCCATCTGGTTTCGCTTGCACAAGATCTACCACGGTCCTCCTTTTGTCTCAAACAGTCGAGCGCTACCGTGCGTATACGATTCATCACGTTACACGGCGCCAGCGAGAGTTCCGGTTTAACCATGGCAATTGGCTCAACCACGAGTTAGACTAACAGCGCTATACAGGGATACAGACAAGAGCACAACGCTCGTCTCCAACGCTCGAGCAGCTTTCTTGTTGCGCGAGGCAGCAACAAACATATCCATCTGTATACCGATGCCTAAACAATGGTGAGCGGTCTGCGAGATCGGTGATCTTTCCTGAAGAAGCCATTATCGTAAAGACTTGACTGTCACACAAGACTACATCAACTGCCGCGGAATCGTGGAGCACATCGCGTTATTTCTGGTAAACCACCCAATAAATGGAGTGTGTTCAGATATTCCATGCCTGCGCTTCATTTCTTTTATTTATGTCTTACGACGCCGACACCACGAACACCTAGTTCAGGATACCAGTATGTTGTTGCACCACCTAGTCGAGCAAGGACACCACATCACGGTGCAGTGAACTCCAAACCACTGTAGCATAATGGGCAACGAACGTGCCGATGCAAGTGCTCGATGTGCACATGAGTGCTTGAAAGATCCCCTGCTGCTTGCTGTCAAGAGCAGACGCAGGAACTGGGAGACATTGACCACTAGATCTGGTCCTGCAAGCGCTTTTGCACCGAGAGAAAAGCACTCATGGACAACATGCCAAAAAGAGGGTTTCCGCATGCGAGCACTGAACAAATTATATATCTGGAAGGTACACGGACGGCTCGCAAGAAGGTGTCAGCCCTGCTTGTAGCATTTCTTCAAGAGACAGGATTGAGTGACACGTGGTGACTAATGCGACATGGGCAGAGACGCTCGGGCGGAGCAATTGCCGGCCAGGTCTGCCAGCCTAACACCGCCTGTAGCCACAACATCACTATCACTATCGCTATCACTATCAGACGCAGGATTCGCCCTCGCGCTGTTAATCGCTAGCCGCCTGGTTAGCTCAATTGGCAGAGCGAGCACTCTGGGCAGGCGTTGGTCCCGGGTTCGAACTCCGGACCAGGACGAATTTTTCGGCAACTAGGAGGCTTTCATTTCTGAGAAATCCGTATGGATTTCCTTGTAGCCTTGTGCTACAAAATGGGTGGATGCTAATTTTTCGTTTTATGATCATCATCATAATCATCATAGAAGAAGAAGATGCGCAAACGCACTCTTGGAGACCTGAACTAATGATGATGATAGCTTTGTGATACTCCTGACAATTTATAAGTGCCTGAAATACTTCCCTTTAGAAGTCGCCGCAGCGGAAGTCGGTCAAAGCTTTGTTGACGTTTCAACATGGCATTGGCCTGTTAGAAAGATAGTAATGCTGTTCCTCTTTCTCCATTCCTTGCTTCCTTTCTTCTTTTTGTATCCGCTCTCCTGTCGCTCTTTAAGTCCCTTTTCCCATCCCCTAGCTAAGGGTAGCAAACGGGAACATTATTTCTCGTTAACGTCCCTGCCTTTCCTTAGTATCTCTCTCTCCCTCTCTTCCTAATACCAATAGTTAATTACAAGCTAACAAGAAAAAAGTACAAAAATGCAAGAGTCCTTTTTCCGTTGCTGCTGCCGCTGTACAGTTGGTTTAGAGATGGAATATGGCATTAAGGCATTAACTTGTGAAGACCTTCGAACGGAGCGCCTAAGAGAACCCAGCACTGGATAGCATGTTGTAAACAAAGGGCTGCTTACAATATTGCCTTCTTCCCGTTTCTTGATGATGTCCATTGTTGCATTCTTGTAGAAATCAAACGCCCTTTCGTTCATGAGGCGCTTACGAAATGTGTGGCCAAGTTTCTGAAAGAATGCTGAAAGGAAATGTCGGCAACATTTGAACACAAGCACAATTAAATCCCTGACAAAAACAACTTATTTAGCGCAATGAAAGTGCAACTGCCGACATAGGCGCAGGGACGAAATAAATAACAGCGAAGCTCGTCATGCATGATAGGACTGGTGTTTTTGGAATATCAGGTGAAATGAGGCATAGAATCATACGCAACTCAACGAAAAAAATTGTGTCCCTTACCGCTTAGCACAACAAATGGTGTCACTTCCGCGAAGAAGAAGTTTTTCGCACTCCTAATGAAAGATGCTTCTTCTGGAGAGTTCGGAGATAGCGCGACACCGAAGGAGCAGCGTGCTACAGAATCCAGGGTGAACTGGCCATAGAAGCTTTTGAGATAATGAAATAGACGAGAAAATGAGTTCAGCAGCGTAAAAAACGAACGAGTTCGCAGTTAGCCGCGTCAGCATTCCACTATGAACCACACACACACACACACACACACACACACACACACACACACACACACACACACACACACACACACACACACACACACACACACACACACACACACACACACACACACACACACACACACACACACACACACACACACACGTGCCCATAAACACGAACACAAAGAGACAAGGAAACAAGTACATTTGAGATACTTAAATACAAGGAACGTGGCTGATAGTCGAACAGTATTAAAGAAACTAACAAGTTCTGAGTTAAGTATAGGCTGTACTAAAGAGGGCAACACGGACACGCACTCACACGCGTGCATGCAGAGAAAAAACCTATGCTAACACACACATCCATCCACAGGCGCGTACATGTAGTATGTACGTATAAAAGCACACACAGTGACAAACATGCGTAATTAAACATGCACTCTTTAAAAAAAGTTGGTGCTACTATGAACTTGTTTGTTAGCAGTGCTGCTTATTAAATTTTTGTCACAACATTCCATACTTACGTACGTACCTAATAGTGACGTTACTAATACGACATTTACCTACAAGTCAATATATTATCCAAAGTTCATAACTTTACTACCATGAACAGTCGGTACCTCGTTTTATATGTGCCGTTTCAACTGCCGCATTACAAAAACATCAATTGAACGAAAACGGCACGACATTGCCCTGTTACACTAGTAATTGGTAATGCCAAATTACATTGCGTTAAGCTAAGTAACACGGACTGAATACTTCATGTGATTGCCGCTGTATATAAGCAGCACAATGACATCTTTACGCCTCACTGTACACGTACACATCATAACAACACGTACAACCAGACAAACTGTCTATCGGGGCTTCTATGCGGCATATACTTTCACAGCCACTTTAAAGCTGTTTATGGCCCTACATTAGTCGGCACGCATTGTGCCCTGTAGCAGACACGGATTCGTATAAGTATATAGCCAATATTTTGGGCTCGACTCTTATACTTTACTGCTTGTATATACGTATGCCACAAGGTTGAAGGAACCTTCTATTAGAACATAACCAATAAATTGTAGTCTGTCTAAATTTTGCATACGCCTATCAGTATTGCAGCATTATACATTGCAAGAAGAAGAGGTTGCAGCGTTCACTAACCCATCAGATACGCAAGTAGTAAGGTTTACTGTCCATTAGGTAGTAAAGGTAACCTTCTTTAAGTCTCGTGTGTTTCACTATGGTAGTAAATGTTAGTGAAACGTATAGTAAGGAGCTCATCGACGTACTAACTGGTGCAGTTACAACTTTCTTACTACCCGCCTGTTTGAAAGTGCGAAAAAGCTCGCTTATAAATTAAAAACTCTCAGTAGAGGGCACGCTTTATTGTTTCATAATAGCACCTCACCCTGTCAGGTCGATGTCTTGTGAGGCTGTCGCGGCTTTCACCGAGCGCTCCAACATTGCTGCAGCACAACCGTTTATGATTTCTTGCATCTGAGAACACAGGGGACCACGGACAGAACAAATTTTAATCAAGAGTACTGGGTCTGCATCCGCAAAAGGCAGTACTTAACGCAGAACTGTACATATGATTGCCAGTCGATGCCCAAAGCGATCCCCTTAACTGAGAATGTTCTTTTAGTCGATTCAGTGTCGTGGTGCGCAAGTGCGGTGACTAGCTGCCCTAAGCATATGTTTTCTTTTTGGCGCTTCCATCACCTCGCTGCCTGTCGCACACCGCTTTTCTCTTCCGAGGCTGTCCAACAATACCCCAGTGTTCTGAATAATAATAATAATAATAATAATAATAATAATAATAATAATAATAATAATAATAATAATAATAATAATAATAACTAAGCTATCCCCGGCGGGTTTGCATATTGATGTCTACAGACACACTATAGTCTACATTGCTTATTCAGTGAGCGAGTTTCTTAAATTGGACTCTAAGCTTATTTAACCAGGCAATGTCACCGGCCAATGCACCCGGCGTTCTGCCGTATTTCTACAGCGTTTACGCTGGCATTAGGTAATTACACTACGAAAGAGTCTTGCAAATATTACAACTCACTTATGTTCATTGGAAAATGATTTTTTTTTTCATATTCAGAAATACAGCCCTATGTCATCCTCACTTTCACTTTGTCCTTGGTGGCATTCTTATGCGATACTGGTAGACCAACAATTATTATCAGTGACGCCAGAATGAGAATATCGGCCACGACCGGTTTATCCGCTCTCAACTGTCGCCGTTTTCCTTTTCCAATTACTCGTTTTCCTTTTCAACTCTTCTTGCTCAGCATCTAGGGCTTTTTCGAATTTATTAGTTTTTGCGCTGATGCACTGCTAATGACACGGAAGGCTGAACTTTAACCAAACGCCATTTCTGTTCCTTTGTGCAATGCGTTACGACTTTGTAAATCATAGTTTACGACATTGTAAATCATGACTTGATAAAACGGCTTCAACAGCGCCAGTAATATACTGAAGGCTTTGCAAACTTACGTTTTTCTGTTGAGTCTGTTTCCTTTGTTTGGAGTTACAGTGTGAGTGGCTGTCTCATGTTAGTCACACGTAACTCTGGTAACTTTAAACCATGTTGGCAAAGTAAAACAAAAGCGAAAAACTTTATTTTCTTTACCAAAAAACTGGTGTGAGTAAGAAAAAGCATTTATTGGCGCAGATGAAAGTTCTGTGCTTGCGGACAATTGACATAAGTATGTTTGATGATGTGAACATTAATTGTGTGTTACGGAGAGATAACTCACTTTTCGCAGTTTTCCTGACGTAAATGCAGGCGATGTCGCTGAGCGAATCTTCTTCCATTGCTCGGGTGGAACGTTTGACATGATGTTTTTCATCACTGGATCATCGACCTCGGCAATCTGCAGTAAATAAACATAGCAGGCGACGCTCTGTGTATGCGCAGACTAATTATTCGACAGAGAAAACAAGGTTGAATTTGCTGGGGAGTTTCTGAAAAAAAGAATTAGGCGATGGTCGAATGAAAACGCCAGTACCATTGGTGCCAGCACATGAACTGATAATTGGAAGAAAAATTTTGCTGAGCTATGTCACACAGAGAAGGCAAGCGTGGCAGGGGGCGGCAGAAAGTTAGGTGGGCAGATAAGATCGAGAAGTTTGCGGAGATAAATTGGGCACAGTAAGCGCAGGATCGCAATAACTGGAGATCTACGGGAGAGGTCTTTGCCCTACATTGGGCGTAGATTATGATGTCCCATATCAGATAGATCATGAAGTAAGCCACGCAATAAAATGCGAGCACTTACCAATGGGCCATACAGTATGACCTCCGACATCCTTGCTGTCTCTATGGCCTCACGTGTTGTTTAAGGAAGCCTGCTATATCACCTAAGAATAATCTCTAGAAACAATGTTTCGCAAACAGCTGGCCTTCACAACCATAGGGGCAATCCTAAACAGCAGCTCGGAGAGCGTGGACATGAGAAGACACCTTCGGTTTAGCACTGTACTGACTGTGCTGCTGCATCTCAAAGGCAATACAACTTGATAATGAAGGCTTTACAAATTACGTTTTAATGTTGAGTCTGTTTCCTTTATTTAGAGTTACAGTGTGAGTGGCTGACAGGTCTCATGTTAGTGACACGTAACTGTGGTAACTTTAAAACCATGTTGGCAAAGTAAAACAAATAGGAAAAACTTTATTTTCTTTACCAAAATACTGGCGTGAGTAAGAAGAAGCATTCATTGGCGCAGATGAAAGTTCTGTGCTTGCGGACAATTGACATAATTATGTTTGATGATGTGAACATTAATTATGTGTTACGCATGGATAACTCACTTTTCGCAGTTTTCCTGACGTAAATGCAGGTGACGTCGCTGAGCGAATCTTCTTCCATTGCTCGGGTGGAACGTTTGACATGATGTTTTTCATCACTGGATCATCGACCTCGGCAACGTGCAGTAAATAAACATAGCAGGCGATGCTCTATGTATGGGCAGACTAATTATTCGACAGAGAAAACAAGGTTGAATTTGCTGGGGAGTTTCTGAAAAAAAATTAGACGATGTCGAATGAAAACGCCAGTACCATTGGTGCCAGCACATGAACTGATAATTGGAAGAAAAATTGTGCTGAACTATGTCATACAGAGAAGGCAAGCGTGGCAGGGGGCGGCAGAAAGTTAGGTGGGCAGATAAGATCGAGAAGTTTGCGGAGATAAATTGGGCACAGTAAGCGCAGGATCGCAATAACTGGAGATCTACGGGAGAGGTCTTTGCCCTACATTGGGCGTAGATTATGATGTCCCATATCAGATAGATCATGAAGTAAGCCACGCAATAAAATGCGAGCACTTACCAATGGGCCATACAGTATGACCTCTGACATCCTTGCTGTCTCTATGGCCTCACGTGTTGTTTAAGGAAGCCTGCTATATCACCTAAGAATAATCTCTAGAACAATGTTTCGCAAACAGCTGGCCTTCACAACCATAGGGGCAATCCTAAACAGCAGCTCGGAGAGCGTGGACATGAGAAGACACCTTCGGTTTAGCCATGTACTGACTGTGCTGCTGCATCTCAAGCAATACAACGACCCTTGTCCATGAAGTCCTGTATTGAAGATCCGACCTTGAAAAAGTATCCATCGTGTTTCCTTTGATATGGTTTGACTTTTACTAAAATTGTTTTATTTTTAAAAGGTAGAGAAACAAACCACGCAAAAAAGAAAGAAAAAGAACTAGAAGCAGTTCCACCCAGTTATACTAAATTGGGGTGCAAGGAAGAACAAAAGAAATAAGAAATAACGAAATACAATGTGAAATACGCTGAAACAGCAGGCTTGTGGTTCTCCTGGTTCTCCTGCGTCCTGTAGTAGCAAAGCTACTACCAGACGCCGACGTAGCCGGACCCCTAAAGGCTCACAGACTAGCGCTGACACGTTACTTAATTGAATAATCAGGACACCTATGGTTGTTTTGTTCTTTAGTTCTTTAAGCAGAAGTGCAGCTTTTCCGACATATATGCACATGATTGTTTTGCGGCACAACATATTCTTTTACGAGAAAAGAAGGGCTGGAATACTTACTTTCCTCTCAGTCAATCCGGCATCTTTAACTAGAATCAACCTGAGGAGGTCTGGTTCACCAACGTAAAGTACCGGCTTTCCGTCTTCAAAGGATCTGTTTGGGAAGTACGGACATGTATCTTAAACGAATAAGGCACGTGCTGGCTTATCAGTGTGGCTGTTCTCCCATATTAAACTAAAGGGAAAAACTATGGACACATAGTTACCCAAAGAGTCGTCCGTGCTTTTTGTAAAGTTCTTGCTCTACAACATGGAGTGGCTGCGTAAAAAAAGCAGTGGGTAAGATTAGAATAGCATTAATAAAGGAAGCGATATTTCGTCACCTTGAAGAGCTGCTTCGTCTGAGCTCCAAAGAAGAGGGAAAACTTCTCGTGCACAACGTTCTGATCTCTCCAGTAGTTGCGGTAGCGACTTGCTCGCCTGCACGAAGGATATGAGGACGCCGAGTTTTGCTTAGATGCACCGCAGGCCAACTGATATTTTATTGTGATAAAGAAATTTTCAAAGTGAACAGCTGTTTCTATATTGACACGTACACTACACGGTATAATGCAGAAAGGATACAACCATACATTGATTGATTGATTTGATCGGTTGATGAGGTTTTGCTTCCCAAAACAACGGTATGGTTATGAGACACGCCGTAGTGGAGGGTACCGGAAATTTCGACCACCCGGGATTCTTTAACGTGCACCGACAACGCACAGTACACGGGCCTCAACCATAATACATTGACTAACAGGGATATCGCGACAACATGCCAAAGACGATGTCGCAAACGCGCAATAAATAAAGGAAGCTCGTATAGAATACGCAAACTTTTATAGTTTGGCTTCATAGACAACAACAAAACTTCTCATTAAATTCTCCACTCAGGAGCGGACCTGCCGAAAAGAAAAAAAAAGGGGGGGGGGGGGGGGGGCACTCTCAAAAACTAACAATTTCACTGAAAAACTAGTTCAATGGGTAATAATCGCTTGTTACGACAAATGTTAACAAAACAGGTCAAGCCGGCATCCATTTTCATATTTACTTGATTTCTAATGAGAAAGTACACTCCGTTGCATTTATTTGGGAAGTAACACAGAAATGAAAACTTTGCAAAGAACTTAACGATAATCTCACATACGATGTATGCGTGTTCATGCTGTCCCCATTGGCGCCGAAAACACCGAGTGCCACAGAGAATACGCGGATCTCACGAAAAAAACTTCGGAACACGCTAAAAACGCTTTGCAGCGAAACGGTGAACCCAAAGTGAAGTACTAACTGCTTTGACTTCCACGTACTCGGTGGAGCAGCCAGAATTTTTTCACCTGCTGGTGGCACGAGCGTTCTGCGCACACTTGTGCTATAACCGACCTATACTCTTACTTGTGAGCTGCTGTGTACAGGTCCTAACTTAAACGGAAAGGACCCTCAACGTTAGCGACTCTTGTATAATATTTGCGAATCGGTCCCATGTCATAAACTATTGCGCTACGAAGATTTGCACGCTACTGAAGGTGCTCATCACCCGCTTATACACCGTTTAAAGTGTTTTGACGCGACGAGAAAATTTTCATATCAATGTCATGCGTTTGTTCGGAGGAATATTGCCGCCGCCCTCTTTCATGTGTAGACGGCAAGTATGGTTACTACGAATGTCAAATGTCGCACAACTTATGAACTTAAGCTTTCAATGACCCGTGTGATTTACTACATTTCCCGAATGAAAAAAAAAAAAAAAGCTTGTACCTCTGGCGACCGACGGTAGCAGTGCATGTAGATCCTCGTAAACTATTTGCACGGCCAGTGTTGCATGTCCGGGCTGCTCTCGCTTTTAAGCGAACTGGTTGCTTGTTCGGACATTCTTCGCAGTCCAACACTGTTAATGTGACCGCACTACTGTATATGTAGCTGGAAATTTTTCCTGTCGTGCAAAAAACGTTCTTTAGAATACAGGCCGAAGTCGAAAAAATTGTTTCCAAGGTGTGGATTAACACATGCTGCGGTCAAACTGGATGCGCGCAGTAGAAATAGCATATAGCGGTGACTAGCCGCGCATTGTAGCTTCAATGATGCATGGGGCACGCGCCCTACCCAAGGTAAACTCAGATGGTCACGATGCTTTGGACGAAACGCGGTCCTGGGCTTATTGTCACTGACAGCAACATGATTCGAGATGGGGGAGGGTATAGTAGTTGCGATTGAAGCGCGTCTAGGTGACGATTTATCACTGTATAGGTCTAGGTGAGGATTTATTACTGTAGGTCTAGGTGAGCACGTCTAGGTGAGGTGAGGACTTATTACTGTAATTTCCTTATAGCAATTTCATTACTAGCAAGTCTGATATAGCCTATAGCAGACTGGTGTGGAAATGACGGATGTTTAAAAATGCCACCTAGTCGCAAACCGACGGCAATAAAACAAAGCAAAATGTTAATATTATGCCAGTGACGACAAGCATGACAAACAACCTTTGTTTTTTACCGGAAATGCGTTCACGTGTGCATTATTTTTGCTTCCGCCGGATGTTTGCCGTCCTCAGTAGACGGCGCCAAGCTCCATATGGGGTGCCATTTTCCGAACACGCCTACTTCTCTGGAAGCTTCGATACCATGTGTATATATTGCCCATCTTTCGCGTTTTAAGTGACTGCTCGTCAAATATTAATCAACTTAACAGTTTGGCAGTACAAATTTGTGTTATTCAGGAGGACATACATACGACCTCCTGCGCAGTGCAGGTTAATCAGAAGCATCTCCACTGTTTGCAAAGCCACTACTCATAGTTTCCGACATTGCTTCTAGTAGAGCAATCCTGCAAACTAAGATATCAAACCACAGCTGCCACACCCAGTGGCCTCACGCGAAAGGACGTCTACAGATCACACAGAAAAGAAGCGGATTCTCTGAGCAAGCACTTCCACGTTTGCTGAAGCCGGTTTGCTCTTGTGGATGTATAAGAGCTCGGGCTATGCATACTGCTGCGCTCCTTGAACGTTCGCTGCTGTTCCATATTGTTGAGCATTACACACCTTGCGCGTCCCCATCACGGTGGTCTAGCGGCTATGGCACTCGGCTGCTGAGCCGAAGGTCGCGGGAACGAATCCCGACCGCTGCGGCTGCATTTTGATGGAGGGGAAATGTTGAGGCCGGTGTATTGTACGATGCCTGTGCACGTTAAAGAACCCCAGGTGATCGAAATTTGCGGAGCCCTCCACTACGGCGTCTCTCATAATCATGTAGTGGTTTAGAAACGTAAGATCCCAGGAATAAATAAATAAATAAATAAATAAATAAATAAATAAATAAATAAATAAATAAATAAATCAGCCAGTGCGTGAACCTGACTTTATAAGAAATACTGGAACGTAGTCAATAGAAATTGAAGTACTCACAGATAGAGCAAAACAAGAACGGTGGTGGCTAAGAACAGCCAGTCATAAGAGAGGATTAAGAAGCTTAGCAGGGACATGCTGGCGGTCTCGATGTGAAGCTCTTCCTCACGGATCAAAATATTTTATACTAGCGAGCGTCAATCTTGGCATCTGCTGCTGCTTGATGGGGCGTATCGGCTACTTTTTCGTAACCGCTTCTTGATACGATTCACATCAATTCGCACAGCAAGATCGAACGTCTCCCCTATCTCGCGTGTTTTGGCCAATGAGCCAGACAGACTATATGGCTTTCCTGTTATCGCCATCCGCGACGTCATACATAGATCAATATCTGCACTGTCGCAATTCTTATCCATTTTCTTCCCCATATTGACACGGTTCGGTTGCGCAACGTTATTGTAACACAGAAGCTGGGGCTTTAGGAGTGCTTACTGCCTTTCTCCGAGCGATGTTTGATCGGTACGAACTATAGATATGGGCTATCTCACAGGGCGCAGCCCTTCAAGAGAGAAACGTACATCGCAAAGGCTGCTCCCATGGCCGAGTTTGCTATCGGCTAGTGCTATTGCATCAGGCGGCAGACGCTGACGCAAGCGCAGCTTGTTGAGTGTGACGAAACGTTTTCTTGGAAAAATCAATGCTTTATGTGAGAGGCTGCGGCATTGTGTAAAGCTACGATAAGCCGAAGGGCAAAGTACGCCGCACTTTGTATTTCGTAATACCGCAATACTTCAAGAAAGCCTGTTAAGATTTACGCGTTTCACGCAACGTGGTCATATGCAGACTACAGCCTGCTCAGGAAAAAACAAGGATCTATCTATCTATCTATCTATCTATCTATCTATCTATCTATCTATCTATCTATCTATCTATCTATCTATCTATCTATCTATCTATCTATCTATCTATCTATCTATCTATCTATCTATCTAGCCGCCTACGACTTTGTGCTCTGCTGGACGTTTCGTTAACGGGATGTATACGAAAATTGGTATGGCACAACAAGACTGTATAACGAACATAACTGACACGTCGTAACACGAAAATCATGACATGCATTTCATGAGCGGCATGATTTACATACCACGGTCTTGGTGCTCTCCTGGCCGCTTGGTTAATGAGATGTATACGAAAATTTGTATGCCACAATGTGACTGCATGGCGAACATAAATGACAGGTCATAACGTGAAAGCCATGACATGCATGTCATGAGCGGCATGATTTACATGCCACGGTCTCCATGCTCTGCTGGACGTTTCGTTAACGGGATGTATACGAAAATTGGCATGCCACAACAAGACTGCATGGCGAACATAAATCACAGGCCATAACATGAAAACCATGACGTGCATGCCATGAGCGGCATGATTTACATGCCACGATCTTGGTGCTCTCCTAGCCGCTTCGTTAGTGCGATGTATACGAAAATTGGTATGCCACAACATGACTGCATGACCAACATAAATGACAGGTCATAATATGATAATCATGACATGCATGTCACGAGCGGCATGATTTACATACCACGGTCTCCGTGCTCTCCTTGCCGTTTCGTTAGTGAGATGTATCCCAAAATTGGCATGCCACAACAAGACTGCATGGCGAACATAAATCACAGGTCATAACATGAAAACCATGACGTGCATGCCATGAGCGGCATGATTTACATGCCACGATCTTGGTGCTCTCCTAGCCGCTTCGTTAGTGCGATGTATACGAAAATTGGTATGCCACCACACGACTGCATGACCAACATAAATGACAGGTCATAATACGATAATCATGACATGCATGTCACGAGCGGCATGATTTACATTCCACGGTCTTGTTGCTCTCCTGGCCTTTTCGTTAATGGGATTTACACGAAAATTAGCATGACGCAACATGACTACATGACGAACATAAACGACAGGTCGTAACATGAAAATGATGATATGCATGGCACGAAGGCAATCCTGGGCCTTGACCTGGAGAGCGCTTTCGACAGGGTTCGTCATTCGGCCATTCTGAGACAGATCTCCGAACTGAACCTTGGTGTGAGGATTTATAAGTACATCAGAGACTACCTCACTGGAAGAAAAGCCGTCCTTCTCGCCGGCGATATCACATTCGAAGAACAGGAGCTCGGTAGCACCGGAACCCCGCAGGGCTCGGTCATCTCGCCTATGCTTTTTAATTTGGTCATGATCAGCCTTGCCAAAAGGCTGCAGTAAAAGAACTTGTTGTTGGGCTAGTTGGTAGAACATATCCAAAACTTATTTTGAACGCAACCACACGACACATACACCCTTTCCGGGTATGGTCCACTTTTTCCGGGTATGGTCCACTTTTCCGGGTATGGTCCACTTTTTTTTTTATCAGACTGTACACGTATTCAGAAACTTATGCCAGAGCCGTAATCACTTACGCAATCGCTCTATGGACAATTTCTAAAGGAGCATTGTGACATCAGGCGAGCGCTTTGAAGTGGGAATGACGTTGTACAGATGAAGGAAAATGTTGAGAACGAATCAACCCATTGGAGTAGTTTCACGGTTGTTCGAAATTGAATTTATGCAAATTGTACGAACACACCGGCGAGCCGAGCCAGCGTGGCCCAGCTAGACCTTGAAACACTGTTCGAGGTGACCGGCTTGTCAATCAAACCTCCGATGATGGGAACGGGGCTAGCTGAGACATTCCAGCTCTCTCGAAACTTCTCTATCGCACGTATAGGAAGATACACACTACTGTTTTCCCTGCGTGCTTTAACAAAGGCATGTAGTCAGCGAACACCCCCATGCGGATTTTATCTTCCTTTCTTCCTCTGTTCTTTTAAAGTTTATATCAAGTGCTAATCTCTATCGTTCGTCGCCGATGGGTGGCTGGGGCTTTGTCAAGCTGTCACTGTACAGCTTTTTTTCCCGGCCACCTTTATTCACCATGTCCTTTTTGTTGTTTTAGAGGAGAATATTTATTTATTTATTTATTTATATCCGGTGTGTCCGCGCCCTGCAATTCTTTCTGATCCACGTATCGAAAAAAAAAAAGATGAGGCACATGTCTTTGAGGTCAGCCTCTATGAAGAGGGAGCCTCAAATTATTTTATTATGGTTCATTTGTATTTTAAATAGTTTATCATTCTCTAACATTCCATTCTTCCTTACGTTGCTGATTGCTCCCTCTTCCTTTATTTTAGCTCAAATTTTTTCCTCTTTATATTAACCGCCGGCTTCATGGCCAATCCCCCGTAGTGGGCAAGAGCCAAATATCAAGGAACAAAGAAAAAGAAAGAAAAAGAAGAGGGAGCCGCTGGTTTTGTGTGTATGATGAGATAGGGCAGTTTGTGGGGATAAATTGGGCCCATTTAGCACAGAACAGGGAAAATTGGAGATATATGGGAAAGGCCTTTGCCCTGCAGTGGGGTAGACAGGCTGCTGCTGATGATGATTACACTCCAGAGCAGTTTGGTTGGTCCGTAACACTTTGTGTGGAAGAAATGTGTAGATGCATGTCCCGCTATATAAATGAATATACGAGGGGAAAAAATGAAATCCTTCTCGCAGAGTGACTCAGTCATCCACGATAGGGTGACACTACAGCGCGGGCAGGAAAATTCCTAAGTGGCCACTGTGCGGCTGCCTATGGAGATTGATTGATTGATTTGTAGGGTTTAACGCCCAAAACCAGCTCTAATTTATGAGAGACGCCGTAGTGGAGGGCTCCGGAAATTTGACCCACATGGGATTGATTGTATAGGGTTTAACGTCCCAAACAGCTCTAATTATGATAGACCCGCCGTGTGGAGTCCCGGAAAATTTTGACCACATGGGGTTCTTTTAACTGCACTGGCATCGCACAGCACACGGCCTCAACATGTCGCCCCATCGAAAAATGAGCCGCCCACGGCCGGGATTCGATCCCGCGACCGTCGGATCTGCAGCCGAGTGCCATAACCACTAGACCACCGTGGCGGGGCACTGCCTATGGAGATTAAAAGCAAAAGCGTCTGACATCGCCTATTAAAGACGCTCTTGTGAATTGCTTTCCGCAATTTCCCGGTCTGTCTGGTCATAGCAGCCATGGCGCGTGAACGAAGGACCTAAGTTAGTTAAGCATTATTAACATTGCAATTACTGTTGTAGTAATTCGATAGCTACTTACATTTTATAGATGCATAGACGTCTATGGCGCTCTTAGGAGCTTCCTATGGCCACGTGACATTTGCGGCGGCGCTGGCTCCAACACTCATTGCCATTGTGCTCATGTCGTTGGCATGTTTTCCCCGCGTTAACGTCAAGAGTTATAAAGCGTGGCTGAAGCCAGTTCCCTGACCGTACTTATTTCAACTTCACGGAAATCGAAAGTGGTTTAACGCGGCTGCTTCTTTTCGTCAGCAATACAGTATTCGAAAGAAACGGCATTTAGCAGCCGCGCTTCATAGTACCAAAAAATAAACTATGACAATGATGCCAAGAAAATATACTGCACTAATAACGCGAGACTCACAAAATTTGTGGTACCTTCGCCACATATACTAGCAAAATTCAAACAGCAATCGTCGTTAAGTGATGACAACTTAGCAGAATTCGATAAAATCACCCGTGTTTTCTAGATTTCCCCTCCAACTTAAACCAAAAGTGCGTTGGCACGAGTTTTCCTCAAGGTATTTTTCGATGATTTTTGTTGTAAGTGAAAATTTCGCAGGAATAACTGAGTAGGATGTAGATGCGTTTGACTGCGTGAGTAATACCAGTAATAATTGATGGCGTTTGACGGGCCAAAACCGGTTGCCATAATGAGGCATGCCCCGTGGTGGAGGGCTCCAGAGTAAATTTGATCACCTGGGTTTCTTTAAGGCTCACCTAAATAAAAGTATGCGGGTGTCTTTTGCACTGAAATGCGGCCATTGTGGCCGGGCTTCGATTCGGCAATCGCGAGCCACCACCTATAGCTGCTAAGCTACCACGTTGGGTAGAGTGAGTAATTCTAAAATAACTGAATATAGAGATCTCGCTAATTAATGATGACATCACTAGGGAGGTGTAGAATCATCCAGATGGTGCACATATTCAAGAAAAATGACCGACATGTCAGTCTGCCGGTAGCGACGATGTGTTAACGGACACATTGATATACTCTACTTCGCACGTCTACCATGGGTACAATTGCGCTATAAGGTAAGATGTCAAGTACCGGTACCATATAAGGCGAATGCACAATATAAGACTGCTCGGAGTGTATGTTATCAGTACTATAACGTTATTGCTCAGGACATTTTATCGGCGTGTGTGCAATTGACCGGCTTGTCTCTCGTTCTAGTTTTGGCGTGCAACACTTTATCTTGTTCTATTATCGCACTAGCTGCAAGCGACAATAGGCTATGGCGCAGCGCTTGACCTACGCGACCTTCAAGGCAGGTCACGATATTCTGCAAAAGAAGGTCCAAAAGTGGCGTCCCGTTAACTTGGTATATACAAAAATCGGCACGAAAAAAAGCACAATACAGTACTGCCATGACCGTTTACTCGTGACACAAATAACATCACATGATTGTCAGTTACGTCGCGATTAGAGATAACAAACCAGGAGGAAGGGAAGGGAGGAGGGGCGGCGGTGGGGTAAACACTAGCATTGAATGTGAGGGCGTGAATCCCATATGACTGCATACACCGTTAAATAGAGACAAAGATACCGTTTGGGAAGAAGCTACGTTTTGACGTATAGCCTAAAGTCGCACAGGCTGGAGCCGAAACGTCACTGAAGGGAACATTCGCTATCTACAGTTCTCTTTAGTCGTTATATATTTGGATCGAGGCACACAGCCCCGGCAAAAGGCACTAAATGTGATGAACTATGTGACGATGCAGTCACCATGGAGTATTTATTATGCCTGGATGATGCGGTGAACCGGCCGAGCCCAAAGCATATATGAGACTCAAGGTGACAACCCATAATCGACGAAGAAGAAACCCATGTGATGATGATTATGTACAGACGACGAAGAATAGCGCGTTAAGTGCCCACACTAATTTCCCGGCTGCGAGAGCGGCCAGCCAGGCCCCAGCTTAAACGGACGGAGACTTATGCGGAAGGCTTCATGCGGGGAAACGTGAACGATTTCTGTAGAGCGGCAGCGACGGTCAGTTGGAGCAACGACAGGTGTCACGCAATAGTTTACAGGAGATGCCTGGGCAAGGACGGTTTAGGGGCCGATGAAGCGGAATTGAAACTTGTCGCACAAGCCAGGAATCCGGATTGGTGACCTGAGTAGCACTTCGTCGCCTGGGCGAAAAAATGCCACACGACGACAGGCGTCGTAGCGATTCTTCCCATCCTGTTGACTCGCTTCGGTGTTCATGCGGGCGAGCTGGTGAGAACGCTGGAGACGGGAGACGTATTCCTCACAGGAGGACGAAGAGGCTTTGATGGGCCCAGCGAATAAAGATGCGTCAAGGAAGGAAGAGGGCGAGCGGCCGTAGACAAGATAGAAGGGCGAGTAAGCGGTTGTGCGCTGGACGGCGGTATACTGTGCGCGAAGGTCACGAAGTGTGTCCCAGTTCTTGTGGTCCGGTGTTATGTACGTGGTTATGTCGGAAAGCGTTCGGTGAAATCGTTCAGTTAAGCCTTTGGTCTGCAGATGGTGATCATGTACAGATGACGAAGAATAGCGCATTAAGTGCCCACATATGTCCTATTTGATACCGTACTGAGTATGCGGTCCTGTTTCTTGAGTACGAACTAATTACGTATCACTCACTCTCCGAATACCGCAAGGACCGGCAGTCAAGAACGAAGCGAGTTTTCTGATCATTCATATTGTTAACACGCTGTATTATCCCTTCCCATTTGCCAAACGCAGTCTCTCTCCCTATATAATCCACCAGACATTTCATGCTCTACGATACCGCCGCTGCCATCAGTATACATTCAAACACCAAAAAAGACATGATTGGCTGCCATATTACATTAACGTCAATGTCCCTTCTTAATGTAGCTAATGATGATGCCCTTTAGGAACCCAGCACTTATTACCATTGATGGGAATGACCCATGAACAGAACAGTTGCGCGCGCAGTGTATAACTCGGAAAATTTATTTAGAAATCAGTCTTTCTGACTTTGTTCTCGGCCGCTCAACCAGCCCACTCGCTTACCGCGTAACACCAGCAGCCGGACTTAACTAAACGGTGTGTAGAAAAAGGCCAAAAACAGGCTTCAGTCAACTCGCCGGCACATTGCGCTTGTCGGCACAATGTGCCGACAAGCGCAATGTCAGCTGATGGAAGAGGAAACTACTTGTTTATTTAGTCATCCTGACAAATGCACTACACGGGTAATGGGAGCATTTTACATCTAAACGGAGGGGGATACCTGGGCGAGCAAATCGTCGGTGGCCCTTAGCGACAAGGAAGTTCACCACCTGAAGATCAGCCTGCCGCATTAAATTGTACAATTTTCGACTGTCATATATGGCTTCGCTTGTTTTTAACAGCGGAGCTGTTCAAGCTATTGGTAGCGCCGCGGTTCGACCGGGTAAAACTCCGCTGAGCGTCGCGTCGCCATAACAAGGAGCCGCCGTGCATAGCTAAGAATAGCCTCGCTCAAGCCATACGAAACCACGAGGTAACCATGAAGTCGCTGCGTAGTGGAGGTATACTTCCACCCTGCTTTCCCTCCTCCTCAACCTATAGTAGGGTGAGGAGGAGAGAAAGGAGGACGCGAGAGGATAAAGCAAAGCATAAAGGCTGCACAGAACGCAGGTATGTGCGAACAGCCCTCAACATAGCCATGAATATATAGCACGGCAGGGTTTGGGGGAGGGAAGTGAGGACGAGTGATATGAGGGTGAGGGGGAAAGAAAGAAGGGAAGAGGGTAAGCGTGGCATATCCTTGATTGATTTCTGGGGTTTCACGTCACTAGTCACGTGCCCCAGTAAATTGAAACTTGGTTACAGCATAAGTGTCACATGGTCACATAAGATAACGTCACAACTAGCCGCGTATGCCCGTCAAATTAGAGCTATCCAAGCCAGGACAAGCTAGGTGAGCACCACCTTCGCTGTCACTCAGCCTTGTGCGAGCGGACGCTGCACTAATTTTAACAGCGAACGTGTTCGTCAAACAATAAAAATTTCGGTCTTCGGGGAAAAAAAAACCTCTCCTCGCCGTTGCCTAGCAACCGCCGACGCCACAGCTGACGCACCACCACCTCCACTCGTCTTCGATTGCCGTGACGTCACTGGCGACTGCGCATGCGCTCGTCATCCATTCCGTCGAAGAGCCCGTGCACGGGTGGTGGTGCGCGTGCTGCGTCTGCAACCGCGTCTGGTTTGAGGGGAACCTCTCGCTGAGCCCGGTTCGAAACTCTGAGAAGCATGCGGTAGGCGTCGGAGTGCATCGCGAGGCGTTTGGCGAAGTCCCAGACCACGATGAAATGTGGGTCTCTATCTCTCTCGAGTTTGGCCAGGCGTGCCACATCTGTGACTCTCTAGTTACACTCGATGTCCGCCGCGGTGGTGTAGGGATTATGGTATCTCGGCTGCCCCAAGAAACGCGCGTTTGATATTGGCCGCAGGGGTCGCATTTTCGGTGGAGGTGAAAATGCCAGAGATCCGTGTACTGCGCGCTGTCAGTGCACGTTAAAGAAACCCAGGCGGTGAAAATTTCCGGAGCCCTCCACTACAGCTTTTCTCTCCTTTCCAACTCTTTCACTCCCTTTCCTCTGTACCCCACGGACGCTTAGCCGTGCTTCTGACATGGGCTGCAGAAATTAGCGCCCTTTCCTTAACCGAACCACATACTCGACGCGAACCTCTCTCGCTGAGAACGGTGCGAAGCGTTGAGAAGCATTCGCTGGGCCACGGAGTGCTCCGCTATGAGTTTGCCGAAGCCTGAGACCCCGACAAAATACCGTTGTGCCGTAATTGAGGAGAATCTCTGCTAGGAGGCTGTGATGGGGTTCTTTGGAATCTTTTGAACGGACGTTGCGTTTTACGACGGCAACGCGTTCAAGAATACGGCGAGGCTGTTTTCTGCGAAGACTTTATAAGAAAACCAATAAAAAACAACGACCTGGACCACACAAACCAATAAACGAATAAGTAAACGCAGCACTTCGGAACAGACAGTAACACAAAGAAACACGCGAGTGAAGTCACAGTTCGAAACAGTCTCACCGAGGCTGGTCGATTGGTTCGGGGGAAGGACGCAGGTGGAGCGTCGGCGAGAGTCGGAGGTCGTCGCGGGAGGTCGTCGACGAGTAGTGCAGCGTCTACACTGGCGTCTCCATGGTGCCAGCGAAGGGACGACGAGGTACCGAAGCCGGCACGGTACTCAAGGCCCTCGTGGCCCGAAGAGGCAGGACAGCACTCGGGACTACACCCGACGGTGCTGTTTCTCCTAGGTCCTCCAGGGAAGTAGACGGACCGAAGACGCGCAGAGTCGTGGACCTCCTCGCCAGGTTCTCGTTTGGCGAAGGGCAGCACTCGGGCCTACACCCGACGGTGCTGTCGGAGGTTCGAGCGGCTCGTCAGGCGTCGGAGGGAGACGACGTCAGGAGCTCGGTGCCAAGCGGAGCCATACACTCCGACTCTTGGCACCCGCCAGGCACTCAGGACTACGCCTCGACCGTGGTTCTGGCGGAGAGCTCCCCTGCCACGTCCGCGCTGGTGGAGCGCCGCCTCGCTTCTCCCCAACATGGCGCCACACGTGCACGCGCCACGCTCCGTCTCTTTCTTTTCTCCTAGCGGCCATGCGCCGCCACTTTTCGTCATCTTCGTCGACTGGCGTGGTCAACCGACACAACTTCGTGGCCGCTCTTTCCACTTCATCTTCGCCACAGCACCAAACACCACAGTCGCGCACTTCTCCCATGACAGAGGCCCAACTTAAACGCAACTACCGTTACTGAGAAAATTCAGATAGTGCCTTAACTCTCACCATGCTCAATGTCGGCAGAGATGAGCAAGACTGTTAGCGTAATTGCGATACAAAAGCGCGTGTAGTCAACCACACGGCTGCGAAGTGCGGCGCGCAATTACGCGATTTGTTGTCTACAACACAGCCAGGGCGACTCAAGGTCTTCGAGACACAAAAATAAAAAAAAAGCAATCTGGAAATCAGCCACCCCGTTTGATCTCTTAGTAATTCATTTAAATGAATACCGACACCTGTTATTCGCCTGGAATAAAAATGTATTCACGTCCAGAAAACTATAAGTTGTTCTTGCGCAATTACGTTGTTGAATTCCAGAAGTAGTTTATAAGCACGGAGCTGGTCTGGCCCCGTCCCCTTGGTGTCCCTAATGTGGTAAAAACGGATCTGTAGATCATTACTTCCTAAAATGCAGTTGTTCATCAACACTAAGAAACACACATTGAAATATCCATTTCATCGGACTGGGTTGGACTTCTCGATCTCAAATATTCTGTCTTCGGGAACCTCATCATTGGGACATTGTCACGGGAATGGGAGCTCAACTTTGACAAAATTTATAATCGAGTCGGGACGGTTCCATTCTTAAATTCTTAATATTGACTATTAAAAAATTCTGCATCCAGATTAAATTGTAGCATGAAATTTGTGAGTGTACCCGATTTCTGCGGCTGTTCTTTTTCTAACATAACGGACCATGAAGTGTTCCACTTATTACGGTCATGATTTGTTCATACCTAAGATGGTAAAAGAGGATCATAAGGTCAGTGGACTAGCCAATCAAATCAGTCGTCCGCGTGACGTTATTTCCAAAGGCACGTGACACGGGCCGGGGACTAAGGCCAGACATTCTTTCGGCAGAGTCGACAGATCTGCGGCGATGTGCGTCTTGAAAACCTTGTGGTCTGATCTGTCTGCTAATAATCAGAGGCATTGCTCTGCCGACTTCTCTACCAAGGCGCCGAAACCGTTTCAGTGTTTTGCCGTTTCCATTTAGGTACGCGTCTGTACAGAACTACTTATCTCTGTATAGTCTTGCTTCTAAGTTTGTCAAAGACTGAGCCCAAAATATCACCAACAAAAAAAAAAAGTCGGACAGAAATCACCCCTGCATTGTAGCTTCGTAAAAGAGTGCAAAATTAAGTCACCATGTGAAGCGAGAACAAAATAAGAGGTGCTGAACTGCACGTTTTCCTAAGGTAATGCTATTTTATTAAATGTTTGAATGAGAGACAATAACAGTATCAGGGAAGAAAAATTCAAGCCAAGAAATAAGTGCATTTGTACCTAAGAACTATGCAAATAAATATGGATGCTTTATTTGTTCGTAGTAGTGCGCTTGCGGACGCCAACTGTAATATCTGAAGATGATATGACGCCAAATCCCTTAAAGAAGTCCAAAGGAACCTGAAAAGAAAAATGCAATGCTTTAGTGAAGATCCATGCGCAGTGGCAGAAAAACTAAACACTGCATCGCAAGCATTAAAGATCTCAGCTAGATCGTACTTCGCTGCTACAGATGTCAATGATGAACAATGTTGATACCAGCCTTTCCTTCCATTTCTAGCAGAATATGTGCGCCCTCCATCTTTCTTCTGATGCACTTCGGTCAAATGATGTCGCACATCCTACGGTACATTGCTTTACTATATCTCAGCAAGCATAGCCAAAATTTTATTTAATTTACATTATTGTAGATAACGCTTCAAGACCGGTACGTTTGAAGAAATACCTTTGTTTTGTCTGTGCGTACAAACTGTGCCATGCGGACTGACTGCAGGACGGCCATCTTAGACGCCTGCAGACCGAGTTTCATTCCCACACAATTTCTGGGGCCGGCGCCGAATGGCAGGTACGTGTAGGGACGTATGTTTGCCAGGTTGTCTCCTATGAACCTGCACAAGAGAGGGAAGAAAGTGCGTGCCTGAGGATGTCATTGATCTAGGAGCACCTTAATTTGGTGCCCAGGTGCCCACCAACTTCTGGTCGGATTGCGTCGTGCAGAGAGAATGCCGTAACGCCGGAGAGAGTCACCGCGGGCGCATTGTTAAAAAGAATGCCGCAATTAAAGGAGATAACATTTTCACAGAAGGCGATGACATGCAGGCGGGCACGTCATGCTGGAAAGAAAGCACTACAACAACTAATAGCCCTTACGTATGCGCAAGCTGGACCGAAGTGAGCATGTGAAGGAAACTCTGCGCTGCAGAAAGCGCCAAGGCAACACAGCGCCCCAATAGCGCGTATGCTACGATGCACAGACCGAGAAACTCTGAACGGCATGTGCAGCTGGAGTTTGTACTAGTTAATGTATATTAGCTGGAATTTGTAGCACAAGGATGCAGGGAAATCCGTATGGATTTCCTTGCAAACGGGTGGACACTATTTTTCCATTTCTCAAACGTTACTCCATCTTGCGGGTTTCCGCAGAACTCATTTGCCATATTTCAATAGTTATTTTGAGAAGCTTTTTCGAATTGCCATATTACACAGCTTCGTGAGAATTGTTACTGAAATCTTCGTAGGATTAGTCGTATTGACCTGCAGTTATTGGACAAATAAAAATTTAGCCAGGTTTTTGTTCAAACACACCACTGCAGCGGAGATTGATGAATGCACTGTTACGATTCTGACAAAGACAAAATGACCTATAAGGCTGCAACTTGCATTGTTCATGTAATGTGCGTGCCCTGCATGCGGATGTCCCTAGTGAACAAAGTAATTTTTCAAAATTTGAAGCTCCAAGTTGCCACTACAAGCTGATATTTTACCTCCATATTCGCCGAAGAAAGGTTATTGCATCTGTCTGAACCAAACCTCACCTACTTTATGTATGCGCATATGTAGCAAGTGCTCAGTACTCACCTTTCTGGACGAAACGTATGGGGGTCAGGGAAGTACTCGGGATCATGGTGCATTGCGTACAATGGGACCGCTACAACACAGCCTTTTGGAATCATAATGCCCGTCTCACCGAGCACGTAGTCCTTGGTCGTTTCCCGCTCCAGTCTAGAAAGAGACGACAATGTTTATTTTTTTTCTTGGCCATCAGTGATATCTCAAGGATGTGGCTAGATCGCTTATTTTTGTATGTTACAGGTTTCTACCTATGACTCAACGGTTGCACGAGCAGACTTTTTAGCGCTGCCTAAAAGGAGACGACACTTCCATATGTCAAATGCATTTCACCTTGATGCTGGCGGGAACATCCTCAGCGTCTCCGATATTACTCCGTGCAAATACTCCAGCTTTGTCACGACTTCCATCGGTGGATACTCACCCTGACAGATGTAAAGAAAAGCGCACACTGTATTGAAATACTCATGACAAACTCTGTCGTTGTTTACCCCCTCGTTCTGCTATACAAACGCGCACGCGCACAGGAAGCGCTTTGAACATTCACACCTTACTCTAGCACCCACAGCATTTTGTTGTTGCGCAGCAGGGCTGTAACTTGTCACATGTCAGTTCACCCAAGGTATTAAGAGCACCAAGATTTGAAAGCCATGAGAGAAAGGAAATAACAGCGACTTAGGTTGAACCGGTGTGCACCGTAGCACACACTTTGCCGAAAATGGTACCATCTTAGACAGACCTTAATTGCAAGTGATCCACAAGCGTAATGAATTTACCGCTGAAAAAAATCCCGAAGTGCCGGGGTGTGGGTGAATAAGTTTATTGCATTTATCGCAATAACTTTACTTCAACCGATGGCATTTAGAGCCCCAGGCGGCTGGTTTCCATCATTAAAAATGATAGCATATTATGTGGCCTGGCACGGGCAAGTCAACAATGCGCTGCGCGGAATTGAAAAATTGGCATGCTAGCAAGTAGCATGGAGACTCATATCCGGCAGAACACTCCGGTTGGCGCTAGGCGGCGGACCGCTAGGTGGCGCGGAAAGCCAGTTGGGCAGGCGCTTGCGCGGTCCGCAAACCTTCGTGGTTGACTGTACGTATACGTGTAAGCAAATACAACTCCCCCTTTTGACGTGTGCGTCTACTTACGTGCTTTTCAACACACTGGTCAACCTCTTCTCTAAGCTTCTCCTGAACTTCCGGGTTCAAAGCCAACATGTAAAGCGCGAAGGCCACCAGGGAAGATGTCGTTCCTTGGCCCGCAACCAAAAACATGAAGCACTGTGCCATGGCTTCCTCTGTGGTGAGGGCTTAGAGGGAAAGAAAACGCCATACACCGCAACCGTATTACTTAAAGAACACGCAAGATCAAACATTTAGTATCCCTACACACTGACCTGCTATGTTATAGACTAATACGCGTTGTGCTGTTGTGCTTTTCTGAAAACATAACTACTGAGCACGCAACCTACGAAAACGATCAGTATCGGAGAAACTAAAGTGGTTACGTAGAACAGCTGCAAGTCTATATCCTGCTATCTCGGACAACAGAACAGGACCAGTGGCCGCTATTACGATGAACGAAAAATACGCAAGTTAACTTAGCTCACACTGAGTGGTTTCGAAAAGGAAGAGCGAAGCGAACAAATGTCAACACGAAATTTATTCGTGAAGCCTATTTCTAGCCATAAGGTCATTTTTTCGATGTGCTGAAAATGAAATCTTTGATATGCAATACAAGAATGCATCGTTCTATTAGAGCTGTGAGTGAATAAGGTGGCCCATGTGCCGCACTGACAGCCTCTCGGTTAAAGGTTAGTGGCTCGCTTAAAAATCACTGAGATGAACTCTAGTAGTGCATCAATGGATTGCTTCAGAGTACAGAACATTTCTTTTCGTACGCCAGTAATAACACCGCCCTGGTAGAAGTGCTGATATAACAGGACTACTTCAAATTAATTTTCATACTTTTGTATCTGCAACGCTACTCCGAAGAAACGTGCTGTACAGAGGAAATTAAAACATTTATTCGTGCATATACACACCAGTTTAATTGGCGAAGTTAATTTAGTTAAATGTGCGACACAAAAATAAAATGACATGAAAGAGGACGAATGCATGACCAATACGTTTCGCAGGTCGTCACATAAATTACATTACGTGCTCGTCACGGATTCCATTCAGTCAAACATCGATTCCTTTCTCCCCCAGCCCGTAACACTCGTGAAATTCTCTTTCGACCCAATCAGTAAGGTTAAATGAAACATTCGCCTATATAAGCGCTGTAAAACGTGTGATGCGCGTGTGATAGTTTAATGTGAAATCCCACCCGCCCGCTCACCCACCCACCCACGCACTCTCTCTCTCTCTCATACACACAGACACACCTTTTTTTTCTCTCCATTTCTCGTATACCGTCCACAAGATTTTTGTATGTGCATACCCCATTTTAAGTTTGAGAACGGCCGGTCGACAGACAAGGCCGGTCTCCTGATCAAAACGTCGCAAAAAAAGGCGTTTTTTTTCGACGTGGCGCTACTACGACATAATTAACCAGCTTCCAAGGAATCATCTTTGAAATACATATACAACAAAACCTTTTGACATATACAACAAATTTGGAAGAAACGTTAAAGATGCTGTTGTTGTAAACAGAATTACTTGATTGATTCTGACGTCTTGGTAGGACACTGGCCCTCTTTGGAGAGAGTTAAAGCTTGACGTAGACTATTGTAGCAAAACCTAAAGACACCATGTTTTATGGCCGACACTTGGGAATGCATATGTGCTATAGGCGTACAGAGACAGCATCCTTAAGTAAATTGTACTCTGTGCTTGAGCACTCTGATCTCAATGCGTCTTAAACGTATTTGCCTACATGTAACAGTTCTTTAAAAATGCCTAAACGTTCACACAAAACGTATCCTGGCGCTGAAACGCTGTGAGAGTGACTGCGCGATTTGTAATAAATATGCGCTATACAATAATATGGTATATCCAAGCTCGGTTATCTATATTTATCAACGACACAAATATTTACGCGCACCAATGCTTGCGTTCTTTCTAGGTATCGCAAGGTGAACTCTTCGTTAATAAACATAAATATTCATACAAGAACTCCAATGAAAGAAGCTTTAACGTACCATTTGATTGAGTCTCCTCAGAGTCTGCCAACTTGGAATCCACGTCGAATATTTTTTCGGCCACATCCGCTGTTTCTTTCGAGGTATCAGCTGCGCACTTTCCTTGCTGCGAATCGATCATGTGCTGCAGGAAATCATCTTGCCTCTACAAAAAGAAGAAACGAACGCCCTTTTAATGTAATCTTTGTGTACTATGCGGAAGATCTTAACATGTTCGACGCCTCACTGACGGATAATAAGCTACGTATAGAGTTTGACATCGACTGCTGCAGGGACTGGTGGCACAACCATCACTTTCAGTCTACGTGTAAGACGAGTCCCGGAGGCTTGACACGTTTTGTGCCTCCGCGACTCGTCTCAAAGAGTCAAGTTTGGTTTACGAGGCATCCCTTGACAACAGCGACAGTGATGATAAATTCAACGTCTTTCACGTAGTCGTAGCAGGCAGAAACGACATTCGAAATGACGAGGATGCGTGATGTACTCCAAAATTAAAACATCACACTGTTCCTGCAGTTCATTTCTCAATTTCGCAAAATTTAATCGAAAGTATGCGTTTGAGAAGCTTATGCATCCTTGTATATGCAGAAAAAACATCTGATGTTATTTTATTCTTGACCCTTTTTCATAAACGAAGACTCGCCATATGCTTCTTCATGTTTGTCAAAACTAAAGAAAGCGATGACGAATTCATAAACGAGAAAAACTGCAAATGAACATCACAGCGAAATTTTATCAGCCCTTTGAGAGCACGGCACCTTAAGCGACAGTTAACACTGCCCTTAATATTACTTGCTTGCACAATTTGCCTTTTTTGAGCAGGGATCGGGAGGAACTTTATATGCCAGCAGCATTTTTAGCAGACTCTCAGGAAGAAAATTAACAATTGCTTTAACGTAATCACACTATGGGGCGCGTGCATTCTTATCGGAAGCGAGAGAGCACTGTGACAGGAAAGATGACAATTTCTTTCAATAATAAAATAACTATTTTTACGCCATCGTTCGTACTTCTCCCATTCCCTTCTGCCGGGCTAGCGCTGTAGTGTGTCTGGTGTCCCTTCCTTTTGTCCGTGTTCGGCGTCCGCTATACCCTCAACTTCTACTTCCGGCACCGACGGGGGATCGCTCACACATACACAAGGCTACGGACGAACACTTGATTCACACCAAAAAGGTTACACTTCACTACCGAAGACCAAGCCACAGGAGATGCCACAGAAAAGACAAGATAGCCATAGGAGAAGAGAAGAAAGATTAAGAACAGTCCCGAAGAAGAAATGCAAGCACACAAAGAACATTAATTAATTAGTGACTAGTTATTCACCAGAAAATACATTGATCCACTGTACCGTATCCACGCCCGCCGCTGTCTGGTAGTAGCCCTCCCCTTTATTTTTCTTTTCGTTCCTCCACCCCCCTTTTCCTTTCTTTTTTTTTTTAAGTCCCATTATACTTAGTGGTACGGGACGGGCCGTTCTTTTCTTAAATAGATATTATTGTTTTTTACATGCCCATTTTTATTCTTCTAAGCACCCCAACTTAACGTAACTCCTTTCTGCCGTCTTCTGTCATCTGCACTGCGGCAAACTCAAATTTTACATGCATAAGGTCGCTATTTAAAAAAAAAAGAACAAAAGCTATTAATGCGCTTTTGTTAAATAGAAAACGACATGAACATCAGTTCGCCTAAATACACTCAGCGTGTTCTTAACTGAAATTTGAGATTATTTAATGCAGCATTTCCAATGGAAATGTAGCTTCAATGAGAATATTTCTCTGCATACAGCATGGTTTACTTCCGCAATCATTAACGCGCTAAATCCAAGCAAAAGCAATGTGTCCAGTCACGAACTCGGCCCCAACACAAATCTCGAGCATGTATAAGATGCGGAAGCGTAATATAGCTACTTACGGTTTTTGAATCCACACGATCTTTAATCACACGCTCGCATAGGCTCTTGAAGTATTCTTGAGTGGCTGGGTTGTGAAGTTTCAGCCTGAAGAATTGCGCTACTCCCGGTAGTAGAACTGTGGTACAAGACGACGAAAGCGAGTCGAAGAGGCATGCTGTCGCCGCGTATTTGAACACCAAACACCCGCGGTTACAAGGTTCCATTCAATTTCTTATTCCATTTTTCTCGAAACAAAAAAAAAGGAACAAAATAATCGAGCAGGCCCGAACAGAAAGTCGAACCCTGCTGTGGATTAAGGCCCCTTTACAAGGCGTACATCAAAACAACAGTGTACCACAATAATGAAAGAAACAGTCAATTTGCACAAAAAACATGTGGCTGACCCCTCCGTCAGAGGAATCTGTGTACCACGAAAGTGTAGTGTGTCTTCGCATAAGCAGTTGAATGCTTATTGTACATCAATATGAACTTACCCATTTCTATCGGTGTTTCGCTGATACGGCACCATCTGACGTGGATGCACCCACGTTCACGCACATAGCCTCCATAACATCCACGCTAACCCCTTGCGGTAACTGGAGTTGTTTACGTAATAACTGGACACAGTCGATATAGTAAATGCCACACGACAAATGCATTAATAATGTCTCTTGCGCCGCACTGACCCGTCAACTTCGTTGCGGATGCGCTCGTGCGGCTCCGCGCGTCGAGGCGCACTTTGGAATGTGCCAGGAACGGTGCCACCATCAAGGAGAGGCGAAGTGAAGGACGCGCGCTTTGGCACGGTCGGACTAGAGATATGCGCAAGAAAGCGCGAGCGCCTCCAGTCCGGCCGTGACTTGGAACGTGCCTGGAACGGTGCCGCCATTCAGGAGAAGCGAAGTGAAGCTGCGCTGCTTCACTTCGCCTCACCTGGAGAGAAAAGGGAATGAAGCGAGATAAGAAAGACTAAGCCACGTTCGCACAGCTTCCAGCGGGTGCGACGATAGATCAGTGGTAAAGAACAGGTCACCTTTCGTCCTGAAGCGGGGTGCTGTGAGTTCGTTCCCCAGTGCATCAAAGGAAATTTTTCTACGTGTTTTTCTTTGTTGTTCTTACGTGTACGTTTAACTGCGTCACTTCCGTTACGGAATGGGAAGGGAGAATAGAAAGATGTAGGGTATTCAACCGGACGCCTTTCTGGTTAACCTTTCTGCCTTTCTGTTTTTCTCCTTTTCCTTTCCATTACGGATATGACATATGTGGGGTCATGGTGGACCCCGGCATAAAACACTTTCGTGTTAATACAACAATGCCCGCAAGGTAGCAAATGTCATCTTGTGTTTAAACAAAACTTTATACGCTAAATATGTGCGCATAAAGCATCATAACAAATGTTACGCTTCTAAAATAGGTGAAACGCACATAATATACCGAGACTGGCACTTGCTCTCGTATTTCACATGGACCGCTTTTCTCACTTTCTTGTGACGCGCGCTATCGCTCGGCGCAGGCCGCTTTTTGAGAGTGATGTCGACTCTTCTACAAACTTTGTATGCCCCACGCCTATGTTTGTGTACCTTCGAGACTGTACGCGAGTACGAGTGATAACACCAGAATGTACGCGTATGTTTGAGTACCTTCCAGACTGTACTGCGAGTACAAGTGTTAACTCTAGAATGTACTGTGATGCATGCATAAAATACAACACACCTCGGCTGTGAACAGCTTTTATCGGCGACCCACGATTGCGTTCGTCGCTATTGCGTTCGAAGACAAGAACTGACTCTTGTGAGATATCAAACGACACACTATGTCCATATGCACTCACGTTTTACATATCACTCCCAAATTTGCACCCCGACACACTAAACCTTTCTTTTATCCTTACAAAAGCGGGCAACAGAAGAGCATGTGGACATTTAATACAGTGGTAGCATAACTTCTCATTTCGGCCAATACAAGATCGATAAAGCGCTTCTGCTAAAACTGTCACTGGAAGTCACGAGTCAGTAAGGAAGGAACAGACGCTGCTTGAAGAATAATACCAGGTTAAGCAGATACCGCGGTATCAACTATGCAAAAAATGTAACAGGTAGATCCAGACCACACAGCAACCATGACGCACAAGAATTGGCATAACTAATACCAGACCTTGAAAGCTAATACCATAATACATTTAACTTAATACATAATAGAATATCCCCAGTGCACGCGTAATTTAAGAACCAAGCAAAGGAACCAGTGTTGGAGTTCAAGGTTCGTACTCCTTATTGTATTATAGTTGCCATATTACTGTATATGGTGAATTTCCTACAAGACGCATCACACATGTATAACATTGTTTCTTCTCTCGCCTTCTCACTATTCTGAAGATAAAAAAATAATTACCCTATTCTGAATTATTGCATGCTCCATCACGATGAATAGGAAATATAAAACAATACTGAAATGATGCACAGCAGCGGGTGTTCTCTCGGTGACTGACTTGACAGTCACCTACTGGGCCGTGTGCTATGTATCGTAAGGCAATGTGCACAAATTGTCATGAATTAATTAATTATTGTGGCGATCCTTTACCGGAAGGATCCTTTACCGCCATCATATGAACACGCGGTTGACATTACTGAAGGTGAACACTTCGCAACAAGTGCGAATTGAAAAACAGTAAAGGTGACAGTTTTGTTATTTCAAGCGTTGCGAAGCAGAGTCAAGCGTGTATTCCTCGCGAAGACAAGATAGCTGAACGACTGCTTATGACGTTTTGTGCATACAAAGAGCATACATAGAATTCCGTGCAATATGCATTATTAAAATGTTGCGCTACAAAGGAACAGCGTCAATGACGCTGCTGTCGTTCAACGGTAATCTAAATATTGCGACTAAAAGAAGTAGACGGCACTGCGCGTGGCGTGCAAATCAATTCTTATGCGGTTCACGTACTCACAGTGTATGATGAGCGATACTGAGAAGTCCCCGCCGAACACCTTCTTCGCATAAGTGACGAAGTCATTCGCTTGGTCAGAGTGGGAATCCAAGCGAGTTCCGAAAGCGAAGCGGGCAATCAAATCCAAGGAGAAGTTGCCGTAAAAACTGAAATCCATTCGTGAATACGACAACGTCAGGAACGGCGGTGGCACTTGGGGAAAACTTAGCGTGATCTTTAAAGTGTACAACGGTCAGTCAGCAGGCTTAATTTAACACTAAAGTGCCGAAGAGTGACCTCGTCCAGCTTTGACTGACGCTAGCGCCGCGTAGCGTTGGGCGCTGTTCGGCTGACGGTAGCTGGAGCGTAGCTCGGTTTGACCGGTCGACTTGTCTTTCGCTTGTGTATGACCAGCGGGAGGGCTGTTTTTAGAACAGCGTGAGACCACAGTAATGAGCGAAACGCACCTGAGATAGTGAACTACACTGTAGCTGACAGCGCACTCCAAGCCGGCCAAACACAAGCGGAATACAAGTGGCCAGCCAAATCCAGCTGCTCTCTAGCGCCGCACAGCTAATGGTCTGTCGCAGCAAACAATGAATGCCCAACACTTCGCGGCGCTGGCGTGAGTCCAAAGAGGGTCCAGGCCATGCTGCGGAGCGTTCGTGTTAAGCATGCTGACGCCTGTACATTGAAGCGGGCGACTAAACTTATGCCAGACGTATGTACGTGGCCCAGTAGCGTAGGGTCAATGTCACGTGCATGTCAGCCGTAAGATGTTCATTTTAGCGGGTAGAACACTAACGCGCGTTGCTAATGGTCACTTCACGGTCAGACCGCCCTATCTCTCCGCACGAGACGGTGTCGCCTCCGCCAAAGTTTATAAGAGGGAGAGCGGTACCTCGTGGGTGATCTACAGGAGGGGTAGATGGTCCGGATGTCCTTACCCCCATCTTAATTTCGCATTGTATTCCTCCAAGCAGTGCACCTATTTCGGAAATACCCTTATAACTCTTTTTAGTATTGTCAGATGCACTGTCTTGCATTTGAAAGCATGTGCACTGAGTTATCTTGGTGCTGATGCCCCAAACTCGGCTTAGGTATAGGACTTCCAATAAGCCCCCCACCCCCCCCAACCCTTCGCTCTCGGAAAAGTTATGTCCCTGCCCCTGACGGTGCCTCCATTTCATCTTTCCCATTGTCGCGGTCGCCATCTGCAGCGGGGTAAGACGGCTTCATCGTAAAGCGGCATTAAGCGAGTTCTAACCTTACTGGAAAACACACTTAGCCAAAAATGTAATCGCAGTGCTCACGAATTGACGCGCGGCATGTAATCGCTGATTATACCAAATGAAACGTGAAATTTACGGACGCACAACCACGTCATGCAGATACGAATTTGGCGGCATGATCCACAACGGTGGTCTAATGGCCATGGCACTCGACTGCGGGTACGAAGCTGGCAGGATCGAATTCCGGCCGCGGGATGGAGCTGAAATGTTGAGGCCCATGTACAGTGCGATGTTAGTGCACGTTGAAGATCCCCAGGTGGTCGAAATTTCCGGAGGGATCCACAACGCCGTTTCTCATAACCATATCGTGGTTTCCATTACCGTTCATGGTCGTCGTTACAAAGGGAGAGAAGGTACTAATATCTCTAGACCTTTGTGTTCTGAGCAAAGCGCTGCTTCACGAGCATTATCCAATGACAACATTGAAAGACATAGGCCCTCCGGTAGTACTTAGTTTTGGACGCAGTTTCCTCTATCTGGCAAATAAAGGTACATGAAGAGAGCTCCAAGACTTGCACAATATGCACTCCATGCCCGTTACAGGCTTTTACTCAGGCACTTTGGAATCTCGTCGGCACCGGAAACCATTTTCTTAAAATAAGAAATAAAATAAATTTCAGCGTGCCATGCACCGAGTACTGGGAGGCCTCCAAGGCGTATATTTTGTCATGGGCGACGTTCTATATATAGTGTGGGGTCGAACTATAGAAGGGACCGTGATGTCAACCTTTCAACCATCCTGCGACAATGCCTTGAGTATGCAAATTGAAAGTCAACAGAAAGACGCGTGACGGACGGCGCGACAGACGGCGCTCATTAGGCGGTAAAGCTCCCTTTGGTAGGATACATATAAGAGCGCTTTCGTTCACTAAACGTTTCTTTGGCGCACTTGACCCCGTGCGAACCAGGCAGGCGAGGTCATTTGCTTTCGCGTTGCTGATTAAACGTCATCCTATAGGGAAATAGAACCGTATCAACAGCGCATAGAAAACCTTTGATAACGCAATAGTCTACCATTTAGGGTCGCTATTGATTTATATGCGCTGATTTACGAGATTAGAAGGCGGTTATAGATAACAGCGTCGATAATACGCATTTTACTCCCAAGAACGGGTAGAAATTACTTGGCTGTATTTCACGTACTGTCCAAGTTCAAGGTCTCGTTCCTCCTCAGCTGCTTTCTGAAGATGGATCATCGTTGACTTCGTGCAATCTTCAATTTGATGTTCCATCTAAAAAAAAACGGACACATGACATTTATGAGCAGACATGCACTCACTATAAATCAGGAAAAGATACTTCAGGAAGGACAGTCGATTGTTTACCACCCCGCATTATGAGCCCTAATAAAGTCAGCAAGGGTGCCGATTAAGCACGGTGGCTCCTGAATGACACAGTAAACAGAATACATATACACTGCTGTGCTTTCGACCACATGTGGAGCTGTCGTTGCAGCAATCGCATTTCACCGTTTCATTGCAGAGAATCACCCCAGGATCAGAATATCTGGAGCGTATTTTGCACTCTAAGTTTCTACTAGTTCAAGGTCTGCTAGAAATGAATACATTAGTGTATCCTTAACGGAGTGAACTCCCCGACTTTCCCACGTCGGGCCTCCTTGATACTCTGAACTTCATATATATTCTAAGCAGGTGCCATAATTTCTCCGAATGCGGCATTCACAGTAAACTGAAAGACTTCGCTAAAGATATGTTTTGGGTAGCAAGGACAATGTGTGAACAAGCAATTTGTTCAAAATCATTTTAACACAAATCAGTTTAATGCGGACCGCTACAGTTCGGTTAGTCCAATCTTCCACATCCGCCACTCGCATCTGCGTCGTGACCAAGCAGGCAGCGACGTGTAAATACAGCTATCTCATGGGTGATAAATTAAATAGCTGTGATGATTTCTGGAGTTTTACGTCCCAAAACAACGATATGATTATGACAGACGCCGTAATGGAGGGCTCGGGAAATTCCGACCACCTGGGTTTCTTTAACGTGCACTGACATCGCACAGCACACGGGCCTCAACGATTCGCCTCCACGGAAATGGAGCCGCCGTGGCCGGGATTCGATCCCGCGACCTTCGGATCTGCAGCCGAGTTCTGCAGCCGAGTGTCGTAGCCATTATACCAGACCACCAAATTAATAGCTGTGTATCTCCTGTAGAGTGTACTAAACCTAACGTCCATTATGCAAAAAAAAAAAAGATCCGGTGTTCTGGCATGCAAGAACTAAGAAATTTTCATCGCGTGGTCAGCAGAAAACGTCAGGCTAAAGAAAAAAGTCACAGTTTCGCCGCAAGGGCGAAGCAATGAATGCGATAGCAAGAAACTGTAATGCTATACGAAGCGAGGCTCGCAGCTTCAGGAGCAATATTAATTATCGCAAACATGCACTTGCTAAGTGAGCGCCTCCTGTGGGCAGCGCGTGCTGGTACGAAGGGCTTTATACGTTGTGTGTCACAAAGCTACACATACAAAGCTAGGGGAGGCCGCTAAATGAACAAACAGAAGATGAGCGCGAACTATCAAGTGAAGCACGCACGAAACGAACGCACAGATGTACACTGAACGAGCGCGAATAGGCTGTCACAATGGATACTCTCAGTTTGAACAGCGCTCCTGTTGCAAAGGCGGCTGCCCGTTGCGCTCCTCGCGCAATATATATATATATATATATATATATATATATATATATGACGGCGGCGACGGGGACGGCAGTTCATGACGGCGGCGACGGGGACGGCAAAAACCAGCGGAGACTGTCCATATAATAAAAAAAGAAAGCAGGCAGCATTGTGCGGTGGAGAGAGGTGTAAGGCGAGGGAAGCGCGGCGCATGCACATAAGTCATACGGCATGGCGCATGTGCCAGGTGTCCGTCGATGAAAAGAATAGCTTCGCAAAGCATAGCGGAAGCGAGGTAGAGCAACGTTGGGTAGAGAGGAGTGAAGCAGGCGATAGTGGGACGCGTGCAGATGCAGCCGACATCAGTCCGCCGCGCTGTTTACGGTGCTCGGCTGCCACCCAAAATACGTGGGTTCGATCCCGGCCGCGGCGGTCGCATTCTCGTTGGAGGCGAAAATGCCAGAGGCCCGCGTACTGTGCGTTGTCAGTGCACGTTAAAGAACCCCAGGTGGTCAAAATTTCCGGAGCCCTCCACTACGGCCTCCCCCTTCTCTCTATCTCTATCACTCCCTTTCCCCTACCGCCGCGAACGCTTAGCCGTGCTCCCTACATGGGCTGCAGAAATTAGCGTTCTTTCCTAACCGAACGTCAATCAATCAATCAATCCTTTCCGAACCACAATCATCATCATCCGACACCAATCCCGTTTCCTAAAGTCCGTAGATCTTCTTTGCGCAAACGGAAAAAAGATCTGGGACTTTAGCGTTTCCCAGCAGTCGTGCCTAACGCGCCCGGTGTCCTTGACTCTAGCGGTGGCTCGGCCAGTTGCTAGAGAGGAGACCACTCTAGCAACTCATCCAGTTCATTAGCAGGCTACCATGGCCAGACCACGCAAAGCAAAGGTGCCAGAAGAACGTGAATTCTCGACGAAAAGAAAAAAACCGACTTGCTGAGCAGCGTTGTATTAGCAAAACTCAGCACCGAGTGTATGCATGCCGTTAAAGCACCCCAGGTGGTCTAAATTTCCCGAGTCCTCCACTACGGCGTTTCTCTCCTCTCTATTTCTTTCACTCCATTTCCCCTACCCCTACGAATGCTTAGCCGTGCTCCCTACATCGGCTGCAGAAATTAGCGTCCTTTCCTAACCGAACCACAATCATCATCATCATCATCGTTAAAATTCATGTGAAATTCAAGCGACGCCGCAACCGGTAATCGTTGTGGGTGTATAGTTTACAGCTTCGCTGTCCAACCACGTTCATGCACAGCGTGGATTGGAGCATTTTTGCATGGTCAAACATTGCTGCTGTGAGCTGAACCCGCGCCTTAGGCCTTAGCAGGGCACGAGGTTAGGCACCAAGGTACCATGATAGACGTTGACATCTCAATGTTGAATTTTTTTATGGCACGTTTCTCCATGGAGTGTAAGTGGATTTAGTGAAGACTTGGAAGAGGCGACTCTCATGAGCAAAAAGGCAAAGCGTGCAGACACGGACACACGCTAAGAAAGTAGACATCTCGAACACCTTGCCTTTTCTTGCGTTATGTAGCCTTACCAACTAGCTCAGCATTCTGTCGTTCTGAAGTTCTGCCTATCACGCTAGTGGTAAACACTGACGACCTTAACAATTGTGCCGACAGGTAGATGCACGCATGCTAGCTGAAATTCTCTCGACGTTCCTCTGCAGTGTGGTTATTACCCTACTGTCCAGTAGACGCCGAGTACAGTGGTCTTTACACGCGATCTGGTTTAGCGCCATTAAAGCACTATTTTGCTATGTGAGGGCACCAAAACGTTTTAAGCAATAAAGCAGGCAAACTATTTGTTTTTGTGGATAGACAGGCTCTTTATTTTCAGGCCGCAGCGGAAATCAACGTATAGGGCAACGTCTTTGTTGGTGGTACAAATGCACCGTTTCTTTGTACCTGCACATTTACTTTATTGCTTAATAGATCGCTTTGTAGGGCGTATATAGTTTGAGAGTAACAGGAACAGAATATAAGTATGATGGAGCACTGTTGTTCAGATGCAATCATCGAACTGCCGACAAGCTTTCGATGTTATTCCGAGCTCGCGTCTTAATACGATTCTGACTGTATAGCAAATACTGAACGCCTTTAAAGGTGCCCGTTAAAAGCAGGGCTGTGAAACAAGGCAAACAATCATTATCCCGTTCATTCGCGCGAAGCTCGTGCTCAGAAATATGGCACAGCGCAGTGAAAGTCAAGGCACTTGAGACTAACCTTTCGAAGTTTCCCAGATGTGAACGCCGGCGAATAGTACTTTCGTATCGTCTTCCATCGAGGGTAGGCAATCACACTAAGCATGTAGTCAAATAAGGGCTCGAAGAAATTAGCCGTCTGTAAAAGAGTTACCGATAAAGGCAATCAGAAGTTACACTGCACGTGTCCATGTTTTTGCAACGCTGCAATGTTTCGGTCAATCAGTAAGAACTAGTTCCCGGTCACACAGTCATATAAAAAATGCTATAATGCTATACAACAACCATAAACATGAACACACAAGTGGTTATACACTAGAATTTCGTTATACCATAATGAGATGTAAAGAAATAATGGATATAACGAAGTAAATAACATTCCCCTAGAAATATTCATACATGTATTTGAAACCTCGTTTTAACGAAGTAAAATGGGCCTTCATTTGATACAACGAACTAAAATCGCCCCCGAAACCGTAAATCTGCGTGCGTTCGCGCCAATAGAACCGCTTCCCGCGGCGTTCCCCGCGGCGATTAAAAATCCCGCTGCCCTACGGTTTCGTCGGGCAGCGGCTTGCCGCGTGCAAGCAGCGGCGCACATCAATGTGTACTGCTGGAGTTACAGTACAGAGTTACAATAACATTACGCACTGCTGCCTTCCTCCGTCCTATTGCATGTCCTCATTAGCCATCCCTGCCTTACCCCCCACTTTTTCTCGCAGCAGCTAAATGTCGCCGCGTGCTGCTCGTCCACGATGAGCATATTTTCTCTGTTGACCGTTCATAGCGTCGCCGTTTCTCCGTTTCGCCGTAACGTGGAAGAGCCGCGCGCTAAGCGGAAGCGAAAGCGTTCTGAACGCGGCGTGTCACGCCGGCTGCCCATTCACACAGCACTGACAAGTAGGTTATTTTCAACTGCTTTTAAAAACTTCATCGCATGTATGGCTCTATATAGCGTTACCGCGGGCCACAGCGCCGTCTTCTTATTTACACTTCGAAATCTTCGTCCAAATGGCAAATGTTGCAGTTAAGAGCAATAATGGTTACAACGGAGCAATCCGTTGGAAATATATATATATATATATATATATATATATATATATATATATATATATATATATATATATATATATATATATATATATATATTCCCTTGTGCTCTCCTAGGCTTGAATATTTGTTGGTTCAATAAGAGTTGTTTCTATCAAATAAAACGAACCCTTCACCCCTTCCTTCCGTTATTTGATAGCTTAGGCCTCGTTGCGGCAGACTTGGTGCCTTTAGGTAGCATACGAGGGCTTACTGAGCAGCAGCCATCTCGCATTAAAATCACGTTCTACGTGACGCCTCCTGGCAGTAAGGGGGGTAAGGGTGTGCCACACTAGCCGCCATGACTACGAGTGGAGCTGCTTAACACTCCCAAGATTACATATACACAAATACCCGATAAAGTAGACGCGGGGACGACCGCCTTCGCAGCTCAGCGGTAGAGCATCGGACGCGTTATCCGAAGGTCGTGGGTTTGCTTCCCACCGAAGGCAGGTTTGACTTTTCACCCACTTTCATTTTTTTTCGTGTGTGTGCGCCATCAATATGTACAACATAAACAAGCTAACAAGCTACATTTCTGCATTCTCTTTATAATTACATTCTGGCATAAGCCATCGGTGTGGGGGATGTAATTAGACTACATACTCCTATTAAACGAAATAAGTGATAGGGAAGGCTATTAACTGTTGGTCTAATTCGTGTGCATCCTGTACACATATTTCATGTATTAAACACAGCGGCAAGAACGCACTGCTCGTTACATCTTTTTTTTTTCTCGCGAATGCTAAGGAAACTCGTTCTAGAAAGTACAAAATAATATATCACACATGGAAGATAGTAACATCATCGCTTATGTAAATACCGACAAGTCTGACGATACCAGCTACAGACTGAGTGAGTCTTTAGTAACCAATGGGCAGGCGCACGCCCAGTGTGGGCAAACAGAAATAATGTGTTTTCAATGTTTAAGTCACAGTTACTGCAATGAAGTTACAAAATGTGCAAGAATATTCAAACAACCTTACATGGATATAAGATAACATTGCTTCATTTGATTACAGCCTAACGTCTTTTCTTGCATATGAGACTCGTAAAAATGCTTAACTAGAGGGCAATGGATGCACCTACACGTCTGTTGGGAAGAACAAGGAAGTCCTTCAGGAGAATTTGCTTGAGGAGCTCGGGCTCTGCTACGAAGAGTGATGGCTTTCCACTTTCGAACATGCTGCATCAAACACGGAGAGAAAAGAAAAGGCGTGAGTTAGCGGTATATCACGCAATTAGACAAACTATGCCTTCCAGGTCACTCACTGAAGTCACCGCTTTGTATTCTTTACAAAAAAATAAAAATAAAAAAACGCGGCTTATACCTCCAGTGGTGCGACCGTTGTTGACACTGTTTCAGGGTAAAATGATGAGGTGCACATGTCCTAAGAAGATGGCTGCCTCGAAGAGAGAACGTTATGACAAGATCCGATTCGCGCGATGCCACATTCACCGAATTTAGTGTTACGAGAACAATTCAGCACGTGCTAAAGCGGGATAGGAAGAAAATGAAGGGGGGGGGGGGGGGGGGCAGTGAGTTTGCGTAGCTTAAATGCTCCGCTTAAGGGGCTCCCGTAAGGCTTCCTGAAAACAGTTTGAAAACGCTCCGGTCAAACTGGAGGAGACATACGCTCATGTAATACACGCCTCTCATACCGACTCCCGTGCGGACACCTCGCCCACAGTGTCTACTTTACTTGTCTCACTCACTGTTTCCCTCGAATATTCCGCACATCACGTGCCAGCAGTACGTGATCTCGTAATTGTTCCGTTAAAGAAAGAACGCTGTTTTTCCAAGTCCCCGTGGGGTAAAGGGTTCAGCGTCCATGGGGGTAGGGGAACGGAACAACGAGTAGAAAGGCACCATAACAGCCAAGCACCATAACTGCGGTCCGCCGCTGTGGTGGAGTGGTTACGGTACTCGGCTGCCACCCAAAAAGATTAACACCATCTTCCCAAAGGGAACCCTGATGGGATGCGAAGCAGCAGCGTTGCGCACGGGTGGCGTCACGGGTTGAACGGCGCTAACGCGGGTGCTTCGCATCCCATCAGGGTTCCCTTTGGGAAGATGGTGTTAATTTTTTGCGCGTGAACCGACGAGTCGGCGGTGTAGCGAGCGGCGGTAGCGACAGGTGTTGCGGGCGAACGGACGAGGCGGCAGCTGCGGGCGCTGCGGCGAGCGCGCGGCAAGCGAGGGAGAGAGTGACGTCAGCGCGCACTGCGAGGGGAGCGTGACGTCAACGCGCAGCTGCGGCGTGACCTACTTGGCACCGCTCCAACACCTGCGTCGAGGGGAGCGCGTTGCGGCGCGTTCGTACGGAGGGACAGCGTTACACAGGCTAGTCAAAGAGCTGCTTCGCATCTAAAAAACGCGGGTTCGATCCCGGCCGCGGCGGTCGCATTTTCGATGGAGGCGAAAATGCCAGAGGCCCGTGTACTGTGCGTTCCCAGTGCACGTTAAAAAACCCCAGGTGGTCTAAATTTCCGGGGCCCTCCACTACGGCTTTTCTCTCCTCTCTATGTCTTTCAGTCCCTTCCCGCTACCCCCACGGACGCTTAGCCATGCTTCCCACATGGGCTGCAGAAATTAGCGTCTTTCCTAACCGAACCACGATCATCATCATCAGTGCACGCTACAGAAGCCCAGGCGATCGAACTTTCATGAGCGCTCCACAGCGGCGTTCCTCGCCCCTCTATTCTCACTCTTTTCCTTTATTCCCACGGACGTTGAGCCGTGCTCCCCACATTCGACTTTTACTTAATCGAAGCATTATTATTATTATTATTATTATTATTATTATTATTATTATTATTATTATTATTATTATTATTATTTCTATAGCCGTAGTAAAAGACTTATTCAAGCCCAAAGTTACAGGCCGAGCATTCCGACCGCCTGTGCGACTAGGCGGCACTGAACTTCTTCCTCTTCAAAGCCAATCCAGTCGAGCCAGGTGGTGATTGAGAGGGAAGGGAAAGGGAAGGAGACCGATTGCTGAGCAACCGGGCAGAGGAAAAGGCAATGCGAAAGGTCAGTATATGTTGAGGGGCAGCCAAGGAAGTGGGGGCAGATCGGTACTTGTAGAGGAAGAGGCGAGAAGGGGTGGTAAGTGCATTCATTTGAATGCGCCTCAGAAGGCGAGCCTCCGGCACGGTGAGCGATGGATGAGGGGGAGGATAGAGGAGCTTGTCGAGGCGGAGCTGGAGGTATACATCCCTGACAGACATATGGCGTAGGGAGATCCTCCCTCCGCCCGTCGAAGTTCTCCCATCATCCTCCATTATTATTGTTATCGCATGGAGCAGCTACAATTTCTCACTGCAGCTACAATTTCTCACTTGCGGTGTCCTAAGACAGATCGTGCGGAAATGCATGCATATTGCTGGTTCATGACATGTGTCCGTCACCCATTCGAAGCTTCGATCATGTTCGGCAGTTCAGCTAAATGCATCTCACTTACTTTCGCAGACTTATATTACCCGGCTTTCGCCACTGCAATCGAATCCAAAGTGCGATCCTGTATACCTCTCTAAGACTTCAAGTTTTATAAACGTTACCTATATCTCTAAGAGGTGAACTCTCCATTGCGTACACCCGTACTTCTTGAATTCCAAGCAAAGTTGCTAGACGTCTGAGAAACCATGGCTTGAAACACTGATGATGCTGGTGGCTTAACCTTTTATAGTCAAAGACACTGGATCTCAATTAAGGCGAGAATTCCGGTAGCCCGAAGTCAGTGGTGCGAAGATGAATTCTATGAGAGGTCCCATACGCCACTACCTGCGAATCCCGTGCAGGGGTGCGGAGGGACGCGCCGTGACATTATGCGAATTAAAGTGAATTAAGCTGAATTAACGACAAGCTGATATAAACTAAATTGAATTAAGATAAATTAAATATGACTGAAGATAGAATTAAAGATGATGCGACAACGAAATCGATAAAAGCAATTTAATGAACGTTTCGTGAGCGCTTAGGCCTTCGCCTACACTCTTCTTAGTGGGAGCAGGGGGGGTTCATTTTTCATTGGGTAGCGAGGGTAATATTAGCGTGATTGCAATGCGCTGTGGAGAAAATGTTTCTTAAGTTTTTGTGTACTTCTGCACAACTTCTGTCACAGGCTTCTTTCAGTCAACTCACCCGTAGACTCTTCCGTACTTCTTGTAGCGCTCAAGGTCCAGTTCGTGAAAAGGCTGCGCAGGAAAAATTCTGGTAATTAACAAAACCTGTTCCGAAGGCTGCTTTGTTTTTCTATATCAGTAAAGAAGTCATACAAGGTCGCTGACACATGAAATTTAGACCACGCACAAGCAATGCGAGTGGTGACTTGTTGAGCAAATGTCGTCTACGGTTTTCTTTTGCACCTGTTTCTTTAAATGGGCTTATTACTAGGTGATTATTAAATTAGTATGTTCTATATGCGTTTGTTTGCAGAAATTTCGTACTTCATGCAAACAAGTATTAGACGTAGAAACAATTGCTATTCAACGCCCTAGATGATAAATCCTTATCCCCATGTCATGAATCCAGCGAACACTTCATAACCCCACCCCCCTCCTTTACAATAGTAAAATACAGGAAAAAAAAACAGATTCACAGTTTTCTACATACCACTGCGCTTATTGGCAACAACGTATACGTCCTCTTTACTAAAGCACGCTTTCTAAACCACCATGGCGGCTAACCATTACTGAACAAATCCAGTTAAAGCAGAATAGTTTATGTTTTGTGTGATCAGCAGAATATTAAAAAAAAAAAGCGAACTTCTCTCTAAGTAATTCGTATGATTGACGAAGGAGATACAAAAAGTTTCATCACCTTATTAACGATCCTCAGCATTGGACCAAAGATCAGGGCATAGCTCTCGTGCGGGACATTCTGCTTCTTCCAGTGGTTTCTGTACCGGGATACGCGACTGCGAGAAAACAAAATGACCAGCTATTATGACACTGACGAAAGCTAAATATAAGCGCGCAGCAGAGCGCGTTTTTTGTTTTTCTTTTATGTGACGATGTAATGAAATAGAGATAGATAGAGAGAGAGAGAGAGACTTCATTGGAAAAACTGTTTTCTATTAGTTCAATTACCGACAGGTAATTGATCAATAATTCTAAGACACACCGCTGTTTCGAAGAGCCGGGCAGTGGACCTAATATAGAGGTTGGTATATGCAGATTGGTTATTATCCACATACTTTGCAGGGCTGCCTTGGAGTTCGAATATCACCCATGTCTTTGGCGACTATTGTAGAAGTACATACACAAGGGCCTCCTTAATGCCATATAGCTGAGCTTACGCAGATGATGTTACTCGCTGAAGGCGAAACGGGAATCGTTGTCCTGTAGAGGGAACAAAAATTTCGCACGATGATCGATTCTGAGTTGTATTTGCAACTGTTGTCTGTGCCACCGTATTTTCTGAAAACTTCATTCTTGCTCTGTAAAAGCATTAAAAATTGCAGCAGTTCTCATAGTACATCAATTGATAGCATAGCATACTCTCAGCGAACATGAGTGCGGACTCTGCGTACATGTATCTAAAGCCGCCCGGCGAATCCGTTCCTGAGGCATTTGCTTATTTATTCTTATTGTATGGCGCTATTTCTAGTGGTGACAGGGTCCAGGAAGACATGTTGCATGGCGTATGTGATGCCAGAGCAGGAATCCAAATACGCATATGTATGGTTCCGACGGCCTGTCCGAAGCGTGGTGTAGCACTGGCCCTAGAAATATTTTTTCAAAGAGTGGGTCTGCACATGCATGACGTGCCTGAGGTGAATCCAGTGTGCCCTGCGCGGACAGCGCTTCAGGAGGCTGGAAACTAGACTGAGTAAATGAACTTTAGTGAAACATGTCTGTTATCGTTCCCGCACATATACTTCGGTGAGCCGCACCTACGACGCACTTCTACCGGATGAGTAACTTATCGTTCATAAAGTACCGATAAGCCATTTGGGCAGCTCAAACTGGAGGCGACTCACCGAAAGTTTTTCCAAGAAAACCGGCTCATACCTCTAATGCAGCATATACGAGAATCAATCTTGTGTCGCGCCCACTCTGGGAGATTGGCCGTGAACCATGTGGCTTCGTGCAAAGCATCAAAGTATAAACCATCATTGACCCTCTTGTTTCTCTCTTACAGCCTAAACAGAGTTTTGTTGTTTTAGACATTTGTCATGCACAAGACGCGTTTCGTACTTTGTACAACACTGATCTTGTTACTCGATGTCATATCAAAATATGCTGCCACTCTTGGTTGTTCGGGTGTGTGTGTGTGTAATATATATATATATATATATCTTACAAGTGTGATCGTGTGCAGATTGGTATGTGATCTTTGTTGTACTGGACGGGGACACGCGATATTGCTTAGTCACAGATTCTCAGGAAACTAGGGAGACTCACAATGTTCATGTTACGACAAAATACGTAACCGTTGTTATAATTAGCATTTTGTGCATTAATCATTACGAAGTTTCACTTTTTCATTTCCATCGTGCTACACTATCTATGGCTTGCATTTGTTCCCCTCACACCTTTCTCTGTCATCACCGGGATAAGCCTCTCACTGCTCAGTTTGTAAAGAATTTAATTGAGTCAAACAGAAGTTCAGCTCTAGGTTACCGCAGTGAGCTGCCAACTCGAAGAAAAAAAAAAAAGGAAAGAAATTCGTGATATTCCGTCGTCACCAGTGGCATCGATGAGACAGGAAACAGGGGTACTCGGCTGCTGATCCGAGGGTCGCGGGATCGAATCCCGGCCGCGGCGGCTGCATTTCGATGGAGGCGAAGTGTTGAGGCCCGTGTACTGTGCGATGTCAGTGCACGTTAAAGAACCCCAGGTGGTCAAAATTTCCGGAGACCTCCACTACGGCGTCTCTCATAATCAAAGCTGGTTTTGGGACGTAAAACCCGAGAAATCGAGACAGGAAACAGGGCCTGGAGGGGGGAGTGGATGAGGGCGCTGGCGTAGCGGCGGGAAAATGCGGCACGTGCCGCCACCATCGATTGCGCGCCATGGTCAACCGTTGCGCCACGGGAGTGCAAGCAGCGCCACAAGTGGAACCCAAGGTCACACGGCGTGCACGTCGGTACGTGTCTGCGGCCACCACGTGCAATGAAAGAAACTATACCGCACTAACGCGAATATAAGCCCACGTTCTTGTGTCAACACAATTCGTGTTGCTAGGGGGCGGACAAAGTGCAAGTCATTCTCAGAACGCCTTCAGCTCCGACAGGCTGCCGTTCGTGTCAGACCACGTGGTCACGAGATCGCGATGTAGAAAACTGCGTCCGTAATATAAATTGGCAGTCATTGCCTTAATCTCGCCGTCGTGCGACCTCTAACGCTAACTAAGACGTAACTAGTTTTGTTTTACTCTTAATTTCGTTACGAACTTAGCACGAATAGGCTTATTCAGGAGATGACAGGGCAGGGTGGGAGGAGGCCGTATGCCAGCCATAAATGGCGCAGCACGATGGAAATCTCAAAAAAGAAAGCACCACAGAGTTTCTTTCATGCAACCTCTAAGCAACCAGCTTCCAGAACCTGAAGTGTCCCTGTGCCATTACGGATTCATTGAATTGCCTCCACGATGTCGCGTTTTGCAGCTCGAACAGCTCGCGCGTTACCGTATCTCATCGTAGTAATGAACAGTGCAGCCAAAGGTCATATAGGCCTCTGCTTAGACTTTTTCCTGTGGAAATAACATACTCAGCCAACACGACCACTTGACCGCTACGCAGTGATAATCTTCGTTTTGTGTCAGTTAACAAAGACACACCTCTGCGAGCAGCAGATCTACGGCAAACTCGCCACGTGCAGCGCTACGCTTACCACGTTGTTCGGAAACACCTAGGAGGCGGTGAAAAACCGGTGCAATTCTTTCAAACGAAACAGTGAATACTGATGTGTACTCACAGGTAGACGACAACTGCCAGCGTAAATAACAAGACGGCCCAGTCGGGTATACCGAAAAACATAGCCATCCCCGTTCAAAGTTGCAGCAATACTTTTTTTCCTCTTAAGAGAATCCGGGCCCCCGTCACCGTGCAAGCTGTGGGGCAACTGAAAAAAAATATATTTGAGCGCAAGTGGACCATTCGCAGCGTCGCGCCCACAAGTAGCTGCGTGCGCACTGACGGATGCGCTGTTGCTATCTCTATGTGATCTTGCTCCTTATTTTTCTCTCTCTCTCCCCCGCCCGCCACCCCACCCCTTTCCGTTCGCGATGTTATGTGTTCCGCCACAAGGACGCGTGACGAAAGCACCAAAACAAAAGGCGTTGCAATAATGTGCTGCCACCTGTAGACGAAGTACTGATCCAAGCAGACCTTTCCTTGTCCGTCATTTCGCGCGCTCGCGTGGAGTGGCGCCTGCTGTTGGCGGTATCAAACGACATTTGCCGGCGCGGCCTTTTAAAAATAAATAAATAAATAAATAAATAAGAGAGAGAGAGAGAGAGAGAGAGAGTTCTAAGATCGCCTGTTAGCGGATGCACGTTTACAAGGCCCGAATATCTAAAAAAAAATAGATTTCTAATAAAGATTTCTACGTAGCGGTGCCCCTCGTCATCGTGGTATTGCGTTACACGAAAAAGTTCTTATGGAGTTGAAAAGTTGTTCTACTAATTCATGATAGAGCGAAACTACAAGCTCATGCGCGTAGAAAACGGACGTAATAATTGGAATTGATCTCTGCTCTGCCTCTCAGCTTGCCTCATTTTAGGTGTCTCGTTTTGAGGCGACCTTGACAAAAACGGACCAAATAATCGGATGATATCGCACGAAACTATGTACGAAAAATCGGTAACTAATTAACATCATTACAAACAACTTACCATTTATACCCACCGATAAGCAGCTACATAAGAAACATAATTAGTAGTGAGGGATCATGATAATTAAATTATTTATGACGATGAGCATGACAGTGTAGAACAAACGGGCCGTAAAACTACGCATGTACAAGAAAGGAGAATTAATGATCTTTAATGGGTACAAATAAGGTAATGATGGTAATGTGTGACAGTAGAATTTAGTATTGACATAATAATAACCATGCCACAGTAGAATGGCGTTATTCTTTGTAACGAGATTAGCACTCAAAAACCGACGGAACGACTTCGGAAGTGGGTACTAATTTCTGTAAACACTAAAGGTTGATGTAGTAGTAGTCAAGATCATGACTCAGCAAAGGTGAATATGACTCAACGAAATAAAAAGGTTAACACTAAACCAATGGAACTGGTTCCGATATGGCACTAAGTGGACACTGAGGGATGGTGGTAGAAGTCGGTAATCAGCATTACTCAGCAAATGTTATCTCAGCTCAGGAGCTGATGGAATGGGTTTGTGCCATGGAATGGAATAGAAGGGAATGGATTCCGGTTTCAAATTCCTACGTCCCAGAGTCCCGGATTTGACTACCAAGAGCATTGACTCTGAAACGCCGCTTAAGCGATAGCTGAATACTCCTCGGACATATTGGTTTGCTTTCCTTTACTTAAGCGCTGGTTGAAAGCCAACCTGCAATTCATCCTAGTCAGGTGTCTTTCAGCGATACGACAGGAGAGTGTGGTATTTGGCTACAGTCTCACCGAAAAGTAATAACCAATTTGTAGGGGACCCTAGTCCTTGAGATCTGACTCGGAGGCTTCATTGTAGGCCACAATGCGGCATGGGTCATACGCGATTTCTTTCCCTCTTTCTTACGTGCGGTTTACACCCGCACGTGCAAAACTGGTTTCTGCCGAACGTAATTCTAATGTGAACGGAAGTTCAATTAATTGATAACCTGGTACTTAAATGCCTTTTTGTATAAAACACATATTCTCCGACCTAATATTTTGCATACGCAACTCACGTCGTATCCCTGCGCTGGGGAAGGGTAATAGGAGACAGAAAGGTAAGAAATAAAAAAAACAGCGATATATATATATATATATATATATATATATATATATATATATATATATATATATATATATATATAGAAACGTGGCCAGTACGTGCGTCCCCGATGTATATAGTAGTAGTAGTAGTAGTAGTAGTAGTAGTAGTAGTAGTAGTAGTAGTAGTAGTAGTAGTAGTAGTAGTAGTCGGTAGCCACCGGCGCGTGCCTGCCGGGAGGCACGCCCGCGAGAGACAACGTTGGCGCAGACAGCGTCTCCTAGCGAGTTTCTTGATTGAGAAATACCGACTGCTCGCGTTGGAGAAGCGTTCACCGGCAACCCATGTATATGTCTTGAAAAAGGTCGGGCTCCGACCGAAACGTTGACTTAATAAACCGTCGTTTTCTAAGAGGCGCATCGTCAATTCTGTTATATATATATATATATATATATATATATATATATATATATATATATATATATATATATATATATATATATATATATATATAGGCACTGCATCTTGACTTGCAATGAAGTGCCGGTGGGAGATTTCACTTGTGCATTGTGCATAGTTGAACCGTGAGGATTCGTAGCATGCGCGAGATGTTATAAAACTTTTTTTTTCTGGTTAACCTCCCTGCCTTCCGCACAACCTTTATTTTTATTTTTCAGATGTCGTTCTTATATTTAATCATCGTTGATTATTTCTCATTTAAAATTCTTCCCCGGTCGCCTGAAGAAGTGACAGGAGGAGGATGAACCAACTTTAATGACACCGACTTTAAGTGACGGAGGGATAGGGTGACGGGAGATGGAAAACGGTTGACCCTCGGGCCACTCTATGTGCCTGAAAGTCCTTGGAGATCGGCGATGCCTATGGGCGATTACATAATCCTTGGTTAGTCAACCGGCCGCGAGCTGCGCTGAGTAGCCTTCCAAGTTTTGCGCCAGAAACAAAAGTGTCCCTCGGCACCCGCGCCGCTAAAATGTGTTTTTTATGGCGAAGCTGTCTGTAATTTTCTCACTCCATTTGGCAGGGTGCTGCAGGCTGCGAGCGGAAATCATACAAGGCCAGCAAGCGAAGTCGAGAGCCGGACCGAGCAACACGGAAGGAGGGTCCTAGTCCTTACGGCTGCGCCTCGCATGCCCTCGACGTAAGCTGCTATAATCATAATTATGATGATAATTTTGGTTCGTTCAAGAAAAAGACACTATCTTCTGCAGCCCGTTCATCGGGAACACGGTCCAGCGTCCGTACGGCTCGGAAAAATGGAACTAAACAGCAGAAAGAAGAGGAGCGCCGTAGTCGAGGGCTCCATTTGGCCACCTGGGGTTCTCTAACGTGCACTGACAACACAGAGTACACGGGCCATTAGCAAAGATAACGTGACCGTTGCGGCCGGGTTTGAAGTCGCGCCTACGGGGTCCTCAGTCAAGTACCATAATCGCTAGGACACGTGATCAAACTATCAGCGGATATCGGCCCATGTTGGCAATATGGATTAATGTGGCGACGACGCAGGAGCGGTCCCCGCTAACCGCCAAGCCAAGAGATGAACTCTCGGTTCATAAAAAATGTACCCCCTGGTGACTGCGTCTCTGTCATGGCTCCTTGCGTCTTCTTCGTCCTAAAGCACAAACTATCATATCGTGGTTTTAGGATGTCACAAAAGTTGCCTACTTTTGCTAATTTTAAAGCGTGCTAAGAAAATGGCGTTTTTCACGGGCGCCAAGCAGCAACGTGCATCTTCCACATTTTTTTCCCAAGAACGGAGACGAGATCCCAAGGGCGCCTTCTTTTCGCTTTCGGCTTGAGTATTTTTATAACCTGCTGGAAGTCTCAACATGCCCTGGCCTTGCGAATATGTCGTTCTTTTGTTGTAGTATTAAACAAGGAGGCTAATTTTAGGGGCGAAGCTTCTTAAAGCGGCACCCGTTCGTCCCTCGTCGTAGTCGTAGTCGTAGTGCGTAACCAGTCTTACGCTTTGACCTCCAAGGTGGTGCCGGTGGGAGATTTCTCCTGTGCGTTGTTGAACAATAAAAAAAATTCGCAGCTTGCGCGTTAACTAAAAGCCGAATTCTTCTGTCTCTCATTCCCCATTAGCAGCCATTGGCATGTTCCAGTAGGAAACGTTAGTAGAAGTAGAAGTGTTAAAAGCCGACTTCTGTCTCTCATTCCCAGTAGCAGCCATTGTTTACCTCCAAGGTAGTGCCTGGTGAGATTTCTCCTGTGCGTGATTAAACAATAAAAATTTTGTTCAAAACGCCGTTGATTGATGAAATAAACCAACGAAAGACGCCAGATGTTTTCTAAAAGCAAAACGAAAAGACGCCAGATGTTTCGAAAGCAAAACGAAAAGACGCCAGCTGCTTAACGAAAGACGCCAGATGTTTCTAAAGCAAAACGAAAAGACGCCAGCTGCTTAACGAAAGACGCCAGGTAAAGCAATTTTAGTTTAATTTTAAACCTCCTTGGTATTAAACTGCTCGCTCTGGAACGCTGAGGCTGAGTCACATGGCGATTGACACCACCGAGCTACGCGAGATAGGCTGCTTACGTGAGTAGTGTTTTGTGTATTGTTTAATTATCAGTCAGTGAAGGTAACCGCCAGTGCAGTGAGAACCACGACGGCAACCAGTGCGTGCGTGACTGGTGTCTTGTGTACGCTTCAATTACCTACTGTTGAAGGTGACCGCCAACAGAGTACGAACGACGATATAGCAACGGGGGTGTGCGTGCAAGGTTCTGGCGTCCCTTAGGAAGTGGAGGCGAAGATGAGAAGCCAGGGAAGGTTATAAAAACGGTCCAAGCCTTCCCTTGAGCAGTCTGCTTCGGTGTCGAGACATGAACGCCAAGCAGCTTCCGGGGTACAACGCAGCTAACACCGCTCCCCGACACCAAGCCCTGCCAGTCACCGAGCAAGCCCGCCACTGACAGCACCTTGCGACTTCGAAGGTCACTCACGACCGATGTGGAAGAACAGTCCCGGTCTATGTACGTCTCCTTGAATTTAGTGGACTGCGGACTCTACCCTCTTTTTATTAAGTCGATCATGTTATAAGAACACGTCTGAGTTGCCGTGCATGCTGCTTCTTGTCTGTGATGATTGTGACATTTCGTTCAAATTCTGCTTAACATGAACAAGCACATCTTACGAACATTATCCACCTGACTTTTATAACGCAATAAATTATTTTTGTTCCCCGCTTGCATAAGCCTCTTGTCTCTTTCATACCAGCCACTGGCGCAAGCCAGTCACCAGAGACCTAACCTCGTGCCATTTCAAGGGAGGAGCTAGTGCTTCAACCTCGAGTCGTGGTCGACAGAGGCTTAGCGTAATGGAGGACTGCGGATTAATTTTGCCACCTGAAAACCTTTAACATGCATCTAATTCTATGTACATGGACGCTTTTGCAATTCCACCCCCTCCGATATGACACCTTAGTTTTCAAGAGGGGGTGACCGAATCCCGTCCTCGAGCAGTTAGAGCAGCACCTTAGTCGCTAAGCTACCTCAGCGCGTAATTACTGCTCAGTCGACGACAGTGCGATGTAATATTACTGCGTCGGCTTAAGTCCGCGCATCGCTTTTACAAAGGCTTGCAGTCGGATCTCTGCGGTTGAAAACGATTAACTTATTTTATTGTGGCGACAACGTAGTGATCGTAGCATATCTTGCTCTATGTTGTCCTCGCTTTGTTGATGGAACGCTGATTTCAAGTGCATCTGTGAGCCGACCGTACAACAGCGCAAACGTTTTATCCCTGACTGCGGCGATGACCTTAAAAAAAAGAAAAAAAGGAAGACTGTCTTACATAACTCCATCCCGACGAAAAATGTCTGCCAACATAATTGCGTTGTTTTACATACTATAAATATTGCATTTCTGGCCGAGAAAGCGATATGTGAAATGTGAGGACGTCAACATACGCAGGTTTAATGCGGGCGGCAGTGCTTTCTATATATAAAACAATCCCTGGTTGCCCGGTACCCTTTTTTATTCAATCTAAATTTGCTCTCGACAAAAAGAAAGAAAGAAAGGGAAAGGAAGGTAGATGCCCAGAGTAGGAATGCACGTGGAATTTTTCTACCGGAAATATCTCGGGGGAAAAAGAACAGATTCCAGGCATGGCTTGCTAGTTTTATAATACATCTGACGCCGAGGACAAAGATTTTTAGCAACTCGTTCTGAAACCATGCACGTTGGAGCTATACAAACAGTTCGCATGTTTCTGAGCTTCATACTGCGGCATATTCCAGATCTCTCTCGTTCGCACATCTCGACGTGTGTCACTGCGCCCCTGCATAATCAAGGCGGCCTGCGTTCCCATGAAACATACAACGAAGTCCTTGGTTCATTCATGCCTGCGCGCAAAATTTGCATGCCTTCATCTGAGCTCGCACTATCACGCAGTTATACCCCCAGTGCCATGATTACTTTAACGCAAATGTGTAATGTCGGAAACATTCGAAACGAGTTGAAAGAGCGCTCACGGGTGTTAGCGGGCCGTTGATTTCTCCGTCGTAGTCGAACCTTCGCTTCGACTTGCAATGCATGGGCTGATTTCGCCGACCTGGAGCTTAACTCATAAGCAGTCAGGCGAGCAGGTAAAGCATCCGCATTCAAGAGAGTAGTAAGAGGAACCTTCCCAATAAATATGCTAATCGCAATGCTTGCACACGGTTATATCTAAACACACGCGGCTCCTGGTCTCAAAGACGTCTTGCTCGCATTTAAATATCTAAAGCCCACTCTATACCGCCTCTCAATGGTAGCTGATTCTCCAGCGCAGTTCCTGGGCCGGAAACCATGTCCAAAGGGCGCAAATAAAAGACGAAGAATGGGAATGATAAACAGGAGATGACGAGGGGCGCTAGCGTCTTCCGGCACAGCGCCGCACGCGACAGCCGCGATGTTTGGGAAGCCCGAGGAACGAACGCGTGCCAAAGCACTCGTGAATTTCCGACAGGTGGCACAATGGCGCGACGAAGGGAGGTGCTTAGGCGAGGGCCACAAAAGGCAGTCACTCGAGCGCGTGGCCGCGTGCAGCGCGACAGCGCCTTCGCACCATTCTTCACACGGAGTCAGCAAGGCGTGCTGAACGCGCGACGGTAGGGTGGCTGCGCCACGTTGCGGCGGCCGCAATAAAGAATAATAACGACATAAAGGCGGAACCACGAGATGAGATTTCCATGGAAGAGAGAGAGAGAGGAGGGGAATGGAAGTGGAAAGAGGGGATAAAGAGTAAATGTTCTCGCCATCTTTCATCTGGTTTTCTGGAGTCACTGAGTCCCAATCTAGGGTGTGCTCAGAGCATGAAGTGACCCGCCGCGAAAAGTGGACAAACGCGCCTTTGCTGTTCCGCCGTATAGTTCGCGCAGATTTACGCGAGGCCTAGCCAACCAGGCTAAAGTCACAAGCAGTGATGTGGAAGTGAACCTGTCAACGACACGTACGCAACAGCGAACCAACACGAGCTGCTTCAGAAGCCCGTGAGACATATTCCGGTGTGACAGTGGTTTGAGTGACCGTGAAAGTTTCACTTTGTTCTTGGAACGGAAGACAAGCTGTGCCTTCTCGTGTTTCCCGCTGTTTCTCCTTGCGACCATTATGAAGAAACCTTGTCGTTCGCCAGAGATCATCGTGCATCGGGAGTGATATACCCACTGATTTCAATGACTTCGAGGTCATAGTGTCCGGCACTGGTCCGCGTGGCCAGTGGCTTCAATGCTGAGGTTCTTCCGGCCGCGAGGTTAACAGCCAGCATATCGTTTCTCGTGGCACGTTGAAGAAGGACGGGTGAAAGATAAGAGGACCGGGCTGGAAAATGCGCATCACTGAGTCCATGTAAGTAATGAAAAAGTCCTGCGTCAGTTGAAAGTAATGCACCTTGCCGTATCTTGTGTTGTGAAAGTAATGCACCTTGTGTTGTGTCTTTGCCCTATTAACCGTTGACACATGAGGTCCATCCGCTTCAGCAACAGTTCGTAAACTAGTTGCTAAGTGCTAAGCGTGTGTTACCAATTACGGTAAATGTCATCGATCTGCATATAGCCGCATGGTTCGGAGTAGCAAGCCACGTGAGTGTTACATGCATGCGAATTTTGCTTCAAGATACAACAGACTTTCGAAGAAAAACGATTGAAGCGTGGCAGAACTTCTTTGATAAGCTCACGTGTAAAGCAGCATATTGCTAAACGAACGTCACGATACCGCGAAAAGAATGTTCCCGCAATGACCACAGCACGCTGAAAGTGTTTCACGAATAAGAAGTAAAAAATTTGAATGAAGCAACGTGAGTGTACCGTATCGGGGAACCCGCACAAAAAGCTGTTAATCAAGACGTGTTGGTAGGCAGGCAACAGCTGAAAATGACGTGGAAAAGTTCTTTCCTTTGTTTTGGTTTTCTTGTGATCCTCGACTCGAACGCCTGATCCTACACTTTGCCTCGTTTCGAAGCTGGTTATAGCGCTTCAAGCCAGAAAGCTTTACGCGTTGGTAATTATCTGGAAGGCGATTGCGTGTTTATATTCACAATAACATTTCAGCGTAAAATTATTCCGTAGGCTACTGACCGTCAACTTATGCACCAATTTCACACGCCACTGAGAGATTTTAACGCTTAGTTTACTGCTTATCAAATTCATCAACCCGGTTTTGTGTTCTTGCTGCACTTTTTTTTTTTCGGCTTTGTTGGGGCAATGTTTGACAGTTGTGTTTTAGTAGTCTTGCTAGAAAGGCACACGTCCTTCGTTCAGCGCAGGTTGGAGCACTATCATTATGATTTAGCATACACCATAGGAAATAACCTGCACTTGTTATATTCTTCACATTATTTTTACATGCTGCTGCCGAATTGGGCTATCGCAGCATTAGATTTTATACATTATGTGTACAACACAGCATCATCAGCAAACAAAATACAACACTCTAAGAAATAAGATTTTTTTTTAAAAAAAGGTCAAGAATGCCACAATTATTAAGAAACGCAGCGCGAAACAATACATTCGTGCAAGAATTCTTACAAAGATAATTATCTATATAGCTGCACCTGGTAATAAATTCCATTCCTGCGGTACGCACACTGATCAAGTTTAGTTGCGCAGCTACACCTGAATAGGTTAGTGCATGGTCTTTCTTACCGATAAACAGTGATGTGAGCCTTAGCAGAAGACCATCAAGTATTTATGAAGTCACACGAAGTGCAGGAATTTCAAAGCGGCGTCGCCCCCCCCCCCCCCCCCCTTTTTTTTTTTTTTTGCACGTTTCCTAGCTTACCGAGCCTTGGGAGGTTGGTGTTTATGGCATCGAGAAGAGTTGGCGCACTTGTACGAAAAAAAAAAATGTTTTTCACTGCAGCATCCCTTTCGTTTGTGGCTATTACTAGCACTTTTCAGTTCAACAGAAATACGTAGTTGTTGGTCAAGGGGCCACAATGATTACCTTACTATAGAAGGCCGTACCTGACACCCGAGCGCTATTAAAAACCGTGCATATATACCGGAAGATTTGGATGTTACTAAATGCGAGGTCCGAGTACCACTGCTTTCCTGGTGTGCGCGATATTTGTCGCAGGGCGCGAACGACCCTTTCAGCAAGCGTAAAAGACAACAAGCTCATTTCGCTCTCCTCCACGCGTACATTGATACAAACACACATACAGATAACTCCATAAGCGTACCCTTTCACAGATAAGATGTTGCTCGAGGCGAGGAGGGAGGCGATAATAGAAAAGGAAAGGCAAGGAGGAGGAGGAAGGAAAAAAAATAGAGCCCAGGGAGGTGGTTGACCTGTAAATCTACAGGCTGGCTGCGCTTCACTGCGAAGAGGAGTGAAGAGAATAAAAGGAGATAGAGCGACATAACGGAAAGAAAATGACGCAAAGGCACACATTAAAGCGACATCGGGAGATGTACAAATGTCATAATGTGTAGCGCACTACACAAGTACCTGCAATAATGCAGCAATGCGCTTAAACCGTTAAGCGCTCAACCATCTGGTTGATCAGGTACCTATAGCGCCTTTTAGCATATAAGTCGGTGTTCGTTCGGGTTATCGAACACAGTCGAGGTTTCTTTCTGACTGTACCGGAAATATCACAGAGGATGTGCTTGATAGCTTTTTCGCATGTCGCAGTTGTTGCAAGCAAGGCTTTAAGCTCCAAAGAAAAAAAAATTGTGAATTCCACGGCAATTAAAGGTGAAGCATTCCAAAATTTACTGGAATGGCGATAGCAACAGACTTACCAATATAGGGTATTACATCTAAGTCAAGTTCGGATTTTGCAGTTTTATCGGAGCATTATTTGTATAAAGTGTATTGCAGGCGAAATAATTTATTTTGCGTTTCGAGTGGCACTTTGACAATATTGACCGCGTAAACCTTGTCAAGCCTCGTCAGGCCAGCGCCTCCTCTGGCGCTGGTCAGGCCGACAACAGATACTAAAGCTGTATACTGCAAAAACTGTTACCGTGTGTTTTTCACCGTTCTCTTCGGCAATGGCTGCGCAGTTTGTGGCTGGAAAACATTTCACAGAAGCCTGTCTGTTTGAGACTGTACTCATAAATAAATAGAAACACCGACCGAGATCAATGCTGGGAAGATTTGCATGCGCAAGACCAAAATATGTTTTGCGGAAACCTACAAGACAGTCGAAGCAAATAATTTTGGCCTCCGCACGCTGGTGCCAACGATACTGTAACAAGATGCACAGTAGTTTTGCAGTAGCAGAGCCGTTATTCAAAACACTGCTTGTTATCTATCTGAATATACATATATTCTAGATTCATCACCATGCTGTAACTGTAGTTCATATTTATGTGTTATGACTAGTCGGACCTTCGACCGAAGTACCCAGAAAAATCTGTCGGTCTAAAATTATGCACACAATAACTGAGCATGTGAAGCTTCAGGCGCAAGCCTATACCCAATAAAGAACGTAGGCGCCTACACCCCGACACCTTTGTAGACAGGTGAGCAGGGCACATTTTGATCGTCCTTGTGCGAAGAGCACATTATTTATTTATTTATTTATTTATTTATTTATTTATTTATTTATTTATTTATTTATTTATTTATTTATTAAGGTTATTTATTAAGTTTATTTGCACCAACCTTTTAAATAATACGCGTGTGCGTTACAGTGATGCAATCAGCTTGGTATTATTCACTGTCGTCCTAACTACCTCAAGCTAATTTTTATTGAGCTCAGGTAAATAATATTAATTATTAGCGAAATTTTATACGCTTTCTTTAAAAACATTACGTTGAATGTTGAAGCTGTAAAGCACGTTATTTAGTGTCCAAATAATGCATTTGCGCGCTAATAATTGCGTATTCAGCACAACAGATGTGATACAGAGCATAGACATTCATATCAGAAAGGCACGCAACCATCTGGGTAATTAATAAAAATTCTTAAAGAATCATGTCACACAATCAAGCCTGCGCACAATCACACACATGCCGCGGGCGTATTGCCCGAGCAATAAGCCCGCGGTTTTGAGCGTTCTGAGAAGCGAGCACAGTGTGCTGGTTTCCATGGTGCAGTTAGCCATCACGTGCGCCTCACACGTGGGCAGTCCCTGTTCTGATACCGGGCGGAAACATCGGTTTTATTTCTTTTTTCAAGGGGTATTAAAGGTGAAACTGCTTTTGCTGTGAACAGTCTACCAAACTGCTCATAGGTATAGTAGGTTGCAGAGACGGTTGACATCAAAATATGTCAGTGAATGAAACAACGTATATCCTACTGAACAAAAAGAAAAAAATAACAAATAAGAACTCTCAGGCCCTATAATTCGCAGCATTTCATAATCATTGCAAGAGAGAACAGCAGCAGACCCACGTAAGGTAACTTGCACTTAAAAAGAAAGCATGAAAATAAAAACTCGGCTCAGCACGAGCTGTGACTAACAACTAAAAGTTTACTTTCATAAGTTGGGTACATAGCAAGATAATAGCGCGAGCACGAGAAAAATTAAAAATACTGCAAAATTAACTTAAAAACAACACCAAGAAAAAGTACGTAATAAGTAACGCTGTTTCAGCACGGGCCTAAGTTTTTCAATGGCCTGACCACCGTGCTTTATCATCTCGTTTCATGTTGTATAATTAAGCCCTGTATAGAGGCACGTAGTTTTTCAGCTATAGACGCTTTTTTTTTTTTTTGACATACGTCGCACTGTAAGGCACGCGCTTTCTGACGTACATACTTCAGTTACCATAGTAACCGCACGTGTTGTGACCTTTCCGATCGTCTCTGTATCGTTTTTCGGGCCAAAAATTTTTGACATGAATTAGTCTCAACCCCCCCCCCCCCCCCCCCACTTTCCCTTTTTAGTGGCAGTCTCTCGTACAGCAATATGAAAACACCTAGCAAGTGGACCACTGGCCAACGTACCCGATGCTGGACATAACATTAAAATAAAGTTTCCGCTACTCACTCTAGACGTTGAAGTTTTGAAAGTTTATTATTTCAGAGCTTATCATTTGACGCCTATTATTCGAAGATGGCCCCGCCACGGTAGTCTAGTGGTTATGGCACTCGGCTGCTGATCCGAAGGTCGCGCGATCGAATCCCGGCCGCGGCGGCTGCATTTCGATGGAGGCGAAATGTTGAGTACTGTGCGATGTCAGTGCACGTTAAAGAACCCCAGGTGGTCAAAATTTACGGACACATCCACTACGGCGTCTCTCATAATCAGACCTAGTTTTGGACGTTGAACCCCACAAATCGATCGATTCGAAGAGAGGCTCATTTTCTGGCGAAATAGACGGGTAACCTTAATCGTTTTATGTTTTTAATCATACCTGGACCCCATTCGCGCTACTTTAAGTCGTCGCAAGTGTTCATGCAGCTTCTATCTATCTATCTATCTATCTATCTATCTATCTATCTATCTATCTATCTATCTATCTATCTATCTATCTATCTATCTATCTATCTATCTATCTATCTGTGCATCTGTCTGTCCGTCTCTCTCTCTCCTCTCTGTGTGTATATGTGTGTTACGACTCTACAAGTAATAAGTTTGTAGTGGTCCAAGCGCGCCTTAGGCAAAGTCGGAAGGAACATACGCGCCCTTCAAAGCCCATCCCAGCTGTGGGTCGTGAAACTAGTGCTTTGTGTTCTTTCACAAGCATTACTTTTTTGCCTTCAAGAGCAGATGAATGTTTGAAGGTGTCGTATAGTGAATAGCAGCACAGCTGCTTTTGCTTATAAGATCCATGCTCCTTTTATCTAAGAATTTTTCAACAGAATGAAGATATTGTTGCAGCGCCCGCGTTTGAGTTTTCAATAAAAAATAATGTCGCTCTCTCTCTCTCTCACTTTAATATTCGCTCAGGCACTTCACATTCAAAACCGCCGCCGCAATGATACATAAGCATTTAGTTTATTCTGCGTCATCTCCAGTGCCGTAACGGAACAAGCAGTGGTGTTCATGTCTTTAAGATACAGCTGAGCAGCCATGCTGAACTGTAAGGAGCTCACGTCACAGTGTGGGAAAGAGACTGGTACTGCTGACCTCGCAGCAGGAAATTCAGACTCTTATATCTCATATACAAAAAGGTGAGAATAAATGTCATTGATTAGCTCAATCGGTGAGCGACTCGTAGAAAAAGCTCAATTATTTGCTGAGCTATTCTGTGGGAAGTTATGATGGCAGTGGAGCGACATCAGGAACTGCATCGCTGTCTCCTGTCCATTCCTTCCTCCAAATTTTCTTGCCTTTTATTATGCAGGCTCGTGTTCGGTTCGCAGTTACAGAACATTCTACATTCCTGAACCTTTGGAGGCATATGTGATGGAAAAGAGGCAAAAATCCTTGCGTTTTCTTTCGCTCAAAACGCTTCTGATATGTTTGGTTGTCTTATGCATAGTATGTCGCAAAAAGAAAGTTTTACGAGGTCAACAGTGCCAAGTGAGTTCGAATGAAATCAGGAAGAGCGAGAATGAATGCCGCTTTAACAATCGCGAGTGGCTTCCGTCACCTCGTTGTACATTGTGCTCAGCTGTGATGTCCTTGACCTACATCCAAATTCTCGCGCCTGCCGTGTATAACAAAGCTGGTCTTCTGCAACTGAGGAGAAAGCGCAAGCCATCTCTCCATGCACTTTCCCCAGCCAACGCTGCGCGCTGCCCGTCTCTCTGCTGTGCTGCACGCCAACTATGGCGCCAGAACAATCCCCTTCATCTTTACGGATTGCGGACGTGCGTTTTCGCTGTGTCACATAATCGGCCCGTTCTCACAGCGCCGTACAACCCTCGCAGGTCGTGAGTGTCAGCTAAACGCTTCCCGTGTGTTTCCCCCACTGTTCCCTCACTCAAGAGAGGACCCACAGGATAGACTAGATCCTGCTTGCCGCGATGAGGAAAGCGACTTCAAGAAGACCCGGCTGAAAGCAAGATTAGTCGTGCAAGGCGCGGATGCAACGCCGGCGAGGAGTAGGGGGGGGGGGGTTTTCCCGGAGGCCCCATTTGACTGTGCCGGCATATTTTTCTGCTTCTCTTTCGCAGTACTTTTTACTTTCCTCTGGTAAAGAACAGTTACGAAGGCAAAGGGGAGGAGTGATGGAGAGTGCGCCATCGCTGGAGGGGTGCTCAGTGGTTTTCGAACGAGGGGAGGGGGAGGCTGGGTGCTTCGACTGGCGAAATGGGTCAGACGGCGCAGGCTGGCCCACTTTCGGCTACGCGGGGAAATTTCGTGATGCCGCTTTTCGCTGGCGTCGTTGTTTGACGTGGTGTGCGCGGGCCGGTCAACAGCGAATACGTACTCCTACCCTCTTCAGCGTGTGCTCGACGCGTGGTGAGCCGGACTCGGTGGGAACTCGCCTGGACGGGACCTTACGTTCTCCTCGAGGTGTCAGCGGTCGTTCGTCCCGGTTGTTAAGACTGAGTACGTGCATGAGACCCGTGGGAGAGGGAGACACCACTTTTGACAGCCATTCATCATCGTCGCCTGGCTATGTTAATCTTTCACCTTCACTTTTCCTAAGGTCTCATTGGAGGAGTTAGCATGTCATTATCAAATTAGGTAGGTCTTAAAGTTAGCATTCTCAAATTGCAGTTTCCGTAAGGACATTAAAGTTCGCTCGGCATCTCAAGACCATCTTCCACCGAAGATATTGTTCCGATGACCTGCTAGTTCACAAGGGTGGATTGACCGTTTGCACGCCGCGCTGTGTGGTCATTTGCGGCGCGACTTGTGACATTACTCCGACTTGTGGTGTTTCGAGTGCTTGATGTCAGCGTGCGCGACTACCACGGCGCGATCAGAGACCTGGCTGTGCCCGAGCGACGTGAAACGGCGGCCAAGGACCGACGACCGGGTTCGTCGACTCCTTCGCCTACCGAAGCGGCATCCCACGCTGGAAGGAGCCATCGCACCCATCGCCTGCTCGTAGCACCACATTGCGTGCATCTGTCTATCTAGTCGTCCCGGATCTTCACGGTCCAGACTCAAAAACAAGGTGCGTTCGGGAGTATATTTCGTTATGCATGCAACCAGCACGTGCCTCCGAGTGTTCGCCGCCTTCTGGCGGCCATTGTTTCGCGCGTTCGTGTACGCTTCGGTGCTTAAGAGAGCGCACGCAAGAATTCACCGTAAAGCTTGAGCAAACAGACGACCGCATATATATAGTACGTAGCGCGGAACAGCGTCATGTAAATTTCCGCATGCCGTTTTGTAAGCGAGTTCTTTCCCATCTGGTCGTTCCAGTAGTAGTTCTTACGTTAGGTCATCGTCATATATTGAAAGTCTCCAACTAACAACATTACTTTCAAGGACGTGAAAAAGCAAACTTACAAAGCTCTGTTCAGAAGTGGGCTAGACGACCCACTTTCCTCAATGAACGCCAGGCCACTATGGCACATGCATATGCCCCGCCATGGAGAAAAGAGGAAGAATCAACATTTATCAATGCTGCATTCTTAGTCCCTATTCCTGGGCTCCACCGGGCAACGCTATAGGTCGTGGCTCTACCCGATGTGCATTAGAACGACCCGAACTTCTAGATGTCTCAACATGACCTACTGCTACAGATATATGTTGAAAATGGGGCGCTTATAGGAACGCTGTTAGGTGGATGTTGGTACTCCACCGCGACATACAAGATCTTGGGTCGGGCGGGGTATTTCAAGCACGTATGTGTACATAGGAGGTAGTGAAAAGGGGGCTCTTATACACTAAATTTGGATGGTGACTTGTGTGAAAGCATATGAAGAAAAACAGAATCTTCTTGCTAGAATGGCATAGATGTCAGCTTGTATTTGAAAAGGGCCTGTATATAAAAACGGGAGTGCCTGTAATCTCGTTTAGCCTGTAAGGTACAAGGTCAGTGAAACTTTCTTCACCCTCACTATGTAAAGGAAGGCGAGGGATGATGTTGCACTAAGTTCGTAATAATGCAGATGTCCTTTCCCTCTAGACCGAGACATTGTGAGTGCACAATACACCGTACCCAGGAAGGGGGCATTTACCCTGGAGAAGATTTCAGTTATTCCTACTCCTTCATCGTATAGGCAATCCTGCTCTGGCATTCCATCGAGACATGTAAACATTTGTAGAAAATATAAAATGACGTTATATAGAATAGACAAGCCTCTGCCGCAAGCTCTGTACAGCCTGCACGTGGCATTAAAATTTGATGCCCTCGCCCCAGTGCTCGTTCCCGTAAGTCTCAATACGAAGCGAAGTATATATTCGGGGAAGTGACCAACGTAGTCTTTTTACATCTACTCCGTTATCCGCTTAAAGGATAGAAAGGAAAGGTAAATGCTTACTTTAGTAATACCAAATATGTCGGCCCATGGTGAAAATATCCTAGACTTATACTCCACACAAGATTACGAGGAAAGGAAGAATGAGAGGAGATGAGGTGCAATGTCGCGTGTCGGCACTACGTTTTGCAAACACCCGAACTAAGTTCCACTAAGTTGAACCTTATGCTTGAGTAAAAGCATGCGTTGTGTTGCCTTTCCGGCTTTTAACACGAAAAGTGTTTTATGCCGGGGTCCACTGAGAAATCAGTGATGTACTTCTGTAAAAGAAGTGTATCTCTGAAAAAATGAACCTACATTCGATGAAAGAGTTCCACCCATTCAGACTCGAGCCAACATTCACCCGGAGATTCGACGAGTAGGAGCTGTAGGCTCTACCGATACACCACCGCACCCACCTATACACCACCGGAACAGACGGGCCTTATATATTTACTAGAGCGCTTTACAAGTTCCTTCTAATTGTCGTCCGGTTGAAGTAAAGGTGTTTAGTACAGTGAACTATAGTGCTTAACAAGCAAAATTACTGTTAAATTAACATCGCCTCCCTTATACAGCGCTCTTGGTTCGCTTAGGTTCGCTCCTGTGGCACCGCCATCTATAGGAACGATAGATAGAGAGAAGCTGATTGTCGTGCTAATTCGCGCTGGTGGTCAGCGTTTCGGTAGTCTTCGCGCCTCGACCGCCGCGGAAGTTAGGGGCGCGGCGGCGTCGTGACGGTGCGTTCCTCGGGCGAAGTACGAACGCGGTCGCTGCAAAATTTGTCTTGCGTGGCTATAGGTGTGTTGAGCTGTGACGCACAGTGCTCTGGGCACGCAGAGACGGTCGTCAACAAGCAAATGTCCTTTCGCTGCAGTGAGGCTGTGTTTTCACAGAACAACCCGCTGGCGACCTGTTCGGTTTCGCTTGTAAGGTGTCCCCATTTGCGGACGCTCCTTGTTTACGGCAGGTTTGCGTAGGGATCTGGCGCGTGCAATTCAGCTTCTCCGGAGCAATGTGAGTCGTTCGAGAATTTTCCTCGTGCGCAACTGTCGAGGATACTTGTGTCGACTCGAGCTGCCGCTGATGTCTACATGTAACGTGTTCACATGTTCACAGTACCCAACCTGCCTACCGCCCCTCAGTTCTCCAGATTGCCGCATGTGTATTCCACAACTTCGTGAAGACAGCTTTTAGTTTTGTGTTATACAGATTCCTATGACAGAGGAACCAACCACAGTCTTTTTTTTCTTTTTTTACTGAGAGGGTATCAGACCAAGAGTCCATTAAGACTGTCTCCTTCAACTCTTGGTAAGTGTTAACCAGTCGACGCTAACACAGGGCCCTCAATTCACAGCCATATTATGGCATAAGCGATTACTATACATGCACCACCTGTCTCAGGCACAATGCATGAACCATAATAAAATGAAATGTTTATTGTGCTCATGGAGGCAGCTTCGCACACCCTTTCTTCATAACCATAAACGAACTTTCCGCGTGGTCATACAAGTACATTCAATAAGAAACCTTTTCCGGGCTCCTGTGTGCTCGGAGTGAAAAGCGTGTCCTTGCGCACCATTCACTCCGAACAAATCACGAAAATGAGTTACAGTGCACTTTAGAGTCTGTCACTAAAACGGACGTTGCAAGCGGTTTCTTCGTGAGATCTTTGGTTTTTTTGCATATACACATCTGAACACTTTGTAACATTTATTATTAGACGATACCAGTGGAAATTCATCACGCGCATTGGAAGAAGCGTAAGGCTGGATTATAACAACTCTGCAAAGAATAGCGCACAAGTTGCGAACGAAAACACGAAATATCTGCTCTGTTAAATTTGCCTGTCACTTTCTCAGTCTACACGCACGGAAACACTGATACGCGAACACTAAACCTACACAGAAATCAAGTGAGGTCTTCGTGTCAAACCAACTAGCCACAGCCCAAATTAGCTTGATGCAACATTTGTCCGTCCCGTAAGCGTCGTTGCATAAACGCAAACGGAAAAGCAAACGAATAAAAGACAGGATTATTGATCTGGGGTGTTTTATGCCCATAAGACTACTTAGGAAACGCGAAGTTCTCCCAACCGGCTCACGCGAACATTTGCTCGGAGACCGCCCTGGACACTCACATGCCGCGCCGAAAGCACGTGCTGAGATAACGTCTCTCTGCCATAGTTGAAGTCATTTTGCTGCGATGACCAAATGATTGTGCGTCGGCAGGACTCGCTCTTAATTGTTTCAACGCTAATCCGCTACTGAATGCAATTTGCATAGAAGAATGGCTTGAATTAAAGACGATTACGTGGATCCGTTCAACGACCTTAATAACGCAGTAAACGACCCAAGGTTCGTAGGTTCACGAAATGAGCGGCCGTCGGTTAGCGCTTTCACCTCTTTTTCTCTGAGGATACGCGTAAATATTTAACGACTAAGGTATGAAATATTCTCACGTGCCGTCAAAGGAAAAGTCGAAGCAGCCCTGTATATCTCGCATTTTAAGGAGCCTCCACACGTGCCAAAAAAAGGAAAAAAAGAATGAAAACGAAAGACCTCGCCGACCCTTAAGGCCATCTTTGCGCTCATCAAAAATTGATACGGTCGCCTGCCATGTGCGGGCCGAAGGCGCGGCTTTGTGCTGAGAAGGCAATTCAGCTTTTTAAACCTCATTGCAAGACATACATGTTCAGGCCTAAATGTGAGCGTAGATATCGGCCATGCGCCGTTATATGCCCCCGAGCGCATGTTGCAGAGGGTAGTAAGGTGCCTTTATGGCATAGATCTGTGTGAACCCGTCTCTCACAGGATTCAAAGTTTCTTGCCGTATTTCGTACGACAATTTCATAATGGTGGGAAATCTCAGTTCGATGGAAGTTTCACAAGCCAAGGAGGTTTTTGTAGCGCGCTCTGGGTGTGCTGGTTTACGAGCCAGAACACTGCACGTTCTTGCGTAAGGCCATTGTTACGCTACATACCGTCAATTTCTGCTGCGCTCAGTGTGCGATGACCCGCGTTACCTTCACTACTGCTTCGTACTTTACCGTCTACGAGCAGGACGGCGACAAAGATTTTGTGGCTGGAGTCGGCGAGTCGGCAGAAAAAAAAAAAAAAAAAGACCTCCAAGATGACTTTACACTCGCCGCTTTTGGTTGACTGAGGTGGTTTTTGGTAGACTTTGGTAGGTTTAGATTAACTTAAGGGTGACTGAAAGTTACATCCTGTTGTTCAAATACACGATAATATTCGGATAATATAAATCGAATAAACAGCCGAATAACCGATCACCCCGGTTATCCGGCTTCCCCATTCGAATAACCGGTGAACCGGATAGTCGGATGACAGGTTTCGCACCAAAATGCGGCGTGGCGTTGCTACACGGGTTACTAAGTGTCTGAGACACGCAGAAACCTTAACCAAAAGGCTGCTACGATGCCGGTTTTGGACCAGCGTTTTTAGCGGCGATCCTTCGAGTTTAAGCCGGAAATTCCTTTCGAGCGTAACGCGCATCCCGGTGCACAAAATACCTCGCATGCTGCTTCAATGTGGGAGCAGCGCGCGTGGCAGCTTCCTTCCGGTGAAAGTGATGCCACACGCGCTCCGGCGGCGCCGACCGGAGTCTTCAGTCATGCATGGCCGGCCAGTGCCGGCTGTTTGTGTGTGTGCCACTTCGGGGACCGCATGCACAGTGCGCGGGAAAATGCATATGCGACGAGGCCGCGCGCCCACTGGCGGAGCGTTAACGGGAATAGCAGCGGCGTTGCCTGGTACTCCGGCGATCATGTACGGTAACCAAACGACCGAACGACGCCATCGCTGGCGATGACGAAGGCACTACGAGAAAGATGAAAATTACAAGCTGGTACACTCACGTCTGAAAAGAAAAATAAATAAGAAGAAGGAGAAACGAAAACATAAATAAACAATAAGACGAAGAATGTAAGGATGTGCACCATGATCGTGAGTGATCGCGTGTGAAGTACGGGCACTGGCATGAAATTGGATGCGAGAGGCTGTGTGGTTAATCAGAAGGTAGATACAGTTTTCTATTCTACACAGGGGAAGAAGTAAGAGAGAGAGAGAGAGAGAAAGCTAAAGAATAACCACAAAGCGCGAGAATAATGAGACAGCGAGCGAGCGAGGGTTAAGAGCAACAGTTGCACTTACTAAAACTTACTTCGTATTGCTGCCCATGCAGAGAGGGTAACGAGATGCTGGAGGAGAAGGGAGTGAGAGAAAAGTTGGGATAATGAACCTCAATAGAGCAATTTCATAATTGCAAAGCCAGCTTTTCTGCGACGCCGTGTGCCCCACTAATGATGGCGCTGTCAATTATGCAAACAGCGTGTACAAGCGCAGTTTGGTTGAGGTATTACGTGGAGGCGTAATCCAGCTGTCAAGATTAAACATGCATGAAGGAAAAGACCCAGTATGCGCAGCTATAACTTTTTCACCCGAATTATAACGGACCTCGCCGATTAGGCGGGCAAATGGGCAGACGCAGAGAAGCGCACCCACAAATTATGAAGAAGAGTTTGCTAGACAAGCAAGAGCTGTTTCACAGCCAGGCACTCGGGTATCCTGGGTTTAAGGACTGAAGAACAACCTGTGTGTTTTTCGGGGCTAACGAACGGTAAGGCCAGGCACCCATCACCACAGATTCAGCGGAAGGTCGATCCTCAATTTTATCCGAGGTGTACGCAGGGCTGCCTGACCTTAATCTTCTAAGTGGAAACAGTATCGGTGGAGAGCCTTAGTGTTAGCATTCATTGCCTGGCGTCATTCGTAAAACAGTTACGAAACTTTACCGTGGCTTTAACACACGCTGCCAGCGATTCGCTCTTGCGTAAATTGTGTGGATTTGCATAATTTTATCGTCTTTCCCTGTACGCTGCTTAGGAGCTAATCGGACAAGTCAGGTCACCTAAACTTCAGTGCATGATAGAAAGCCCGCATTTGAATATAGATTCTCTATGCGCTTCCATTTCCGAAAGACCTGTTTTGAGCTTTCATACTTTGCCTCCATATGCACTAACGGGTCTTGAGTCGAATAATATGGTTCAGGTCAAATGAACAGGGCAAGAGAACAGGGCAAGAGATCCAGCAGCTTGCTGAATGGCTGCTGAAACTAGTTTCAGCTAACGAGGTATTGAACTCCAGCTTGCATCTTCGATCGACTGATGAGCCTTTAGAATAAAAGTTGCAGTTGATATGGACAATGTTACCAAATTTTTGTTGTATATACTTGCGTAAATCTTCCATTGTCTTCCCATTTCCGTTCAGCGAAGGTGAAATTGCTTGAGATTTGTCGTTCGGTTAACCGATTTCGTAGGAATTCTCAGCATAAACAACCCCATCATAAGTTTGGTTATCATTCATATCATTCGTACGTGGTGACTTGACAAAAGGATAGCCTGCCGTAATTGTGGAACAATGCGGCGCAATAACTTGTGTTCTGGCACGGGCACTGCCAGAACAAAAACAGTGCATCGACGACAGAGGAATGTGTTATGTCGATGTAGCCACTAGAAAAACACACGTATGAGGTTCTTGTCCGAGATACATAGGCATTGGAGGAATGCAGGCTCGTCATGGGAGGATGACGAAATGATAGCTTATGTAGGGCATACGTTTTCATTCAGATACGTGTCAATGCCGCTGCATAGAGTAATATATGTTGATGATAACACTTGTCCATTTCTGGTGGCTATGAGAATGAAGCAACTCCATTTGCCTGAACTTTTTCCTATCCTGCGTTACGTCGCTGTAGGTTCAGCAGTAGAGAGAATCATGGAGTTTACGTTAGAACTTAATAGGAGAAGCGTTGCATAACAATCTTCAGCGAAACCACTGATGACTGATACTGCTACCAGCTTTTACAATTTTGTCAGGTTGCCGCTGCTGTCAGGTCTCAGATTTTGCATATAATGGACACCAAACTTGGATGTAGCTCTTGTTATAGCAAATTTACCTAAACACTTGTGCAGGTTTAAGCACCCCTACGCTTGTGGCACCTCATTTAGACTTCTAGAGGGCAAATTTAAGCATCCTTTTGCTCAGCGTGCATACGTTGCATTCGTTAAGCCCAACAAGGGGGTTTGAAGCGTTTAGAAGTGGTGTTTACTGTATCCAGCAACAAAAGGAAGAGGCGTTTACGGAAAGGAACTGTGTCTTAAGTGTCTCTCTTAGGTGCACGGGTACTTGCATGAAGGGAAATCCCGCTAACGAGTTTCCCTTGTGCACATTCGTAGGTTCATGAAGGTGGACGCGTGTAGGCCGGCTCAGGAAGAGTGCGAAGTGACGGCTCGCATCCATCTAGGTTTAAGAGCAAATGGCGGTGAAACTGCATGAAGAGGGTAAAAAAAATAAGAATAATAACATACTTTCTTTTTTTTTTCATGCGGGAACGCTCCATTTGAGCGAAGCAGCCCTACTTGCCTGAGAGAACGCAGCCTGACTTCGTAGTTGCCCCTTTACTAATGCAATACCAAGCCGCCTAGTGACTCGGAATGAGTGCGCGAGATTTCCATACAAAATGTCGGCTGTAGGCCTCCCCTTTTCGGTGGCATTTCCGCGGCATTTCCTCCGGAATTTCCTGACCAAGCTCGTCCGGACACAATTATTGTCCTTCCGCGCGCCAACGAATTACTTCCTTAAACGAGGCTGACATGTGGGCTTGGGGATGATTATTCAAACATCAACAGAATGTATCATAGCTAAAAGTATAGGCAAACAAGTTAGAATCAAGGAAATGTGGGGGGTTTACCATATGCGTGTGCGCTTTGATGCCCAGCACAGGGTAAGGAACAAAAGGGCGAAAAAAAAAGAAGAAAGGCTGGGAAACCAGAAGGCAGTAGTAGTTGGTGGAGTTGGTGTGCGTACAGGTTGCCGGCTGCTCTAAAGCAAGCTTATCTGCATAGTAGTTGCTCTGTCTGAAGCCAAGTCTTACGCGTAGGATTAAGGTCTTTGTGGAAGGAGCATGGCTGGGTGTATACTTAACGTAGGCTAACCAGGAACATTGACAGCACCATGACGACCGAATGGTAGCTCATGCTACGACGTAACGTCGGCATTCATGTCAGTGCATAGCACAGACCTTTCTGTTGTGGAGGTAAACTGCACGCCACTGTGGGCTGACGTGTGCATCATAAGCATCGCTTGTTGAAGCATTCCTACGGGATCTAGCAAAAGTATGCGGTGTAACAGAAAGCATATGCAAGATAGATAGATAGATAGATAGATAGATAGATAGATAGATAGATAGATAGATAGATAGATAGATAGATAGATAGATAGATAGATAGATAGATAGATAGATAGATAGATAGATAGATAGATAGATAGATAGATCTTGTTACCGTTCATCACACGTTGATCATAGCTTCAATGTTCAAGTGCCGTTGTGCCAGACCAACATGTACTTAAACTTGTACGTACCGAAGACATTGTACGAATGGAATCGCCTCCCTGGCTCCATCGCCAGCAACCCTGATCGTACATCATTTAGGACTCATGATCTTGTAACCCTACTCCAGTATGTAACTTCGCGCTGGCCCTGACACCATACCAATAAATAAATAAATAAATAAATAAATAAATAAATAAATAAATAAATAAATAAATAAATAAATAAATAAATAAATCAGCAAATGAATGAATAAAACCGTAAGTAAACAAACTGATAATGATACCATAGCTAAAGTAAGATCCTGAAATTTAAATGTGTACTTGTTTTATCAACGTCTTTTTTTCCTCCTCAGCATCCTTGCTTAACACAGAATATAAATATTTTAAGTTAAGTTACCGTACACGCCAGCTCTAGAATTTCTTCTGTATTGCAATTCTCGCACAACACTAAGGAATGCCGGCAATGCACCGTCAAGAAAGCACGCCATTTATCGAGCTTAGATTTGCACAGTTAAAACGGAAACGGCGAACGGAAACTGCCCGGCGTAATGTCGTCTCCAGGAACGGACGGCCACAGCATGATTGATTGTGGTTTGGTTAAGGAAAGGACGCTAATTTCTGCAGCCCACATTGGGAGCACGGCTAAGCGTCCGAGGGGCAGAGGAAAGCAACTGAAAGAGATAGGAGGGAGAGAAGAGCCGCATTGGAGGGCTCCGGAAATTTTCCCCGCCTGGGGTTTTTTTAACGTGCTTTGACAACGCACAGTGCACGAGCCTCTGGCATTTTCGCCTCCATCGAAAATGCGACCGCCGCGGGCGGGATCGAACCCGCGTTTCTTGGGTGGCAGTCAAGTACAGTAATCCCTACACCACCGCGGCGGGCCTGCCCACTGCGTTCCCTCGGCAAAGCAGACACGCGGTACGTTGTGCGCGCGCACGCGTTGGGTGACGCGCTCGCAGTGCACGCATGCGTAGCACGTGCGGTTGGAGACGGCCACTGACCACGCTTCCGTGGTCAGGATATTCCCCTTCAGCGACTGTGCAGCTCCTCTGAGTGCGCGGCTTCGCCGACGTGGGGTCGCCGAACTGGGTTAGTGGAAATCCCGAGATCGACGGAGCGTTGTGCCCCCAGACAAGACAGACACGCACCGACAGTTTTGTACAAAAAAAAAAAAAGGAAAGAAAGAAAAAAGACGAAAAAGAAGAAGTCCAACGCCTGCGTCTTTTGATGACCATCTTTCAGGGTCTTCTTTTGATGTTTGATCGTTTGTTCCGCTGACGCTTCCGCCTGGGCGGTAACAAAGGTGGTCGTTCAGGCGTTTTCGTCGCCTTGCGCACCCTGATGTGCGCTGCGGGTGGGCTTTAGACAATAACACTTTAGGTTTTCCTACTCCAGTACAGTTGCGCGCTCGGCACGCTCAGGGCCGGTGTCTTGTAGCGATGTTTATTTTTCCCTGTAAGTTAACGCCCTTCAGTACCTTTTGCGCTTGGCAAGTGTTCAGAACGATGAGCCGTCAGCGTTATTAACGGTATCAGGTGCCTATGAGCGGTGGACGATAAGAACACAACACCGAACATAACGCATCGGACAGACGCCGAGAAACTGACGTTCATAGGTGCTTCTTCTGTATTGTCGTTGTTGTTATGCGGGGTTTAACGTCCAAAACCAGCTCTGGTTATGAGAGACGACGTAGTGGAGGGCTCCGAAAATTTTGACCACCTGGCGTTCTTGCACTACTCAACCCAACACACACAAAAACGCACACAACTAATACCATCCGCACTCTTCTTCATAAGGAACAAATGGATGACGGCGCCCTACTCCGAACACTGCAGCATAGATACATAGCTACAGGTCCTCGACCGAAGTACAGAGACTATCCACACCAGGAAGTGATGGAGCTGGACGCAGACATCACAGAGGCAGAAGTGAGGGCTGCTCTAATTGGCATAAGGCGAAACACGACACCTGGAGCAGACGGCATCCATTACACTGCACTACGCAATCTCGACGGCCAGACCATTCAGCAGCTCACTAATTTCTACAATCAGCATTGGAAAAATGGAACGTTCCCTCAAGAATGGCGGCACGCCGACATCACATTAATACCAAAACCTGGCAAACCCTTGTCCCTTCAAAATCTCCGACCGATATCCCTCACTTCGTGTGTGGGGAAACTCTTCGAGCACGTTGTTCTTATTCGTCTGCAGGACTACCTTGAGGCGAGAGAGTTCTCCCCTAACACCATGTTTGGCTATCGCAGAAATATGTCTACACAAGACACACTTCTACAACTTAAGGAAGATGTTGTGGATGGCCCAAGTGCGGCGCAGACGAGGGCAATTTTGGCCTTGGACCTCAAAGGGGCATTCGACAACGTCTCGCATGACCTCATATTAAAGAGCCTTGCCTCCTCCCGATGCGGTAAACGCACCTATAATTATGTTCGAGCCTTCTTATCTGACCGCACAGCAACCATTGTCCTTGGTGAAATTCGGTCAGACACAATAAAGCTTTCTGGCAGAGGTACTCCGCAGGGTTCAGTTCTCTCGCCTACCCTGTTCAATGTGGCTATGGTAAAGCTACCACCGCTCCTGGAACAACTTCCGAATGTGCAGCACGCGCTGTACGCCGATGACGTCACAATCTGGGTGACAAAAGGGTCGGACGGCGCCGTTCAAGATGCACTTCAGGAAGCCGTTAATGTAGTCCAAGGGTACGCCATTGCCGGAGGACTCACCTGCGCAGCTGAAAAATCGGAACTTCTGCTCGTGTTCACAAAAAGGAAAAAGACAGTCAAACCGCCAGACGTGACCTTGCATCTGAATGGCAACCAAATTCCAAGGGTAGATAGACTTCGTATACTAGGGCTCCACATCCAACACAGCGGTAAGGCTACATATATACTGTCCAACAAATTGCCCAAGTAACGCACATGATAAGGCGCATTACAAACCGGCGACATGGGCTTCTGGAAAAAGACACCCTCCGAATTGTGCAAGCTCTAGTGATTAGCAGACTCACCTACCACCTCCCCTACCATAACCTTACTCAAACCGAGACGGACAGGATGGACGCCCTCCTTCGCACGGCACTAAAGGCGGCTCTGGGACTACCCCAATACGCGTCAACGCAGCTCCTACTGCGACTTGGGGTCCACAACACCATCCGAGAACTGGTGGAAGGCCACCTGAACAGTCAAATTCAACGCCTCCAACGAACACGGCAAGGTACTGATATTCTCTCCCGGTTGGGATACACCCTGCTGACCAAAGCGCTACAAAAACGCAAGAACCTTGGACTTGAGATTCGAAGCTAAATTCAGGTGGCCCCGATTCCACGAAATATGCATCCTGACCGTCATAAAGGCAGGAGACGTGCAAGGGTTCAGGCTTTAATGCGCGTTCTAGGCGATGGTACCTCTGATACGCTGGTCCTCTATACTGACGTGGCACGGTACCCACAAAGACAGGCCATGTGTCTTGTCGTTGTAGACAACACCGACACTCTAAGCGTTTCGGCCACGCTTAACACTAACGACAGTGCCATGGCCGAAAGAGCCGGCTGTCGCCCTGGCTATTGTACATGCTTCTCTCCTACCAGCACAGGACGAACCTACGACAGTGGTCACTGACTCGCAAACTGCCTGCAGGAACATAGCACAAGGAATGGTGACACCGTACACACACCGTATTCTGACATCTTTACACCCCTCATTACTACACAGGGTGCGTATCGTTTGGACACCTGGACACGCCTCTCTCCATGGCAATGAACGCGCTAATGGGTAGCCCGAGAGCTCACAAACCGGGCGCCATCGGAAGAGCTGTCCAATCCAGACGACGCACCAACAGAACCATTGAACTACGCTGACACTCTAGAACATTACAGACAAAGCCGACGATATTCCCCCCCACCACACCATTCCCTTAGCCGGGAGGAAGCTGTCGCGTGGCGGCAACTACAGACTGATTCCTTCCCATGTCTCCTCACCCTACACCTCTTTCATCCCACACAATATCCCTCATACTGCCCCTACTGTGGAGCGCAGCCCACAGTTTATCACTGCACGTGGGAACGCCCATGTCCACCGGGCTGTTCCCCTATCCCATCACCATCACATTCCTCCTGGGAGACTGCGCTGACCAGCTCAGCGCCGCAGGAGCAGCGTCGGCTGATCCAGCGGGCACGTGGAGTGGCGCGAGCCAATGGGGCCCTGAACTAAGGGCTCCACCCTACGAGGAAGATCCTCATTTCATTAAAATAAATGTTTGCTCTCCCTCTCTCTTCTTCTGTAAGCGGTGGTGACACGTGAAAAAAAAATAAATACAAGAGGATAAACTTCGCAGAGTTCAATAAAGCAAAATTGCATAAAGTGATTATAGACCACACTTGTCATCCAATGTAACGGGCAGCCACATTTGGCCGAGCCCTACTGGTCAGGTCATTATGTGTTTGTAGCCGTCGGCTTTGGTTTCGTCGACGAACACGAGGATAAAGGAGGAAGAGAGACAGGAGGAGAAAGTAAGAGGAAGGAGACGACGACGATGAGAAAGGGGAAGACGGCACGCAGAATCAGAAGAAGAGGAATAAGGTGATGATGAGCAGGAACTACAGAACCATGAGATGAGAACGACGATGAAGAGGAAGAAAAATACGGCGAAGAAGGTAGGGAAACGATGAAAAACGATGAATGAGAACATGCCGATGAAAAAGAGGACGCAGCGACAGCGACGAAGAGGGAAAAGCAGAATCAGAAGTCAACGGAAGAGGATGAAAATGAGTAGTAGTAGGAGGAGGGAACGGAAGACCGACAAAAAAGAATGAGAGAGCACGCACCGAAGTCTAGCATACGCTGTCACTGTGCTGCGTTCTCTGCGCATGTTTGGGAGTTTTCATATTCGGCTTATATATACGAAAACGTACTGCATGATTATGTATTACTAATATGCAAAGAAGCGAGACCTTGATCAATTCCCCTGTCGTAGTTTCAGACCGTGGGTCTCGTTCTGTCAGACTTGGTGCCTTTAGGTAGAATGGGAATGTTTGTTCGTCAGCGGCTAGCCCTCGTTAAGATCCCATGCTACGTGACACATTCCGGCAAAACAGAGTGTTTCACACTCGCCGCCATGAAACGAGTGGCGCTAACACTCCCAGGAATAAATGTGCAAAAGTAACCAATAAAGGTGGAGGAGGGAACGACCGCCGTTCCCTCGTCCACTTTTATTGATCGGATGCGTTATCCAAAAAGGGGTAGGTTCGGCCCCTACGATAGAAAGGTGTGTTTCTTTGCCTACGTTATTTCCATTTATGTCATAATTACTACACTACAGCTAAAACCTACAAATAATGTCGCTTATGCCTTCCTAAGCCTCAATGTCTGTTGGATTTACTAGGTTGTCTCTAACAAAACAAAACAAAAAGAACGAGACCCTTCTAGTTCTAGCACACCAATTTAACGCTTGGCTCAGGTATAGTCATCGGGCGCGCTTGATATTGCCCATCGCGCCCCGCCACAGTGGTCTAGTGGTTATGGCACTCGGCTGCTGATACGAAGGTCGCGGGATCGAATCCCGGCCGCGGCGGCTGCATTTCGATGGAGGCGAAATGTTGAGGCCCGTGTCAGTGCACGTTAAACGCGATGTCAGTGCACATTAAAGAACCCCAGGTGGTCGAAATCTTCTGAGATCTCCACTACGGCGTCTCTCATAATCAGAGCTTGTTTTGGGACGTTAAACCCCACAAATCATCATCATCATATTGCCCCTCGCCACTGGCAGGCCTTCACCGCTGCTATAAGAGACTGTAGCTGACCTATACCTTTAATGGTTTTCTTTCTTAGCCACGGCAAATAAATCGAAGCGCAGCAAGCAGAAAGAATGAAACAAGCTAGGAGTGTACTATACAGCCGGAGTCGCCTCTAGCAAAAACAACGGCGCTTGTTAGACAGGTGAACCACTACACATTTTGGAGCAAGACGTTTGCAGAACTTGATGGGGGCCTCAACCAGACAGTACACATACCTGCATTTAGGTCAACATTACCGGTGATATATGCGAGAATTCACGTATTTCTAATGCATTACCAATCGTGCAACAGGCTTTCGATCTCTGAGAGATCACGTGTAGAGAACAACCTTACATCCCCGGCTGCGGTATGCGCGCGTGCGCTACACATGCTATGGTTCCATTTTCCCAAGGTCACTTCGATCTCCTTAACGTCACCGTCACACGCGAATATGCGCCACATTTGATCAGCTATAGGCAATTCCAGACATCTACATATGAGTCACACGGTATCTTTCGTACCACTCTGGTAGATGCCGCGTCTTTTTTTTTTTTTTCAGGACTATCGCGCAGTCAGCCACCACTAAAGTTTTCGAATGCCGAAGTTTTAGAATGGTGCTTCTAAGCATTATCTTTACCCTGTGCTCAACATGTGTATTCAGTCCGAATAACAGCAGTTCCGCTTCGAGACTTGACAACCTTATTTATTTATTTATTTATTTATTTATTTATTTATTTATTTATTTATCTATTTATCTATTTATTTATTTATTTATTTATTTATTTATTTATTTATTTATTTATTTATTTATTCTATGTGCGCTGGCCTCTTTAAAGCGCGCAGCGATGTCAATGTGTGCTACGTATAGAGTAAAACCTCCATTCTCATCTCTGGTGCAGCGTGCCATGACCTTTGTCCCGCCGTTCCTGGTCCTCCTGCTGCTGCCACTGTGCCTGCTGTCCACGTCTCCAGTCGTCATGTGCCTCTTTACGCCAAACAGCGGCAATGCCTCACTCTCCTCTCTAGTGACGGGAAACATGTCCGTGCCCGAGTTTCTGTCCGATACAACTGTCCACCATCGGGCACGACTGACGCGAGCCGTGTCCTTCCCGGGCCGCAGCAGCGCCCGCCGAGGGAACGCGCAACGTGCAGTTCCGGTCACCATGCAGGCCAGGAGGATACCCACCCCCGAGGAATTACACGCGCTGCGCCGCCTTGTCTTCGAGCACGGCCTGCAGGACGAGATCGCGCAGGAAGTCCAGGGACGGCAGGTCAACTACCCAGTCGGAGGCAAGCGTTTTCTTTTTTCGTATTAATGTTTTGACAGCAACTAGACAGTTCCGCTTTGACATCCCCTACACAGTTCCGGTATAAACAGGACATTGACATTGGTTTGGGACATTAGTAGCCCCTAAACAGTTCTGCTGTGAATAGCGACACTGTTTAGAGACATTGCCGATGTCCGCAGTCAGCCACTCCCGAGGGAAGAGCAAACCCATTCTTGCAATGCACCGATTAGTCACACTCTTGCCCTCAGCTCGCTACTACACGAAAGTGATTATGCGAATGGCAATAAATAAATAAATAAATAAATAAATAAATAAATAAATAAATAAATAAATAAATAAAGAAAGAAAGAAAGAAAGAAAGAAAGAAAGAAAGGAAGAAAGAAAGAAAGGAAGAAAGAAAGAAAGAAAGAAAGAAAGAAAGAAAGAAAGAAAGAAAGAAAGAAAGAAAGAGGAGTCTTGGATTACGTAGGAGGGAAAAGTGCACCTGCTCTTGCCATCGACCCCATACCCACACCCTTGTCTTGAGACCACTGCTACATTATAGCGATAGGGAACTAGACACCCTTGCCAATTACGTTACGATTAATGTTGAAAGCCCATCTGCACTGTTGCCACGGTTTTTACCGAGTGGAACAGGCTAGAATGTTTTTCTTTAAGGCTGCTATTCATAATCTCGAAGATTTCCACGCATTGGACGGTGTGACTTTGGCAGTTCTGTTGTGTCAATAACAAACACTTTGCAAATATGACACACACACACACACACAGAGAGAGAGAGAGAGAGAGAGATACAAGGAAAGGCGAAAATGTTAGCTGAAACTTCTCGTTTCCATACCCAACAAAGGGGAATAATAATAACAAACGGGGGTCTCACGGCCAAAAACCACGATATACGAGGCGCACCCCATGGTGCACGGCTTCGGAGTAATCTTGACCACCCGGTGTTCTATAACGTGCACCTAAGCCTAAGTATGCGGCCGTTTTCTGCATTCCGGCCCCGTCGAAATTCGGCCACCGGGACCGGGATTCCATCCTACACCCTCGAGTGTAGCTAACTAAAACCTCAACCGCTATGAACTATACCACGGCGGGATACATAAGGGGAAGGGAAAGGGGAATGTAAACACGAGAGAAAGGTCTGGTTGATGACTGATTTGCGGGGTTTTACGTCCCAAAACCAGCTATGATTATGAGAGACGCCGTAGTGGAGGTCTCCGGAAATTTCGACCACCTGGGGCTCTTTAACGTGCACTGACATCGCACAGTACACGGGCCTCAACATTTCGCCTCCATTGAAATGCAGCCGCCGCGGCAAGGATTCGATCCCGCGACCTTCTGATCAGCAGCCGAGTGCAATATCCGCTATACCACCGTGGCGTGGCACACGAAAGGGCTAAGATGAAAAGAAAGGCCGGCGTCCAAAACAAAGATGGATTGACATGTGCAGATATAAGATATTGTAAAGGTCGCCAGAGCTTGAGCCGACCGTTATAGTACGGGGCCGGGGCTCTCAGCCGAGCGTCGAGTTCACCAGCGAAGCGCTAGAGAGAGTGTGCCAGTACAGCATAACTCTTTGCTGCAATATAGTATGGAGCGGAGCTTTTCGCAAGGCGCTGATTGAATGTTACGCAACGTGGTCATCTTCCGCGGAGCTGCTTGTAAAACGGTGATTACGTGGCTCCCAGGCAAGACGTGGCTATCGCCACCGCGTATTCCACTGTAACGGGATTGATCCACCATGCCGTGACCCATAGCCAAGGACGAGTTCACCTTAATTGGAAAGAAACGAACCGAGACACCTTCAATGCCGGAAAATATGTCACGCAGAGATGTTCACTCGGTCACATAATGTCTATACACGGTGGCTTCTGTTTTGTTGCAGTGTAGGTATCATAAGGTATCTGCTGCTTCGCAGCGTGGTTCGGTGAAAAAAATAGCGGTCGACCGCTCGGTGTACACACTTGCTAACGATGTAACCTCGGCCCCAGAAAGCACACGCGTCCTTGCGTTGAAAATGGAATGCCTTCTGTCGTGGTTATATCTGCTGTAATATGGGCGGACGCGGACGTCATTGCAGGTTCTCATCCATTTAGTAGTGAGGGTACCTAGTTAATTAGTAAGCAGGGGGGATGTTCAGCTCCACCCACGTTACGTCAGGTTTAGAAACCATGGAAGGCAGGTAGGTTCAGCTTCAGAACTCACTCCAACGCAAGACTTCATATTTCTTTCTCAGTCTTTATACTGGTGGCTAAGCAAGAATGGGCAACGGTCGCCAGAAAATGGTGGCAACTCCTCTTCGCTTATTTTTCATTTCGATAAAGTAATACGTGTAATTTGCATACTTCGTGGCGATAACATTCCGCGCCTTTTAATGTATTCAAATCAATACACTCATGCTAGAAAAAAGCGAACTGTCCCATTCAATTCGGTGTTCTCATACATTGGACATTTGATACATGTTAAATAAGCATGCCTACTTTTTTTTCAGTGGCATTTTTTTACTAATTTTACACAGGAGGCGTCTGCACTTTGTATGGCAATCTTAAATTTCGGAAGCTGCAAAATGGCTTGCTGAAAGCTTTTTCCCAGAAAAATCACGTGACTCGAAATTACTTTCTTGAAGTATGTACCTAGCCCTTTTCCTTTTTGTTGTTTTTTTTAAACCAAGGTGTATTTCACACGGCAGCGAAGCTTCCATAGAAGCCCATGCGTCCAGAAAACAGCCGCTCGTATGGAGCTTCGCACCATCTTTTGAGGAGCGGAAGCACTCTGCGGAAACAAAAATAACGCGGATGTGACGCCACATCCGGTAAAAATGAAGGTGACGTCAGTGGCACGAAATTAGTTTTTGATTTTCTGTCGCCGGTTCGCCCCTTTCCCCCCCGACCAGGGTTGGCATACTTAATATCCTATATCTACACACAAGTCTTCTGTATGCAGTATGCGCATTGAAATATCGAACACCGAACAGCTGGGGCTACACGCCACTCTGGCTCTCAGTAATTAAAGGCGATCAAACGTGGACGCGTATTCATAGAAATTCAACAAATGCTAAATGTTGAGAAAAGCCACAGTAACTTACTTTCCTGGGTGTGCCATGAAATTGGCCTTTCCTTAATATATACAATTTGCATTCAGATAACACGAGTGACCCCGCAATGCTTGATTTGCGCTGCCTCAAAATTTGTCATGCATGTAGCCAGTGCACCGTGCTGCTCCACATTTCCTTGGAGATTGTACAAAATAAAAATAAATTAGTACTAAAGAAAATAATTGTCTACAGCGACCTTTTACTGGCATCGCACCATCAAACGAAAAAGTACAGATTCTACAGTCGGCCCATATTGCGACAGGAAAAAAACAAACAAAACCAGAAACCTTAAGCATATCACAAGCACGAAGCTGTGCACAAATCCTTATGTTAACATAACTACAAGGCGCTATCAACCTAGTGGTGCACCTGGAATAAATATCATTGGCCAAGAGGAAATACCGTCACTCATTTTAACAACCAAAATATACCTACAGCATTCGCACAAATTCGACCAAGTTGTCGCTCTTAAGAATATATACGTGTTCCCCTATTCTAAATATTTTATAGGCAGCAGGGTCGAAACTACATAGCCTTACGTTTAAGGCAAGCGTGCATTCCGATTGATACGGCAAGTTTTAAATATTTCAAAGGAGTCTAGGCACGGGTTTCACAAACACCTGAAGAAAGCATTACATTCTACCCATTTTAATCATCGCAGGAAACAGAATACACCTAAATCCAGCCACGAGCATAGTTGGTTTTGCGACGCACACTATATCTCAATTTCCGCATAGGGCTTACCGTTCTAATATTCTAGTCTAAAGTTACAGTGCAATCAATCAATCAACGGGTACCTACAGAAATCTTGCATTCTTGTACACAGCATCGTTTCTTCGGGAATAGAATACAGTGATCACTGTTGGTCTCTTCGGTCGTCGCTGGCGAAAGAAGACCGCTTGGAGCCGACGCTTATCCGATGTTTTAACATGGTTCACGGTTCACTGAACACGGCACTCACGATGTGACACAATCCTTAAAACAGGACGCTCAGCTGACGTAAAGGTTGCACCACAGAAATTCAAACACACGGAAGATGAAAATGCAATAATAATGCAGGGGGGCGTGTTGCAGCAGACTGACTTTCCATGGGCGCTTTCCTGGAGCGCCGTAAACGCCCCCTTAGCTTTCCAACGACATATGAATCTCTGAATAGCACGACATTAAAAGAAACAACACTTTATTTCGCACGTCATATCTATTTAAAACTATCAGTGAAAAATAATCTGTTACGGTAAATTAAACGTTGTTGTTTTGTTCATTACAAAGCCATTTCTTGCTAATATTGTATGCCCCCTCCTCACCTAGTGGCGCTTCAATCGCAACTACCAAAACCACCCTTGTTCTGGACCCCTTTTCGTCCAAAGCTTCGCGACCATGTGAATTGGCCTTGTTAAAACCATCGCCTGCTGTGCTCACGGTGTGCAAGACGGTTCGTGTTGAGTTGCCCGCACATATATAATTGTGCAAAAATAAATAAAATAGATGCTGGAGCTCTGATGACTGGCACATGTGCGCCTGTTAACTGATTCCTGCGAAATGAAAAAATCACGTATTTAGCCCAGAAAAATTTTTGTGGTAGGTCTCAAGCAACGCTGCTCAAAACGCATTCTTAACGATGCCCTGGTGCACTGTTGGATCAGAATAAAGCCGAGTGTCAAATCTACAAATACTGAACCGCCCTCTTAGCACAAACGTAAGAAGCACACACACACACACACACACACACACACCGTGACCAGGTGCGGCCGGGGGGGGGGGGGGAAGGGGCGGTGTCGAGTTAAGAAGCTTCAACACTCGTCAGAAGAAATTTCATCGCTATCATTCCTTAGTGAAATACGCTCTCTTGTGCATCACAACGTAGTTACGTCCGGTGCCAACACACATGGTACTAAATATCGAAGCTCGCAGTATGCGCAACGTATACTTCAACAGAACCAATTTAAGTGTGTTGATATGATATATGTACAACGTAATGAGTACATAGATATAGAAATAGATACTGAAAATTAAAGGATGATAACAACAGAAAGCTATCACTGCAGACAAAGAGAAAACAGTGATGAAGGTGGAGCTAAAATCGATAGCGAGCGCTAAGGTTAGACAACTAGTAACGGTAGATCAAGGCGACAGATGTATCTAGAGACTCGCCGACGGGGATAAAGGCATACAAAGGCAAGAAGCATACGCAGATAATAGTGATAGGAACTGACAATAACTAGATAAGTTAAGATCTGATTTATATAGTTAAAGTGGTATAAAACACGTGTGATATTTACTGAGATAGATAAGATAAGAAACTGGTAAGATAAAAATAAAATACCGTTATACGTGGATGGTAGACATGACCAATGAACGCAAAGAAAAGCAGCATGCTTACATAAACTCACGAGCTTATTGCATCAGAAATTCATCTGCAAAGAAAAGAAAAAGAACACACATCATAGGAAGAAAAGAAAACAAGAAGTATGATACAGAACACAAACGAATTGGTGCTGACACGTAAATGGTTTTGACATCACGTCGCCTTAGTGATCAGTCTGGAGGAGTAAAAGAAAACTTTATTCACGAAAATTTTCCTGCAACAGGACGGGTTGGTCGTGCTTGCGCTTCCACTCCAGTATGGGACCCGAAGGTTTTTTTTTTTTTTAATTCTTGCTGGTATTTGTTTGCTGTTATATTTGAGGAGGTGAAATGCTTGCTTTTACGTAGGTAGCTCTGCAATGACAGCAACCCGATTTTATCGCAGCCGATTTTAATTCTATGAGCCGTTGTCTCCGTACAAGTAGCAAAGTCACCAGCGATATATTTCATGAGAATAGCGGCGGACAACGAAGTAGGCACGTGAAATAACAGAGAAACTTCCGGTAGTTCGCAAACAAATCATAGAATATGTTTGTGCTGGCAAGCGCAACGACAACAAAACTCACTTAGCCGAGAGTGAATAGTTCCCGCGGACGGTCCTCTTCGCCTCCTGTGGGGGTTGGCTTCTCTGCATAAACTATGCAGGCTACAACTACGCCAGAATAAAGGAAACGTGCAGTAGCAAGCGTGCTTTATGGCGAACGGAAGCCTATTCCAGCCTTTTATTTTATCTCTCTATTTCTCTGTAGATAGCTTAGGATACTAAATGTTGCTCGGCCCGTTTGATGGGCATACTTATAGGCTCAGGTGCTCCATACGATAGCGGGTTCCGGGGTGATGCTTGCATAAGGGGACACGCACAGTGCACGGTGTTGCTCATATTGCACTCCCCTGGGAAGGTCTGAGACAGGAGCCCACCTCGCAGGCCCTAGCAGGGTCCTGACCGAGAGGTCAGTCGGCTCACAAGAAAAGCACGCCGCGGGGTCCGGTTGAGGGAGGAGGCCTTTGCAACAAAGGCGGACCGAAGGACCCCGGTCGGACGTTGGAAACGGACCGTGGCTGGCGCTCTGAGCTCGATTTGCAAGGTGTCGTACGTTACACGGCATAACTCAATTCAGACTACTCCATCTCGGGACCCACAGCCACTTTTTTTTTTTGTTTGCTTTCTAATTAATGCGTCAGCGCCCCTTAGTTCCGTTCGCTCCTCAAGAAAAATCGTGCATAGTGTTAAATCACTCCTGTGGAAGCCTATGTTAGCGTGTACATCCTAGCCTCCAATTGACTATATTTAAGAGTGTGGTGAACGGCGTCCTGGCCTACCGTATGTACTCGCTTACTACCATCACATGATCTACCGCATTTACTCGCACTCTACCAGGAGTGTTAATGTAGGCAACGTGATAGCTGGCTTACGCTAAATAATAATTAGTGCCGTACGCTCATTAAATGCTGAGAGTGCCAACCACGCTCACGCATTATCTGACAGTTGCACTTGCATAGTGTGGAGATACTGCTTCAATTTATTATTTTATTTATTATCCTTTTTTTTTATGGAAATGTCGTTCTGAACATCATTCATACAAATTTAGTAACAAGGTGCGATGATCCTTACGATAACGCCGGCGGCAATGTCTGATTGAATTTCGTTTTGGCTATTAGATGTCCACCTTTTGTGCTTACCGCATTTCCTCGCATACTATCAGCGCGGTTTAATGCTGGCTATAGTTGGCTAAATCATGGCTATCCCTTGCTTGGTGTTGTCTAAAATGTGGCTAATGGGGGCCAGTGCCGGCGAATCATTTGCTAATGTTGAGTGCCGTAGTAACAATGTAACATTACCTTCTTTTAATCTCAGTGCTGTGACTGATATGCCTACAATAATTTTCTCTGTCCCACCTAAAGGGAAGCTGAAAAGATTCCAGGAAGAATCCAGCTATCGGCATACTTTTGTACTTTCGAACAACATGCACACGAGAATCGTCGCGAAATTTCAAAACTGCTGGACGAAAAATGCATCGTTAACGACACACAACGAACTTCTCTGCTCGGCACGAGGCAAACCCGGCTATTCGCTGAGAGCGCCGTGGCTACATAACTCGATCCCACCGTAAGAACGACGCGTTAAGTGAAAAGCTCATTACAAGTCGGCGGCCCAGAAATGTACTGTAAATAGATGTAAACTACGGGTATTAACGCAGAAACCGAAAGTGTGGTTCGTAATAATGACAATTCACCATTTGCATCACATTTTCTGATAAGATTTTGGGAAGCAAAGCAAGTTTATCCTACAACATGATATTTTGGCCTGCTAAGTGAAAGTTTCGATCAGGTAGCAGTCAGAAGTCCCTTAACAGAATTATGTTGAGAGACTGCAGGAAAGTTGTGAGTAGGGAATGTGCAGCTGCGGAAAGTATTGACCAGCGTTTCCACCGAAGAACCCCTGATATATATTCAGTAGAGACGAGAAGAAAAATCTACGTTATTAAAAATGTTTCCCGTCAAAAAGAAGCTCCAGGCGTGCGCGGACCACGCAGCACAGTGCCACAGTAACCTGTCCTGTGCACTGCGCGCTCTATATGTGCTTCTTCTTCTTCTTGTAGCTATCCTGCTTTTCCTACATATTATTTTCCTTGTTCTTCTTCTATCATTTCACTTTTCCTTCTACTTCTTTCACTTGATGAAACCACACCCCGGGGAGAAACATGTAACGTTAAATATCACTGCTATCACTAGAGCCATGGCTGAGAACAGGAGGAACGGCATGTCTCACGATGCCAAGTGCTCCAATTGCACAGTTAGGATATAGGATTAGTTAGCAGTTATAGTTAGCAGTTATAGTTATAGTTATAGATTAGTTAGCAGTTAGCAGTTATAGGATATAGTTAGCAAGTTTTCACCTTTAATAATTTTTTCTGCTTGTGTATTACTACTTTCAATTGAAAAACAAACAAACTAACTAACAAAAATACAGCGCGGTAGCTGGGCTGCAAATGCGCAATTTAGAAGCCCGGCAAAGAAGAAATGCTCCCTGGTTCGGTGTATGTGCAACGAGAAATACTGGTAAGTGGTTAGTGCCAAGTTCGTCCGCGTGGGATGTTCCGAGGAATGCGAAAACAGGGCAAGCTGCTTTCCAAATTGGGGTTTTCGGCGAAGGCGAGGGATGGAATGGATATGTGCAGTGGAAATAATCGCCAGTACAGATAATTCGGCTACTTGCGAGAAGCTCTCAGCGAAAATTGAACGCGCTCGCTGTCCACCAATGGTTTCAATAGGCTTGTCTGAGGCTCTGCTAAATCCACAAGACCCGTGGAATCCCACTGGCATTGGAGTTTAATGCATATTCTGAAAGCCCCAAGCGGCATTTAATTGAAACGGGGGTGTTAGATGTCTTCCTTATGTCTACATTTCGGGAGCTAGAAAACACATGTACTTGTTCCCGCCAAGCTTTCGCGCTAATCCGACTAGAAGTACTTCATTGGTAGACATGATTGCCGATAAAGCCGCAAGCACCGTATGTACGCACTGAGCCTGTAAAGAGCCCAAGCAAAGCACAAGTGCCTAAACAAGACGAATGTTGACTATATATATATATATATATATATATATATATATACACACGCCTGCACGAGTTTTAAAATATCTGCTTCGGTTATTCAGCGACATTTCTTGCTCAATAATTCGATGCCTACACTAGTAAACTTCCCTAGAGCACAGAGGTATGATGGCGTCCAACGACGAGCTTGCCAGTACATACGCGACGTCAGCACTGTCTTCAACTATGTAATCGGCAGCGCTGTTGGATGACATTTAAGCATGCCTACATAGTGCACGTTTTTAACAGGCAACTAGGATGTGCTTCCCTGCCTTTTGCAGCCGCCTCCTTGAGCGAGGGCCTCTGTGACTCTACAAAGACTGCGCATACGAGTCTTTCACTGCTATGTTTATTTATTACATATTCTGTGGTCCGCCTTTTCTCACGCACTGACATGCAGTGGTATGCTATGAAATAGTTCTGCGTTTACTTAGTGACAGTTTTTTTTTTCTTGAAATTGCCTGAAGTGTACGAGCTGCAAGTTACTCACCCTATCTATCTGGTTCCTTTAGGGCTTTCGTTCTTCCAGATGCTGTCTCAACTTTACGACCTGAACCGCTGCCGAACGCCGCAGGGTACACCAGGAACCTGCGGAGACATCACACGCTGCATCTACCTGCTCCTGGACTTCTCTAGGCTGCGACAGTCTATCTGCTTCCAGAACCTGGTCTTCCCTGGAGTCTGTTGTCCAGGACGGGTCTGTCCTATTTACCTCACATACCACATATTCTTGCTGCTGCGTTGCCTTATATGTAAGTGCGCCCTTTGGCAATGGTATTTGTAGTTATGGTGCCGAGGTCTAGAACATATTGCAGAAAGAGGCACAATACAGCTTAATCTAAGTGCAGTACAATATATATGCAGTATTTTTTTAATACAATGTCCAGAAACAGGGACCAACATGTGATACAATGGCAGGCTGAGCTGCAGTGGCCTGTCAGCTTTCTCTGGGCTGATATTCCGAGGACTACACATGAGTGAATTAGACCAGTGACTTGGGAAAGAAGGGACCGTTGATATAAATGGTGTGGCATAGTCATTAAATGTTACCACACGGATAAGAATCGTGCTGGTAGTCGTGCAATGCCGGGATTTGGCCTTTTATTGCTTCATGCGATGTCGGTGTTGTTTACCAGCTACCGTTATTTCGTGTGAAGGTGGACGTTGGTCAGAGCGGCAGATTCGTCAAAGTGAGATGAACTGAACACCAACGCGCCCCATCCAGTTTACCTTCTCCCACTTAGCCGAACCATCGAAAGAAGTGCTTCTGCTTATCTTGTTACCTCAACACCAGCATTCCTGCCTACAGTCGTGGTCAGTTTAATAGTGAAATCACTCAGGCTTTTCATATTTGCCGACTTAACTCGCACCAAAATCCAGGTGTACGATACTTATGAGAAAAAAAATGAAGGCACGGCAAGAAACAAGCACGTGAAGGACAGGACGAGCTCTGTCATTGACGTCCTTGTTTCTTTATGTGTCTTTATTTCTTTCCTATCAGTACTCCGTACCAGCTAGCCCAAGACCAAGCTAAGGACACGAACATTTTTCACGTGGTCACCATCTAGACACGGCCGTGGTGTTGGAAATCGAACCGGCGTCCTCGAGCGTAACTCGTTATCCGCTGCGCTACCACGATGGATAATGTCAACGCAACAGCGGCGAAATTATACTCGTGAGACCCACAGACTAGAATGTGCTACAGACGTCAATACGGTGACTATACCAAACTTGTTCAACTTTTCGTTTCATTTTGGCCGTGCATTCCACTCCACCCCACGCAGCTAGTTCCCACCACCACAACCACGCCAGCGGCAAGCACAGGCCTGACGGCAACCACGACCAGCGCTCCTCCGCTAGGCGGAGTCTCCGTGGAGAGTGGCTTCGCCACGCCGCAGACGCCGGCGTCGCTGGAGAAGCCGTTCACAGAGTCCAACTTCATCGCGGTCTCCGTGGTCGAAGGTTCCAACAAGTCGTCGACGATGTCGACCTCGTGGACCACGGCGTACCCAGGCGGGACCGCGACCACGCGCAGGCCTCGGCCGACCACCACACGGAGGGCCCAGTCCAGGCCGCCTTCCACGTTCACCGTCACGCAGGTTGTGACAAGCCCCGTTATTGTTACGACTGTCACCAGCAGGCCCACTACGATGGTCTTCGTCGACCATATTGCGCAAGTAAGGGCTTTTAGTTCCTGTTGACTGGTGCACACTACTACGTAAGATACTTCATAATGGTAGATAATGCCAGAGATAACTGGAGCTTTACCACTATAAAACTAATTCTTAGAATAGCAACGAAGTGAATTTTGTGACGAGGAGAGGCTCTGTAAGGCAGACAAATTGCAAAAACGGAAGATAGCTGGCGATATTACTTTTTAACCGCTTAACAATGGCGTCTGCGTTGAGCTGCTTTGTTTATTATCTGTAAGTCTAGTGAATATATCGTATTCAGTACAACATATTCAGCACATTCAGGAGATTCACGTCTAATGAGCACTGTTTTATTATTCTTACCCCTTCTTTGCCACTACTAAAAGGAAAACATCTTTCCAGTATCAATACACGTTCATTTGATCGCTCGTTCATTAATTTGCTTAGACTTTCGCTCCTTCAGACATTCATTCCAGCCAGCGGTTTTACAAGCTGTTGGCACCTTAAGAAGCAGCAGCAATGACTAAACATCTTGAATGTACATTTGTTTTCATCATCGGATTTGTACCTGGTGGTGTCTGCTGATAGGTGCCCAGGCCACGTCCACCGAGGCCACCACGGCCACCCAGACCTCCTCCTCCTCCACCACAGCCAATGCCGTCGCCTGCAATGCCTCCGCCCAGCGTATCCCAGCTGCCATCCGTGGGGCTGTCGGGACCCACCCCACTCTTGCCGCCACCGGCGCCCACAAGGCGTGAGTATCCTAAGATCGCTAAATCTGAGTCGCTAAATATTGAAGAAACGTAAGCATGGAAGAAACCGTCGAAGAAAAATTTGAGTTTTTCTGTGTGCAGGACAGTGCGCGTACTTTCCATTTATACAAACAGCACCAAACACCCCTCTGCCATCCTCTCCAGACTAATACGCCCCTCTCCCTCCCACTTCAAAAAAAAAAAAAAAACAGAATTGTTCCGGCAAACTAATAACTTCGGATCTACACCATTCCTTTCCACAAATCGAAATGCTGGATAAAGCACTGCGCCCCTCAACCATAACAAGTAGTACCTGGATCCGATAGTAAGGCTAAGTAAGTATAAGATTATGCAAAATATTGGGTAATCAGCTAATTGCAAAAAAGACTAAACAAAAATATATTTCTGCGTTGACGTTGCAACATTAGTTACGTTTTAAAATGTGCTAAATGTGGTGAACTATCACTTCACCTAATTTAAGGATTTAAAATGTTATCCTTTTTGCGTCACACAGCTGCTCACAGGTTGCCACGCTGCTATTCGACATTGAAGATCACGAACACGAATGGCCACGCGGGACACACGCGTCATACGTGGTCGCGCGGCCAGCTCTGTTTGCATCACCGCCATACTGTCCCCGCCTTTCTCTGCGCAGCTCGGCGCTGCGAAAGCGGCTCCGAATAAATAACCGTCGCCAGTTGAAGCAAAAAAAAAAAAATTACTTGCGGCGGCAAGGTAGGTTAGCATAGCGGGCTATTGCAACTGTAGAAAAAAAAACGATACACTTTTAAACGTGCACGAGGAAATCTTATCTGTTTCAATAATAAATGAGGGCCCACAGATAAATAAACAGTGTGCTTCATCCTTCCCAGGATGTGGACATGCCGGTCGGGACTCCAGAATTGTCGGTGGCCACGAAGCGTCGCCAGGAAAGTGGCCCTGGATGGTAAGCATGATTTGGTAATAAGGACACTCTCTGTACTCGGCATTTGAAAGCCTACGTGACGAGCTCATTACTTGGCATCCAAGAAAGCAGCACACCGGAAATTGTCCGCTAGCGCGAGTCTTGGATAGCTATATTCATTAAGTATGAGGGGTTTCGCATCCCAGAACCACGGTATTATTATGAAAGACAAAGACACCGTTGATAAGGGCTCCGGAAATTTCGACCACCTGGTTCTTTAGCGTGCTTCTAGAACGCAGACAATAAAACTGAATTTTCAAAAACCTGCTAAGCCTACAGGAGTATAGCCATTCTGTGCCACTCACTATGACAAAAGAAATACTCGTTGGCATAATGTCTGTGGAAGGCATGACGGTATATATCATTGCGATATGCCCTTCGAGTACGCAAAGAGCGTTCGCCCTTACGGTTTCTTTCAATGTGCAAATCCATCAACTTGCGCTATTATGATCAAACCTTCTATTAGTCTAATTATGCTGCTTGTGTTGTGATGGATATATCGTAATCTTTTCTGGAATGCTTTTTGTTACATTGTGTTCTCCTTGTGAACGCCGAGCCGTCATAATTTACTGGTTCCGACGTGCTTTTGTGCGAAGAACGACGTTGCAAGTTAGACCTCCGAATGCCGCAGTTGTATTTCAGAGCTACGCACAGCGCGAAGAGGCCCATGTACCTTCATTTCCCATAAAGCAAGCCGGGTCATGAATAAACCAAGGGATCATTCGATGAACTAATTCATCTTATATTCGTGTGTCGTTTCCTGTCTTTATCTTTCTTCATTTTGATATCAGGGTGTCGGCTACATGCGCGAGTTGTTTTCAGGCTGCCATATTCCTCGAAGGCCGGCGTGGACGAGAGTTCTGGTGTGGCGGTGCGCTCATTAACGAGCGCTACGTGCTCACAGCTGCTCACTGCTTATCGCATCCATCGGGGTTCAGGTAACGTTGTTCTCTTCCATTTGAGCATTTATTTCTTGTGTAAACGCTAGAACCGGGTGTGCTCAGCTATAATAAACGAAGTTGTTGTCGCACGGCAAATCCTGAACAATCCCGCTCATAGTGCATATCTGTTTTGATTGATTGATTGATTGATTGATTGATTGATTGATTGATTGATTGATTGATTGATTTCTGGGGTTTTACGTCCCGAAACTACCATATGATTATGAGAGATGCCGTAGGGGAGGGCTCTGGAAATTTCAACGACCTGGGGTTCTTCCTCAGCATTTCGCCTCCATCGATACGCAACCGCCGCAGCAGGGATACGACCCCGCGACCTTCGGATCAGCAGCCTAATCACTAAACCACCGTAGCGGCCCCATATGTGTAATGAATTCGGTGGAAAAAGAAAGCTGGAGTCATGAAAGCTCTAAAGAGGCGACATTGTAAGGCTGAGGGGCATGCCCTGCAATCGACGCCTGTTTCCGTGGTGTAGTGGTTATCACGTGCGCCTCACACGCGCAAGGTCCCCGGTTCGATCCCGGGCGGAAACACGTCTTTTTTTCACGGTTTTTTTTTATTTACAGATTTGCGTTCCTATCCATGCACCTAAAAAACACATCTATTTCGCACGATTTTAGTCCAGCGCGCTGTTAGTAGCCTGAAAAGGCAACTGTGCAACGTAAACTTGGATTGTTCGAATATCACAGCATGACGTGTGGCGCGACTGAAAAGAATGCTGTTACCTTTCTCTGCTGGACTAAATTTCTGACGCCTTGAGAATATTTCATAATCGTTCTAAATGAAAGTTAGAATGCATCTCCCAAAAGGAAGCTTCTTCTCTCTAACACATTTCTTTAAAATTCCTAAAGCATTACGTAAATTTGAGGTCTTATTGAGGCGCAAAGAAGACAAGAGACAAATATATCCGTACTTTCAAAGTGGAAAATGCATGAAATTTAGGAAGTAAAAAGGTGCTCAATTTAAAATAAATGGTAGGTTCCTCTAGGTTTTCCACGAGTCTTCTAAGGACTACATCCATTATGACTGACCCGCCTTGTCATGCTAGCAAGGGAGCAGCTACTCGCCGCTCTCTCCATTCCATGTACCAACATCGTGTAAATCATAGTATCACGTGGTTACTATGCTTCTACGCATTACTCCTTCATGTCCTAATCATCATTCCTCACTACAATTGTCTTTTTCCTTGCTTTTTCTCACGTAGAGATTAGGAGGCAACAAGATCACATATACATATGGCCGATCTCTCTCTCTCTCTCTCTCTCTCTCTATCTATCTCTCTCTCTCTCCACCTTCCTCTAGTAAACTCTCTCTTGCACCTACTGCCTCAAAACCGGTACGTCCACGATGTGCAGGTACCGTCCCGCGCAGCTGAGCGTGCGTCTGGGCGAGCACCACATCTACAGCGACCGTGACCACGCGCACCCGGTGGACTTTCGCGTCGACACTGCGCTGCAGCATCCGCGGTTCGCCCGGCATGGCTTCTACAACGACATCGCGCTCCTGCGGCTCTCCGAAGCGGCCCAGTTCAACGAGGCCATACGGCCGATCTGCCTGCCGGAAGCTACTGCGGTTTCCACCTCCTCGACCACAGCTGCGACGTCCACAGCGGGGGCACCGAAGGCTCGAGACCCCATCGCGGGTCTCATGGCCACCGTCATAGGATGGGGAACGCTGTCATACGGTGAGCAGATGCTGTATAGTTGATATGTAGGCTTTTTGGTACGCTATCTTCTATGAAAATGGCGTTGGTTTGAACGAGGACGCAGGAGGAGGTCCACAAATACACTGCATCAATGGATTTCGCAATCGTGCTAAATATTCACGGTGACTGCCCAAGAAACCAGTGGCAAGCAGACCACAACCTAAATGGTTTAAAATGGCACTGGCCATTTCAATACTTCATATACTACTAATGGCCAGTATGGTGGCTCACAAGTTTAGTGTTTGTTTCCTGGCTCGCTAGATTTTTCTTGTCTGTGAATAAACCTGAGGTAGGCAGCAATATCAGGCAAAATTCATCTCTGCTTCCAATACAATGAAATGAAATAAGTTCAGCACTGATCAAGGTTTAGCTGTAGCCTACTAGAGTCATCTACTCTGACACCAGCTAAATATACGCAAATGCTCTCATAACTACACAATATGTGTGAATAAAGACCGTCATAGTTAAAAAAAAACGACTGAAATGCAATTAATCCTGGGAACCAACATTTCTTCACGTTTTAAAAGTCTTGTTTTTCTCTTTTTTTTTAATCTTAGTGTCGACGCACGACTGAGCTTTTCCGCACCAGCGTGTAGCACACAGCCAGCGTGCTTGGCAAAAGTCCAACAGTGTCTAAGTTCGTGGACGCTGACGCGCCGGGCATTAGTCACGCGAAGCCAAATTTATCACCGCTAGTGATGGTTTGAGAATACTTCTGGCGCAGCATGTGAAGACTACGATGCTATGGCTGAAGAGAGGACGAACTTTCACTTCAAAGGTGAAAGCCTTGTGGGTCTCATTGGAAAGTGTTCTTGAACGATCTTGGCGTCTACACGAACGGTACAAGGTGCGGTACAATAAATATTACGTCAGCCAAGGAAAGCCAGAAGCGCGTGTCATCCATGGACAAGAGATGACTAAATGCTGCAAAAATTAAACAATGATCGATTAGTGATTACGAGGAATGACTAGTCATTAATTAAATATTGACATTTCATACGGCAATGATTATGTTAAAGTGGAATGACAAAGTGAAGTCGAACACAATGCCTTGCTGAGAATTAGGTGTGGATTAAGGTGGGTCAAGGAGTGGGTTGTGCAAGAGCACCAATAAAAATTTCGCCTTCGCTCCACTTAGGCTCCACTTCGTGATTCCAAATAAGCGGCCGCCAGCTAGCGGACGGGCCTGTAAACAGAAGATTCAGGGTCGGTCTATAAAGGCCGACCCTGAATACTACTGTTGTGCACCTATATATGTGTGTCATCGCCATGGAAAGGCCGCTGCCATCGCTTCCCGAGAGAAGCGGAAGGCGCACTACGATGGGCTACGTGGATAAGAAACTCGAAAATCGGCAAGAAATTGGCAAATATTAAACTGGTTTGTCCCGAACACTTCACTCACGATGACTTCATTCTGCATGTTGAGTAGAGCAGCATTTACGTATGTATGTTATTTTAATATTGTATGGCCTGCTGAAATTTCAGATGTCTACTTTCGTTTAGGCAAGCGCTTTTTGGGATATTGGATTTACGCAAAATTTGCTACGCCCGTTTCTTCGCCAGTAATCGAAGTTAGTGATGCTCAACTTAAACGGCAGAAAGATCATCGCTTACTTTTCGACGCATGCAGCGTAGTATATTGATTGATTTGATTTGTGGGGTTTAACGTCCCAAAACCAGTTCTGATTATGAGAGACGCCGTAGTGGAGGGCTCCGGAAATTTCGACCACCTGGGCTTCTTTAACGTGCACTGACATCGCACAGCACACGGGCCTCAACATTTCGCCTCCATCGAAATGCAGCCGCCGCGGCCGGGATTCGATCCCGGGACCTTCGGATCTGCAGCCGAGTGCCATAACCACTAGACCACCGTGGCGGGGCACGCGTAGTATATTGAAACGGGAAGCAAGTTTATGATGTACACACTTGCGTACGTTATGCCTGCTTTTGCTAGATGTATGCGAACGATGTTGTGTCCTCACTCAATCAACGTGGCGCATTAGCGGTTCATCTGTTCGCGAGTAATATAGGAACAACCGCAAACAGCCCTTGTTCTAGATTTTCGGGCAGTACACTCTTAGCACCGTAACCTTTAGTTTATTTTATAGGTACACAAAAATGTGAAAATATGCTCCTTTACTAAAGATTAAAGCACTTTAACCTTTAGTAAAGGAGCATATTTTCGCATTTTTGTGTACCTATAAAATAAACTAATGGTTACCGTGCCAAGAGTGTAGACCTGGGCACAGAACCACTACTTCGCTTTCCCACGCCGTGCACTTATCTGAATTTCGCTGGAATAAATCCGTTTGTAAGGGACGTATGTCTCCCAGAGGCATGCTATACACAAACACTTGCACAACATACCCTTCGGCTCACTTTTGAGGGTTCCTGATTTTCCAAAACGTTGTCTAAAGCACCTCGCCGAAGAGGCTGGACGTTCACGCGCTCTCACGCGAAGTGCAACTATATTTACGGCGTTTCGTCGCCGAAATCCTCCAGAACGATTTAATTTGGGATGATCAGCAGCACGCACCCTTTCGTCTTCGACAAAACGCAACGATCTGAGGCTGCAATTCAGAAAGTTGAGCACAGCACTAAGCGAAAGTGTCGCCGTGGCCCTGGCTGGATATTGTAGCCATCTTTGCTTATTCGAGCAGTGTTATCAGATGAAGCAGCGTTTCCAGGACTCACCAATAGACGCTTGGGAATGTTTTGTTCAGTTGTTTCGGTGGACCCTGAGCGAAATAAGTTTCAGGGCAAACGCAGTGCCGGTGATCCGCATCCTCTTGAAAAAAAGTAAATAAATATAGTTGCAGTGATCGTAGTAACTGCATCTGCGGGCAAGGAAATGCAATGGATCGACAAAAAAAAAAAAAGAGGTGCACGCGATACATCACCTTCATCCCATATCTGACAGGCGGCTCCAACAGCGGCACCCTGCAGCAGGTGTCGTTCCCGATCTGGCACAACGAGGACTGCGACCGGCGATACGTGCAGCCTATCACGCGCGGATTCCTCTGCGCCGGATACATCGAGGGAGGCAAGGACGCATGTCAGGTACGTACCCGTGCGAAAGCTACGTACTAACGAGTAAAAAACACAAGAACATCCACACTGGAGTTTCGATATTTCAATACATAACACGCGCAAAAAATGAATAAATCCATTTTTACGATTGTGAAATCTGAGTAAACAGCGGAGTTGGGGCAAGAGTGTCATGGTCACTATCACTTACGTGTAGCACTATCATTATATCTATCACTATCATGTAACATTGGGTTCAAGGCAATTATGTGGGTAGTGCCGTGGGTCGCGGGCAAGTGCGGTTTCTCTACTGCGCAACCCAAGACTTTCTTTCTTTCTTTCTTTCTTTCTTTCTTTCTTTCTTTCTTTCTTTCTTTCTTTCTTTCTTTCTTTCTTTCTATGTTGCCCTTCGCATAATCACTATCATGTACAGCAATGTGGGCAGTGGGTCAAGGGCAAAAGCGCGTCCGCTTTTGCCTTCTGCGTCACAACGTACATCGGGGACGGTGGACATGGCGGGCCCCTAAATAGCTCCGCTGTTAGAATGAGTGTTTCGAGTTTCACTGTCGTTACCTGTACGATAAGAGAAGTAAAGCGGGTACACCAATTTGCATACGACGTTTGTCCGCAGCAGTAGCATCATGCGGCTCTCCGATGTGAGATGGCTCTAATGGCGCAGCTGTGGCAACATGGCCAATCCCGAGACCATAACAGTTACCTGCTTTACATCATCGGCCGCCCGCGCATATCGTCGTAAATAAAATCTAACGAATCGATACTCCTGCAAGGTATCTGCTTGCAGCTCGTCAGTTGCACGCTCTGTACATGCATACAGTGTCTGTTCGAGTGGACGATGTGCGCGGGCGGCCGACAAACACAAAGAACCGATCTCTTGGGCTGTGAGCTGAACCGGCCAGCGATATACAGTCGCTATTGTAAGCGCATCTTGCAAATATTCTCTGGTGCAACTGCCTCGTCATTCACGTAATATACGGGTTGATGAAGAACGTTCCCCGTGCTCGCCACGGAGCTAAACTCATATCACCGGCAAGTTTTCCATAGAAACAGTCATTACACGGAACCAATTGCATCCACCTCTGCATGTGCAGCAAACGAGGTTGACCGGAATGACCCATGAAACCATCTCCTTCATGTAGTGGTTACCGCGTGCGTTTGGCACGCCTGCTAGGTGTGAGACGCACGTAAGGCAAGCGGCGAGCTACTAAGAGGAGGTCATCTTGTGCTGGTTTCGAGCTGCTGATCAGTTAGCAAGATCTGATCAACTGGCCTCCACTGCTTATGACGGACCCGTATCGCACGGTTTCATCGCAAGCCTGGTGCCTACTTTCGCTAACCTACTTTCGTTAGTCTAAATTTGTGGAAATAAACAAAAGAAAGCAGCGTGAACCTGAGTGGTCTTCAAGAGTAGAAACCTTGACGACGCTCAAGGAATTGCAATCGGTGTCGGTCACCATCTCTGTAATCACCATTTGCTCTACATACCTTATTATGCTTGCTGGTGAAGAAGATATGTAAAAAGAGTGATGAAACAAAAAAAGAAGACAAGAAAAATTAAGAAAAAAGGAAAAGGTTTCAGTGGTGTAGTCGGTGCCACGTGCTCACGCGCAAGGTCCTCGGTTCGAACCCGGGCGGAAACTGCCTTTCTTAACAAATATATTATGAGCGCGAAAACGTACACGCATCACACAAGAAAGAAGGGCACAGGAAGCGCCGGTCAGATGTCCTTCTTTACTAGTGTGTCCCAGTGTACGTTAGTCATGCACAAAATAGGCCCTAAACATGTTCTTTTGTATTTTTTTCTGTTTCTTGGGATATCATGGTTCTCAATTTCGTTGCCTCTCACTCTTACGTTAGCAATCACTCCCAGATTTCATTGGCCTTTCTTTTCTTTTTATCTGCCCATCTAACCGCACGAGGGAAAGGACCGTCTATGTATCTTCCTGAGAAAACGTGTTGGTGTGCTCGTTTCCGTGGTGTAGTGGTTATCACGTGCGCCTCACACGCGCAAGGTCCCCGGTTCGATCCCGGGCGGAAACATTTTTCTTTTTTCTTTCTATTTTGTGGTGGTGGCGGGGTGTTGTGGTTATCAATATTTGTGCCTCTCGCTGTTACCTTAGCAATCACTCCCAGAGGTCATTGGCCTTTCTTTCTTTTTTTTATCTGCCCATCTAACCGCACGAGGAAAAAGCCCTTCTGTATGCATCTTCCTGAGAAAGCACCTTCGTGTGCTGGTTTCCGTGGTGTAGTGGTTATCACGTGCTTTTTTTTTTTAATCTGCCCATCTAAGCGCACGAGGAAAAAGCCTATCCATATGCATCTTCCTGAGAAAAGGTGTTGGTGTGCTCGTTTCCGTGGTGTAGTGGTTATCACGTGCGCCTCACACGCGCAAGGTCCCCGGTTCGATCCTGGGCGGAAACACTTTTTTTTTTTTTTTGTAGGGTGGTGGGGTGTTGTGGTTGTCAATTTATGTGCCTCTCACTGTTACCTTAGCAATCACTCCCAGAAGTCATTGGCCTTTTGTTTTTTTTATCTGCCCATCTAACCGCACGAGGAAATAGCCCCCTCTTATACAGCATGCTAAAAAACATCCGTAGTTCTGGTCCCCAAAAGTGCGCGTGCGCTTCTATGCAATGCCCAATGTGCGGCGTTCGCACGCGCGCTCGTTTCTTCATTTGCGCACATCACCTCAGCCCACTACTACACTGATGGAACAGCAGCTGTTGGCGCACACGTGCTGCACCTGCAAGCAGCAGTAGAAGACAAAGATAGTGTGCGTCGATTTGTCTGGTGGTGGTGGTGATTATAAGGAAAAGACGCTTATTTCTGCAGCCCAATCTGGGAGCACGGCGCAGCGTCTTGGGGAGGGGATAATGGGAAATAAAGAGGACAGAAAGGTATTGAAAGATGGTCAAGGCTCGTTCAGCGCGGCCGAAGTAAGCCGGCGTAAAGGGGAGGGGCGGGAAGGCGCCCCGGGCTCAGCGGTAGGCTGCGATGCCCGTCTCATCTAGGTAGTCCACCAGACTCTGCAGCGCCGGTAGATGGGGGCGAGACGGGAACAGCAAGTGGTGAAGTGTGGTGGCTGGAAGTCCCTCTCCGGTAGGCTGTGATGACCCTCGAACGTTCCTGTGCAAGTCCGGGACAAGCACAAAGGAGGTGTTCGAGAGCCTCAGGGTCCCCGCAGAGGCTGCAGGCTGGAGAGGCGCTGAGGCCCTTGGCGTGTCGATTTGTCTGGTGCACAGCGTCTCGCGAAGCTATGCGCTCATGCACGTAGCTTCCCGCCACGACAGCATGCACCCTCTCGTGGCGTCGAAGCAGTGACCAGAATAGCATAGACATACATAGTGTAGCATAGCTGTGGGGCGGCACGGCGTCAAGCCGAGGCCATGCGTGCCGCGTCTGCCACCGCCTCCGGTTCGGCGGTAACGTCTTTACGCTGAACTCGGATAAGAGACTTTGAGAAGCGATTCACTGGACCTCGCAGTGCTTCACGAGCAGTTTCCCGAAGCCTCGGACCACATTGAAATACGGGAGACAAACTCGGACCAGTCAAGTGCCCATCAGCTTCGCTGCTTCACTAGCCTTGCGCCACTGGTGCAAGCTTCGCTATCTTTCTTTTTCTTTTCTTTTTCGGAAAAGGGGCACATTTTCTGCTGCAGGAAAACTTAATGCCCATATGGCTTATCACTTCTCTACTTAAGCTGCCACCATGACATGCCATGCGACTAGACAATGCTGACGAGTCCGCACTATACCTATGGCGTGGCTTAGCCGTGAACCGGATAAAGCGGCACCGCTGTTGTTTTGCGATTGCATGACACTTTTTGTAGAGGGCGTAAAGGCCTAAAGCGTGTGCATATGCGTGGCTACCCAGCTTACCGCCTTCGGAAGTATGTACTCAGCAAATTCCTAGCGACAAAAGAGCAGTTCGGTTCGGTTGGTGTTGACATATTGTACAATAATTTGTCTCGCTTCTCCTACAGTATTAGCATGGTCCCACCTGTACACGCGTGCGTATGAATAACCAGTTATAACGTATTAAAAATGGTTTCTGTGTTGTATTGGCTCTTAACGTGACGCGTATACTCGACCATGATAACCAGTACACAACGAAAACAATTTTTTCCCCGAATGTTTCCGTTCTTCCGGATCTTTCTACGCTGCATACAACACAGAACACAGAGAAGTTCCGAAAAACGTCATCGCGTCTCCGTAAGAGTGCTTGTTAGCACACCAAAGACAAAGATGTGAAGAGTGATGGAAGAACAGAGACGACAAAAAATGCTCTGGTCTCAATATTTAGTGTGTCCTGTGTCTCCATTCGCAGGGCGACTCCGGGAGTCCGCTGATGGTACGCGACCGGGACCGTCATTGGCTCGTCGTGGGCGTTGTCTCGTTCGGGAGCCGCTGCGCGGCCGCCGGCTTTCCTGGCGTCTACACCAGGGTCAGCGAGTACGTCGACTGGATACGACGTAACAGTCGACCTTGACCATCAAACGCCAGTCGCATCCACCCGCCGCGTTGCGGCCTGTGTAAACCGGTTTACCGCCACACGTGCCTACCGCCGACACGAGCAAGCCTGGCGAGGCGCAGTCAAGAAGAGAAGCCTGTGCCGTGGACCACGTCCCGCGTACGGCGCAGTGGCGACATGCATTGCTTCCACGCGTTTTCCGGAAGCCGCTCAACAGTGCTTAAGCGGCAGGCGTGTGTGCTCATTCGTGCCGCTTGTTTCACGTGGAGAGGAGTGGAGATTGCCCGCAGGAGCATACCGACAATAAAAAGGCACACGAGAGTTTGAGAGTGAAGCGCGGGAGCATCAGTGAGATGTCTTATGCTTGTAGGGGAGACTCGCGAACGGTCGTTATCTTCCTATGCAGAGCACATTAAAGATAATTAACGGATGGTGTTACGCTTCTGTCACACCTGAAGGCGAGAGCCCGCTGCATGTTTGATGAGTAATTAAATTATGCATAACGACATAGTTTTGCGCAACATACGTTTTGAGTCAAGATTTTCGAAGACTTAATGAGCCTCAACGAGAAAATGCACGTGTTGAAATTTAGAACAAGATTCTCAACGACATGTGTTATTGGAATGAGTGATTAAATCTTCCAGGGACTGACAACAAAACGCGGAAAGCTGCAGGCGCAATGTTCCTGATCAGTGCTTCCAGCTGTATATGTTCATTTCATCGTCGTCCTATGCAGTGTATTAAAGCAGTGATAAGGTTAAAGGTGTTAAGTAATTGAATGGCATTACTACGGTTTTTATATTACGTAGATAATTTTGTTGACGTGGTGCAACAGACGTGACTTGTTGCTGGCGAGCCTCGGGCATGACTGTAGACTAAAGGCAAGGGCTGTCTATCCGATAGGAAAGCAAAATACGGCTTTAATTATCAGTAATAGTTTCGAAAGCGGACATTTTTGATGAGCGTACGAGCGATGATACAGGAACGTTGGAGTATATACAACCACGAAATAAAATGAAAGCGAGGCTGCAGCTAACAGTTCAATAGTATGGTATCTTATATCACATGCAGCACTTCTCAATTTGATCATCAGCCTGGGGTAAACGCGTAAGGTCACAGCTGTCATTGGAATGAAAGGAAATCATGAAATTTTCTTTCAAATGACATAGTGCGTGCGCCTTCAGATGCTCACCGAAATAACTTCTTACGGCAAAGCAATGTATGACATCACAGCGAAATTTTGCGTCCTTGAACAGAAAATAACGCCGATCTCGAAGGCATTGAACACGCCATGTTTGTGACGACAAAGGCGACGGTGGTCACCCAAACTGTCTGTCCTCTAACTGCTGCTGACGAAATGAGTAGTAGTTTGACGTTGCTGCTCCCGTAATACTAATAACAAAATTCACCGGAATAGCATGCTAAGACGAGCTGACTACGAGAGCTATTCTGTATTGCCAAAAAGGTTCCTTGAAGTGGGTTGCTTTAATTAATCTTTAGATTCATTTGCCAGCACAGGAGTGCGATTTGATACAGCCTGTATATGTTAACATACAATCACGTTTGGCGCATAGCATCATAATCCTGGTCGAGGGATGCTGGTATGCGTCACACGTGACTGTACAATCGTTAATCATATCGTAAATAGCATCGAGGTGAAGTTATTCACGTCACGACCTACCACTCTTGTGTTGGAACTAGACTGACCATTGTTGTTAAAGGTCGCACGTTCCACAGCCAACCTCGTTTCCGAAATCCACGGCGGCTAACTTTGTAATGGGCTGTTCCGCAATGCAGATGTATGCTGCCTTGCTGCTCTCACAGCGTCGTTATCAAATTTCAACACGCAAAGCAACTTACATACTGGAATAAGAATTGCTTAAGGTAATACTATAATGGCCTCACTTACTGCGTTAAAGCGTAATCAGTAACATGGTCGAAGAAATTAGTATGAGCAATTACGATATACATAACCATCACCCGAAAGTCACCTATATATATATATATATATATATATATATATATATATATATATATATATATATATATATATATATATATATATATATATATATAGTGAAATAGCAGACACGACTTCGCAGTTATCGTTTATTTCCAACAGTTTCGACCGCGGGACCGGACCCGCGGTCGAAACTGTTGGCAATAAACGATAACTGCGAAGTCGTGTCTGCTATTTCACTCCAAATACGTTTGGCCCATTGAGCACAGGTTCTCATATATATATATATATATATATATGAGAACCTGTGAGAATGAGAACCTCTATATATATATATATATATATATATATATATATATATATATATATATATATATATACACGCAACGTCACTGCCGAACGATGCGCACGTGAGTACTTAACATGAACGTGCAGGCAAGCGCTCGACCACAGTAATGCTTGCCACGGCATACGCCCGCACTCCAGGCACGCCTGCAACGGTGACGTTTCAGTTAAGTCTACGTAAACACTGGCCTCAAGTATACATAGTGACTTTTACACAATGGCCCAAGTCACGAGAGTGCTCGCGTCTACGGTATAATGTTTCAAACATCGGAACAGTGCCGCTCTAAAGTAAATCTGGAATATAGAGTTGCCCCTTTCAGACGCGAAAGGGGGCTCGCTTCGGAGACAATACGTACGCAGTTGAAGCAGGCGTTTTTCTCAAACGTCCATGGGAAATTAAGCTTCCTGTTTAGAACAAGCTTTGATGGCGGCGAAAAGGAATGGAGTGAGATTGTTTGGTCGAGTCTGGAGCGCGAGGCGGAGCGCGAGAGCGCACGTCCACTAAACTGAGAACTTAACATCTCTATCCGAGCACGTGTGTCCATAGACAATGGTTTCAATTCAGCACCGGGCGGGGGCACGCCTTAAGTCCGCGAAAGTAGCTGTTCATAGGTTTGCAAGCTATACAAAATGTCCACTGCATACAACCGACTCTCTCTCTCACGAGTCTCCATTGTTGGATGTTACAAACGTAAGCCTCTTATAACGACCAAAGTAAATGACTTCGACAGCTGAGGCCGTTGTGGGCCAACTGCCCCTGTGTGCAGTTGATGCAGCATTGCCGCCTTCACATTAGGGTGAAAAGATTAGTGCAGGCTTTGAGCTCCTGAATAAACGAGGCTTAAGGCTGTCACTTCCGCCTGAATAGGCTAAGCTGGAGTTGTCCTTTCGTACCCGGGCAACATTCGAGGTCTTCATAGAATGCACTATACGCTTCCTGCTGATGTTTACCGTTTATAGGATTCCGGCCCTGTTAGCACGTATACTGCAGCGGCGTAAAGCGAGACTTAAAATAGCTTAAATTAATGACAGCAGAAACGAAACATTCCCACTAACAACTGCTGCCTAAATATCTTTGCCATAGTTATTCGATAATTTATAATGTTGCTACTCTAACCAGGTTTTATCGCACATAGACATTCATCTTCAAAAACTTAGATGACCTTCCTTATGAGGTTATTAATCACTCGCATGCTTCGTAACATATTGAAAAAAACGTCGCGAAAATTTCGATAGAGGATGCAGTATATTGTCCCCGTAAACATGCATTTAACCACGCTAACTTCATTAAGCTGTCAACTCGCAAACGACTTCTAGCTAGCCTAGTAAATGAACGTGAGACCATGCACGATGCATTTACGTGCACGATGCATTTACTTCGGTGTGTACATTTTTCTTTGAAAGCTGGAACTTTTAAACTACATTAATGATCCTTACCCGCATCTAGCTACACTGCTGCCTGTCTTGTTGGCTCCCAGAATGGTGAGATGGGACGCAGTGCTTACAAACAGGAATTAAGTGCCGGGAAGTATGTCATCGTACGGGGTTTATGCATATGCGAAACATCTGGTTCGGCGCCACCCAGCTTAATGTCAACTAATTTAGCAAGCTATCCGCGTCCCTGCCCTTGTCTATAGGCAGTATAGTGTGTGTTCCAAGTCGACATCTCAGTGGACAGTGGCCATCTTAAGTCCCATTCCAATGCTCGTGTAGTCGGCAAAAAAGGCAGCTTCGCGAAGACAGCATCCGCAGACAAAAACAACGCGGGCTACATTGCAATACAGACAATATGGTGGATGAGCGGACTGCTTGCGAGGGTGGTCGTCTGCTTACGAGTATAGGTGCCTTCTTACACGCTAAATGTAAACTACGCCGACCTTTTCAGGGATTAGAAGACGGAATAAGTGAAAGGAGTGGCACTACTGGGTGTTTTTCCTAGCTTTCTCTTGTCGGCGCAAGTCGACGTCGCGTACGTCACACAGACGTCACACAGACGCGTTGCATTATTCAGGCAACTCGGGACGAAGCTGTCTTCTAAGCTGTCAACGTGGACTCTTCACGATGCTGTCCAGAATTGGTACGCAGCCAAATGTGTCTAAGAAAAACGTAGTTAGTATGTTAATGCCCTCTACCCGAGTGTAAGTCGATTAAACGTCCTTGTAAAGTCCCTGCAGTGCGCTGAGCTGATGTGGTAATAAAAACGCCGTTGCGTGTGGCAAATGACCAGGTATAGTACGACGAAGTAAGTTGTTGCTGGCCGAGTTGATTTGAGCGATATTGTCTAGCACAACAAAGACAGAGAAAGAAAAAAAAAGGGGGGGGGGGTGGGGTGGGGAGGGCATAGAATGTGATAAATCGGGCGCCGAAATCCAACTGTTCTATTCTTGCAGCAAAGCGGTATTTGTTGTATCCCTTGGATGTCCCGTAAGAACGAAACAGTTGAAGCCAAGCGCTGGAACTATCGCGTCCTAGTTTCCTCATTGTTTTCCCGTTTGCGCTAAGCTGTATTCCTCAGATAGTGCGACGAGATCAATTAATTTGCAAGCATGAGATGCAGACTTTGTAGTCATCAAGCTAGTACCTATGCAAAATTTTCCTGGGAAGGGTTTTCATCTCGAAGCGGAAGTAAATTACGATGATGACAATCAGGCCCGTAGCCGAGGAGGGGAGAAGGGGAGGAGGGGGGGGGTCCCCTAGGATCCCCGGCCTCCACCGAATTTTGGTTGGGGGTAGTGTTATTAACATAGTGCAGTGCTAACAAGGTAAAATTTAAGCCTATTAATAAAGTTGCATCTTAAAAAAAGCCTTAATGCACGTGCTACGATTTTTACCGAAACTAATGAAAATATAGTTTTTTTTTTTTTCAAACAGTCAAGGCCTTTAGAAAGTGGGCCCGCAGCGAAAAAAATTCCTGTCTACGGTCCTGATGGCAACAGCGATTCTAAAGTGAATACGCGCATATATCGTTACCACGGCAGTGGTCCAGAGGGCTCGCATATCATGACACAGCCAACCACAGCAGATCACTTCTAAGTAACGCATTTCTTGGTAAAGCATTAAACGATGAAAGTTTCGCGCAGACAAACAAGGCTAAAACAAACAATAATCCGAAATTAAACATGCGACGGGCTCGTCCCCACGCTGCAACACGGTTCCGCTTTCTCCAAATTGCCGAGTTCACAGATGTCCGTGGCGCAGACGAAGCTGCAACATGAGCTCGCGCTGCGTATCTAGAACGCCCACTTCTTTCTTGACGGCCTCGACCCTGGAGTAACGGCCTTCCTCGCAGTCGTCCGTGTCATCGCATTGGACGTCAAACAGAGAGACGCACATGCCATGAGAGTCCAACTGGCGTATCTGCAAGATTTGCATTGTACTTAAGAAAAAAAAATCTGACCCAGCTCCGTAAATTTGTCTAGGGCCTCAACCTGTCTCACATTATCCTGGTACTGGATTCGAGAATGCGCTATTCGACGCTTACCAATATTACGTTTCGTTCGAATAATGCAAGCGGCAAAAGCGCTTGTTGAAGTATACAAGGCACGAGTCTTGTGTAAGTGGGAATTGTTCCGTATAAGCACACTACATAGCGAAGGAAACGGTTCCCTAAATGAGCACAATATACAGTGAAACAGTGGAGTAGTTTAAGGAACTCTACTGTCGTTCATATTGGCCTTTTACGTTAAATATGACAAGTGGATTGGCAAAGCTCGACCAATATCTGAATTTCACGCTGAAACGCCAAGTGACATCACTCCTTTCTTTTTTTTTCGTGTTTTCCGTGCATTCTCTCAAAGAAACTTTCGGAATTCTGCTGTGTTAAGCCTCCGGCTTAACATTTTCGTACTAATTTTTATACTAATAAACAGTTATGTATAGGCCTAAGCAGACGCCGTCCAAAATTATATGAAGTAACGTGTATTAATGCAGGAACCTCAATGCGGCGTCGCCCCCGTATTTTCTTTTTGTGCGTTTTATAGCCGTTGCGCTTTCTAGTGATCTCGTGTCATATATTGCCAGAACACCGCGTAAGGAAACACAAAGGTAAAACAAGCCTATCTCTTGCAAGGCTTCGTCCAACGGGACGAAGCGCTTTTTGGTGGTCGGGATAGTGGGGCTCGTCTGTTGTCAATAACAATACACGTCGGTTTCAGTGGACTCTATCTTCTCAGGGTCGTCTAATTGAAGCATAGCAGAGTGGGCAGCGGGTCGGATGTGGGCAGAGCGGCCAAACAAACAAGCCGATAAAGCCTGCTGATATCACGGCGCGATCCCGACCCGCCACCCAGCTCGATATCTCCAGCTCTCTCGCTATCTCTCTTTCTCTGTACCGTAATTCAGACTGCAACCTCTCCTGCAAGAAAAAAAAATACAAAAAACGCGTGATTGGTTTGCTTTACTCTGAATGGTTGTGCCGAATGTCCATTTGGAGATGTTTTCAGAGAAACGGAATGAGAGAGAGAGAGGTGGTGATGGTGGGAAGGGGGAGGGGTACGTGTGGACGTGTGCTGTGAGTGTCCACTAAGTGGACACGCCGAGTGGATGGAGCCGCTGCGGAGGCTTCGGGCAGACAGGGAAACAGCAAATCCATAAAAACACGATTTGCGCGTCAATAGATGCTTTATCGCTCAATGCGTGCAGCCCTGGCAGACATACGTAAACAGAACGATGAACTCTTTGTCAACAGGGTAAGTAAAGAACAGAGCCACACTGAGCAATGAGGACAGGCTTCCAATTACAGAAGATTGAATTAACACTGGCATTTATGTGACAGACATTTGCACTGAAACATGCGAAAGCCGATCGCTGAGATAGGTTTTAGTCATTTTGTTTCAGTATGTGCTACGACACTGGCCAATAGGAAGAAGCACCTGAATTGGTTTTTACGCAGTAGCTCTGCTGAGCAAAGAGTTCTACGTTTGGATTTCGGCAGCGACGGCAGCATTTTAATGAAAGCGGCCTGAAAGGAGAACAACAGTTGGAGGGGGGGGGACGGGGGACGATATACGTGTGGAATTGTGTGCTTAGTATAACACAGTTAAATATAGTAAAAAGCACGTTAAAAAAAAAGCCTGTGAAGATTGCCATTATTCCAATGCTCATAAAGGAAGTGCACAATTTTCTGACAAAAAAGAAAAGAAACAAAAGAGAAAAGGAAGCCCCAACTTACATTTGCTTCTTATCTGACCTGAAGTAATCATTGAGAAGCGCGCCGAGTATATAGTGTTCAATATTTCTGGATCGTAATCTCTTACTGCTTGCAGTTTCAGCAAATGTCATTTGCTGACGGTGACAAAGTTTACGGCAGTACTAAGCAACATTGTTATCTTCGTTTATGCGAGATAGGCACTCGATAAAGAATGAATGATGGCAAATATGCCGCTGTAGTGGAAAGCTCACATTTGCCAACATTGGCGGTCATTTAGTTAACAATAGGCAGCACAATCCCAGATTAGGCGAGTCAGCCTTAACCGTCCCAAAACCAACACGTGCCTACCAGTAACGGCCGTTTTGCAAACACCAGCCATTTCATAGAAAACACTAGTCATGTTAACCAGTGCCTGTACTATGCGAGTAAACACGGTAGCTCGGGACACCGCTCGCAAATAGTAGAAGGGAGGGGGGAGCAGCGTTCCCTAGTTTATGCGCTGTTACTTCAGATTAACAAGGTCATAACACGTCGAATGCATACGTAAATTGCTTCCATGCGTGTTAATCCCTTGTAGTGTCATTCGTATGGTTGCTGCATATATGTTACGTCGTTGTTAACAACCCAAAATGGCGGTCCTCCGCGCATGCGTGAAATGGTGTGTAGACTATAAAATGGGCTTTATTCTGCTCAGATGTGTTGCGATGCCAGTTGGTCCCGCAGCTTATGTTGGCACGGGATCAGAAAGCACCCTCAGCGTGTTCGTTTCCGTGGTGTAGTGGTTATCACGTGCGCCTCACACGCGCAAGGTCCCCGGTTCGATCCCGGGCGGAAACAGTTTTTTTTTTCATCTCGTCCTTTTTTTTTTTTAACGCAAGTTCTAGCGAGCTCGCTTACTGCGCGACTGCGATTAAATCAAATTGTGCTAATTATAGGGAGTGAATTTCGCTACCCAGCAAACATGCTTGTAGACATCTTGCGCCCACTGCATAGAGCAAATAAAAAATAGGATAATGAAAAATATACAAGCGCTACATACCTATAAACCTTTCGCACCCACAACGAATAAAGTCATTTAAGGGAAATAAGAAACAGGCCAAAACAGCTGAGCTCGTCTAGTAACACAAGAGGGCCTCAGTGGATTTATATTTAGCCAAGAAAATATTGCTGTACTTTTAACAGGTGATAGCATAAGCGTACGTAGCCGGATAAAGGGTGGGCGAGGGGAGTCCTTATGTGGTGAACGTTCAATGTATACATTATGCGTTGTTATAGACAGAGCTTTTATTCCACCATGTCACATTGCACTTTTACACTTTTGTACAGCCGGTACAACGTGTTAATATGGTCCACATATAATCCCTTTTTACCAGCGTCGGTGTATAGACCAGTGGACAAGACACTCGGCATGTAACCAACCGCCGCTAGCGAGGCTTTTTGTTGTATTGTACATTAACTCATCACAGTTATTCATCTCGCGTTACAGAGGGATGTATATATTCTTCATTGATTCGGAACAGAAACGCTTTCCTGCTTAAAACAAACAAAACGAGAAACGATGAACAATCCATAAGTCTTATATGCACATAGCCCGGCCAATACAAACAGTAAGCAGTTCGAACTAAAGTTTACCTTATCCAGGAGAGTGGCCGTCGTGTCGTAGGCGTAGTAGATGCTACCGTCCGCAGACACGATCGACATACCATCCGCTTTACTGGGTTCAGTGTCCATCTCGGAGATCCGGTCACATGACTGCATTGTGGACAGGTGAAGCGAAAATGGCGTGTAATGTGGGTGTGCTATTTGAGTACGTCTCTACGTGCATGTCCAACGCTCGTTAGCGACTTGCGTTAAGGAAAGCAGCGAAAAAAAAAATCACTGAAGATCTTACACGAACGTATAAACTAAACACGCTCCTCTTGACAGCACCCAAGGCGTCAAGGTCGCAATCGTGACGTTTTACTCTAAATGATTATATATTGACCCGAATTTTAGTCGTATTGCCCTATAAAAGCACTGGTGTCGAGAGCCCTATAAGATACGTCGCGGTGCTTCGGAATGCAATGAATATATTTTTAATACGGCTACCTTAAAAACCAACTTTCGGTTTCAATTTCGAGGGGCGGGCTTCATTGCGACGTGCCAACACGGCCGGGCGCAGGTCAGTCACCCAGTGACAGCAACTCGCGACGGAGCCGCAGCAACTCTCTCGGCTGTTGTCAGTTGCACGTTGTACACGCACACCACAAAGATTTCGTCATTGTCTAGCGATTGTATCAGCGTTTTCTGCAATTTTCAGGCGACTGCGTTTACACGTCATGACATTGTCCATTGCGATGGAGCTCGCTTGCAGATTCTGGGCGACGTAGACGTTAAAATTAAATTAAGACACTTTATAGTATGTACTGGCTCCAGGCTTGTGCAGAGCGTTAGCAAAGCTTGCTAAAACGATATATATATATATATATATATATATATATATATATATATATATATATATATATATATATATATATATATATATATATATATATATATATATATATGAATGCGCCGCCGCAAGACCACGTCAAAACCTGAACGGGTTTGAGTGACGTTTAATTTGAATGTAGTACGATGACATCCATGGAGGTGGCTGCCTAGTAGACGCTCGCTTCATATGAAGCCAGCCTATAGATCTTCACGGGGACTGTAACATGCACGTCGAAACCAATAATGAGAGCACACAGCTGTCACCTCTACTAAAGCGTGTACCCTTGATACAAACACCAAAGGCATATCTTCAACACCTCAGGACCATGTATCCCAAATACACACGCTGCCAAGCTCACACACATAGTGCTTTATATTATAGTTGTGCTATAGCAGCTTAAGAGAATTGTCCTGTCGAAGCACAGACTACCACGGCTGCTTGCTTCCCAATGTTGTGCTGCTGTTACACCGACTCATCAGATATGTTTATAGCTTTCATCAGTCTCATAGCCGGGCGATAACGTCCACGTCACATTGGCAGAACCTGGTAAGCCCACGTTAGATGCATGCTACTGCAGCGATATAACCGCGGGAGGCGAACTTTGGACTGCGAAACGACGGCTCTCGCTACAAGCGCTGCGCACAAGCACGTCACACGCCGTGTTAATACAGCGATATTGTGAAGGATGTATAGTGTGAAACGGTTGACAAGACGTAAAGCGAGAGGCTGTTCAATCAATAGTGCCCATCGGCTGCTGCGCAGTACCGGCCGGTGCTCTGAAGAGTTCAAGCAGCGGCTCGAAGTTGTGATGGATGGACGGCAAGACGGATAATACCACGAAGGAGGTGCGAGGTATACAGCACGCGCCTATACTGTAAGACCGCGTACCGCTGGCATCAAGAGCTCCGCTGCCTGGTGCTACGTATAAGACACGCGTCATAGCTAACACTGGCGCGACAACAGGAGGCGTATATAGCACATCGCGTCATTGCCACGATCAAGGCGTGACAGCTATTACCTTCCGCACTGAAAGCAAGCTTTTCTTTTTCCCATACAGCAGAGCGGTTCTTCTACACCTGCCCGCCTGTAAATCACGAAGGCTTGTATAGCGATCGCGGCGCGTTCTTTTATCGGACAGCGTTTCATTTCCTGGTAGGTACGTGACCGAAAATGAGAAATCAATGCCATTTTTGCGCTGCGCAGTGGAGCGGACAACGGCCCACCTAATGTGCGTTTTAATCGAGCAGCATTGAATGGCAGCCCAGGATCGGTTCTGGAAACGTCCGATGTACCTGCCCATTTCGGTGATGATCAATCGACTAAGCGATAAAGCCAAATGTAATTTCCCCTTGGAAAACATGGAGTGCGTGAAAGATGGCATGAGGAAGATACTAGCACAAAACACGCTTATTTCGCTGGTTCTTCGAATTTACCTCGCTCTAGGTTGCATGCAGAAAATGCGATAGCAATGAGCCCACGTGGATATGCTGCTTCAAGTCTATCTGTACAAAGAGCGCACACACCACACGCACACAAGAGAACACGTGTGCGCAGCAAGTACACGTGCACATTGAGAGTAACACCATCTGCACATGAAATACAACTCAGCTGCTTAAGGCTCTAGTGATGAATAATTACAAACAACGATCGCTTAACGAATAACAGGGCATATATACTTGAAATCGGTAATCAAAGGCTCAAGGCAACTTCACCTGGCGATTGAACGCAATACATGAAAATCGGAGCGACTAACTGTCCGGCCAACACTTTTAGGAGATTCATTCGTTCCGAAAGGCGACATTGTACTGTGTACATCAATAGCCGATTAGCTCACCAATCCAATTTCTTATACAATTGCCCTCCGGGAGCTCGTTAAGGAAGAGCGGATTGCGCAGGCGACGCACTCACCATTTCGTGGAAATTGAAGAACTCTCCACGCGCCGGATCGAAAGGCGTGCCTTCGAGGACCACGTAGTGCGCGATGCACAGCGTCAGCGTGTAGCACATCACGTGGTCGGGCTGCAGCTTGCGTACGGCCTGCACCCTTTCCACCTCGTGTTTCTGCGCGAAGAATCGTGGCCGTCGAATTTCTCTTTAACACGGATTTTACCAGACGCATCATCCGACGCCTCTCGAGTGCGTTGACTTCATACGAATTGCAGTAAGCAAAAGAAGCCCCACGTTTTCATTAAACATCATTAATTTCCTTCGAACCAGCTTGAGAAAGCTCCAAGTTTTGTAGTTTTGGGTTAAAAAGATATATGTACAGTACCCACGGATTGAAATGGCAAAAGTTAGGGCTAAGTAATGTAGATAGTTTTGTTTCCACAACCTTCAATTCATGTAGCATCGGTGTAAGATTTTGTCATATACCTGCACGAGAAAGAACACTACCTTCACAGGTCAGGTTCGCAGCTACATGACGCGATTACAGCGAGAAATAGCATGCTTTATTTTATTTAAGTCAGTGTTTACATGTCCCATTTCATTCCGTGAGCACTGAACATAGCATCAGCAGGTGGCGTATCAGCAGGTACCACGGGAACCAATCGAGTACCAGTGAGCGGCATCTCCTCTCGCTGAAACATCCCGAACGGGTAAACGAAGTCGAAGTGATGTATCGCATTGGAATTACGACGGAAAACAGGTGAATCGGTAGAACACAACAATTTTGGATGCTTCCGCATCAATGTTAACTACGGGTATGAAGTCATGCAGCACGTTCGGTGTCAGTAGCGACTGTTGCGATCAAAATAATTGCAGTAAGGAACGCACTTTTCCATTAATGACGTCTTCCTGAACTCCAGCCCGAATCGTGTCAATCAGCTAGGTTACCACGCGATGTGAAAGTCATCCAGACGGCGGTTGTGCGATTCATTATTCATCAGACGTATATGACAGATGTTGCTAGGCGCTTATATACGAGGAGCAACGAGACGAGGACGAAGACGCTCCGGCTCTCGCGCCAGTCCCTTGGTTCTTTTCTTTTTCTTTTTTTCCAGTGCTGCGCTGAACCCATTTGCGACTTGGACCGCGAGGGCTTCTCTGGACCGAAGTCTTCTTCCTATTAAGACTGATCACACCTCTTAATCCATTCATGTTGTACTATAAATGTCGCGTCAGTAAATTACCGACGAGAAGGTTGACCCCAGTTGTAATCACAGTCCTTTGTCTTCCGCATCGATTGTACTTCTATTACATATGCACAGTTTCTTTCTTCATAAGAAAGAAGTCCCATAATGTGACTACAATGAGTGGTTTGATGACTCGACTGTCCCCGGTGGATTATGACCACAGATAATCGTCGAAAGAATAGCCTGGAAATTTACGCAACGGCCCGCGTTATCCGAAATCTTTCACCCTACAATTGCACGTAAAAGTCCATTTTAGCTTAACCCTGGTGCTATAGGCATGTTGGCATATAGTAAGAGCGGCCAGACAGTTGCAAAGAGCGTTTGCATAAACGAAAAGCTTCGATGGTTTGGTCACGATAGATTTTAATGCTAGCGATGTTCTTAAGCGCATATGCTAGGTTATCGATACGACGGATGTACTATTAACGAGCGCAGAAAGGCAAAATGACCTATACGAACATGAGCGTGTTTGTGCTGTAGCAGGAAAGATGTTTTTAGTAATCTAAGCCTGCCAAACACAATATACGCTTTCTTTTTGTCATGGAATTAAAGTACACCTTAATCGGCTCCGCACAAACATCTCAAACTGCAATGACGTTATGCAGATAGCGAAAACCATTATGATTTAAGGTATGATTGTGCTGTTACACTGAAGCGTAAACAATGAAGCGTGTTAGTGTTGAGACAATGCACACCCACAGTATGCCTTCTTAGTTGACCAATGCAATTACAGCGTCATCATATCACATAAATTATTAGTTGATCACCATATTCATCGGCTGAGGCACGTTGTGCCACTTGTGTCACCGTCGCTCCCGTGCACAACGGATCAGTTACGATGGTGAAAGCATGAGCTCATCAAATATGCTTACTCACCAGTTTATTAAAGTGATTGGGTGGTTCGGCCACCGTTGAGTTCCAGACGTCTATTGGCGCAACGTGCGTAATGAGGTTTGAGAAAGTCACGAGCCTGGAAGGTGGAAATAATAGTAATTAACGACGCAAGTATCTTCAATTTCTCGTCGTATGGATGATCTATGCGGGTTCTTAGCAGATGCAATAATCTCACCGTAATTTATAGAATACACTGCGGCTCATCCCTTTCTTCGTGCGACCACCCTACATTATTCGTTCCGTTGTAGGATTAAGGAAATCTTTTCGCAGCTTTATTCGAAAGCAGTTTTTCGTCAGCCGCGTTGACCATGCCAGAGTTGTGTTCACATCCAACTAATCAGAGAAAAATTTGGCAAGTTTAATGAGCATATTCATCAGAACGAGAATATTTGTTGCTTTATAATGAAAATACCTCAGATCATTCTGCAGAAGGCTTTTTTTTTTTTTTTTCGCGTGGCAGATAGTTCAAGCTTTATCTGCCGAAAGATCTGGAGTGTGTTCAGGTGTACCGCTCATTCCGTCGTGTGATGTTCCTCGGATGCTGAATGCTCCGTGTCACACCACCGTCATACAAGTATATAACGGCTCAAACGAAAGCCCGAGAGAGCGGCTCCTTTTGAGTTCGCCCTATATGAAAGCTTTATTTATTCAGGACAGCTTCTCGTTGACAGATGGGCACCAGGTAAACAAGTGTTCTGTCGAACTGTGCTGTTCGGTTCACCATACAATAACACTCTTGTACTCTAGGTGTTAGTCAAATCAAAACTCCACTTCCACAACCTTCAAGCGTTCTGTTAATTTTCATGTGTGCATCTTTTTTTTTTTCTAAGGTGTACCGCATTAATACAAACTTACGAGACCACCTTTTCTGCCTTTTTTACAGTCCTTAACTCGTAGACTAAGTTCTTAAGTTCAAGGATCAGTTCAAGGTCGACGTTGCCCGCCGTGGTGGTCCTGCGGTTGTGATGCTTGTGTGCTGGCCTGAAGGACGTGGGTTCGACCCTCTGCAGCGGGATGTTTTCGGTGGAGGTGAAAATGGTAGATGCCCGTGTAGTGCGCGTTATTGGTTCACGTTAAAGAACGTCATGGGGTCAAAATTTCCGGAGCTTTTCATTACCGCGCGCCTCATGATCACATCGTGGTTTTGATACGTAAAACCCCACTGATTATTATTTATTAAGGCTGATGTTCCGAAGAGTACCAGCAAAAAGAAATTTAAATCCTTTGTTCCTAAAAAAAAAAAGCACAGACAGAGATTGTAACCACCTCCCTGCTTCGATCACGTCCACAACCTATTTTTAAATTCTGCTGTTTATTGTCATCTCAAATAATGCTGGTTTGTTTATTAGCCGTCCTTATTCCTGTACACATTTCTGCTCGTCTACTGTGTTTCCGTGCGGACAGTTAATGAACGAAATAAAATCAAACAGCCATATCTTAAAGCAGGACGCTAGCCTCATCAGTCTCGCAGTACCGTGACTGGGATCCCTGCTTTCTCGCTTTTTCACTCTCAGAATTAAACCGGAAGTGATGATCTAAAACACCCTGAGTAAAATAATTTCTGATGCTTGTGGATTCGTATAAAAGTGGTTCAGAGCCATTACTGAAGTCACGTCTTTCATAAGCTGGGTCTATTCAGGTATCATCAGAGACGAGGAAAAAGCGCTCGTAACGCGTATTTTGTATACCGCGAGTTTTCCGGCAAATATATAGCACGAAGCTTCAACGTGCAATCGCATCCCGTTCTTTCAGAACTTCGCATTTGTGTTTCGTCCAACAGAAGCAGCTTTGACGTTGACCATAAAAATTATGGCAGCATAGCGCAATAAAAAGGCAGCAAGGAAAGGCTCCTTCCTTTTTATTGCGCTAAAGCGCGACCAAAGTTTTATGGTCAACGTTAGAACATGAACTGGCTAGCCCAGACACAAGCTCTATTATAAGCAGCTTTTGTGCGAGGAACTCTAAAAGACTGTTACTTTCGCCATGTTCGCAAAGGCCCGTCCTTCAGCCATCTAACTCTGTCATTTAAATATGTGCATATCAACGCTCGTAACTTTCCGCCGGCAATGAGAACTGACGCGAAGTGCAGCTACGGCCGTGGGAAGTTATGGCTTATCATAGGCTCACTTGAGTACTTCGGCCAAGTTTTCGGGCGGAACGTCGTCTTCATAGGTGAAGCCGACGGTCAGAAGATACTCGCCGCCAGATACAAGCTCGTTGTTGAGGACCTACACCGGAAACGAGTTTCCATTGCGTATCAGGCGTTTTTAACACGATAGTTATAAAGTTTTCAATGTTCTATTGCTTTAAAAACAGAGCAAGGGAATCGACTACATCGTTACATTTTCAGAATTTCTTTTACGCTAAACGTGCTCGCCTACGGTGCTATTTAGGCTTCCAGTGCAATGTTACACTTCCCACTGAAATGTTACCTGCGCAGAAGGGCGTTTGCCCTTCTGCGCAGGCGCGAATGTTCTCCACGCTTGTCTCATTATTTGGCTCAGACACGTTAGTCCCATCAAGGTAACGCAAAACTGACTCGTATTTCGAGAAACGTATCAGAGCTGGAATCGTTGGGTACCACACGTCAGCTGATATAATGGCACAACGCCGACTCAACTGCACTAGAGGCATTCCGCTCAGCAGCCACCTTGTTTGGACAGCAAAGTAGCCTGCGTCGTTTTTGTCTTAGATGTTGTCTTCGCGAAGCTGTTCATCTTGACGGCAACGTGAGAACCTGAACGAGGCTTTATATGGCCGCTGTCCGCTTAACTGCCTATTTGGCCATCTGCAGTGAGTATTGGAACACATCTATGTTTATTTATGTAGCAGTGAGCTAACACCTAAACTAGTCCTTTTGTTTTTCTTTGGTCTGGCATATGCTGCTGGGCCCCGCCACGGTGGTCTAGTGGCTATGGTACTCGGCTGCATATCCGAGGGTCGCGGGATCGAATCCCGGCTGCGGCGGCTGCACTTCGATGGAGGCGAAACGTTGAGGCCCGTGTGCTGTGCGATGTCAGTGCACGTTAAAGAACCCCAGGTGGTCAAAATTTCCGGAGCCTTCCACTACGGCGTCTCTCATAATCAGAGGTGGTTTTGGGACGTTAAACCCCACATAACAACATATGTTGCTGGACTCGGGACTTGACATATAAATGTGGGTCAGTCACTCCAAATCCAGAACGGTTGGCGTCCCTGTGCATGACTGGTCTTGGGTGGTTGAACGCCTTGGACTGGTGCGGTACTTTTAACCGAACCCTTCCCGAACGAACTGAGTGGACCCTTTATTTCTATGGTTTATTATTATTATTTCGGGATCGGACCACCGTTTGAGTTAATCGAATAGGGCCAATACACGGGACCCTAACCGTACAGCAGAGCTTTGCTGTAGTATAGCTGAGCTCTGGAGCGTAGCCAGGAATTTTTTTGGGGGGAAGGGGGAGGGGTGTAGGCACTTGCTGAAGGCCTTGAGTATTTGAGAAAAAGATCTATTTTCATAATTCACTTACGGTAAAAATCGCAGTATGTACAATAAGTGCGTTTTTAAATGCAACGTAATTAATCGGCTTAAATTTTATGTTATTAGCACTACGCGATATTATCAACACTACCCCCAACCAAAATTTTTGGGAGGGGACCAGGTCCCACTGGTTACGGGACTAGCTGAGCTTACCTTACATCCGCTTCAAAGGCATACTATATATAACGAACGGTCTCACTTCATAAAATTTTCTCAATGCTTATGTGTGTGGCTAGCGACGGACACACTGAATCTCAAAAACTTTTTCGCATCGGCGCGGCTTCCCGCCGTTGCCGCAGATGACGCTTATCTCTTTTGTACGTGGTATTTTTCTTATTTCGAACTGGTGACACAATTTAGGCACGAGACAGTAGCGCGAAACTCAATCACGCAGAAATATAGGGTGCGCTCAGCATCGCCTTGCCTTTAACACTTCGGCCCAGATGTCGACGTTCTCGACGGTGAAGTGAATCTTGTAAATGTCGAAGCCATCGAAGTCGTAGAAGCGCAGAAAGACACGCACGTTGTTCGCGAACTGCTGCACGCTCTCCGAGGACCTCTGAACCAGGAGCCGCCTCATCAGATCGTCGCCATCGAAGGAGACGATGAAGGTCACGTTGCTCTGTTTCCGCATCCGAACAAACTTCTCCAGTCGATCTGCCAGGTACGGTCGTGCAATGACGCAACGCGTTAATTACAAAGCTGCATTGTTACATTGTTGCATAGTCGTAGTTGCTCGATGTTCACCTTTACTAGGCACACGCAAGTCTTTATACCTGAGTACTTAGCGAAAATAACGACAACAGTAAGAATAACCAAATTCTCGCAGATCCCACGCGTTATGGTGATCGATGCCGTGCGAAGGGAACAGCGGGGGTCCTGCCTATGCCGCATTGTTGGTGTCGAGCTGGGCCTTACGAGAATCCAACAGTTTTAGTGCAAACGGTTCATTGGGCCCGGGTACGCTGGCATAGGCCCTACACGATTGAGTGTCTACATTTACAGCTTTTGCTTGTCAGCGACAAGACAAGTTAGAGATTGAAATGTCACAACACACCATGCGTGGGTTAAACAAGAGAAAGCCACTGTACGTTGCAGCTTTCGATTGAAATGTATAGCAATAATAACAGCGACAGCAGCGAAACTGCATCGCAACTAAAACGAACAGCATCGAAACTAGAACGAACGAACTATCCTGCTTCGCTGAAGAAGATCGAGGATGAGTACTCAGAGAAGCAGTAGTCTCGATAAATCCTTTATGAGTTCAGGGATTTACTGGGATAGGGAAGGAGAAATAGGTCTCCTTGGACGAAGTAAATTTCACTGCACAGAGCCGGTGAATAACTACAGTGGTTACTTGGTTACTGACGACTTTGGCTACCGAGAACTCGTTAACCGAACAATACTGTGCGTTTACATGGCGAGCCAATAATATCTCGCAGATATATGGCTGAGAAATCCCACAAAAAAAAAAAAAGACACGAAAGAAAGGGAGAAAGGTTACAAAAGTGGGCGGGGAGCGTAAGGGGAGAGGAGGGAAGGGTCCCTCAGACCAAATGGAGAGCGATGTATGATGTATACAATAAGTAGCGGCCTCATTCAAGGACGACAGGTCATATATATATCAAGCATATATAATCGAAACAGGCGTTACACAGATATGAGTCAACTATACAGTCACACGAATACACATTTTGATTATCTAATCTACAAACAAGACCTCTCCATGGCTAAACCAATAATCAAAACAAGGCTTCAATCAAAGCAAAGGGCGCGTTAAGCAAGTAGCGTTCTCAGCCACGCGTACAAAACCAAATTCAAAAGCACGCCTTCGGGAACAATAGCACGTCAGTGATGAATGAACACATTTTTGGGCGCAATCAGGCACTGCCTCTATACCATGCTGAAGCTATAAGCTTAGACCGCCGCACTTCTAAAACAACGAGAAAATTTTCGGGCTTAACACTAATATAGGAAGTGAGGGATCCTTGCCGATTTGATAGCAAAGTTTTCAGCCCTGGAAACCCGAGGTTGAGAAATAACAATGACATCCAGTCATCAGCAGCGGCCATCGTATAGAATGACATTCAAAAGAGTTATGCTCATAGTAAGCATTTAGAAAGATAGGAAAACCAGAAACCGAAATAAAAGAATTATGAAGTGGTTTTCAACTGTCAGTGAAAAGTTGAACAGCTTTGGAAACTGATAACGTAAGGATTAACAAAAAAAGCTGTCGCTTCGAAGTTAGCCTAACCTAGAATAACTCGGCACAGATCCCCTTTCACGTTCAAAAGAAATCCACTTTAGTTTCACATTTCATGCCTGCAAATGCGTATTCACAACTGGGGAGTATAATACTCTAAGCATCACCAACAAATAAATACGCGGAGTACATTATCCGTCCCCAAAAATACTTTTACTCTTGAAGTTTCCGTAAGGCGAAACTTCAGTCAATGCTGCTGCTGAGCATAGCATTATCGAAAGGTTGATGGCAAACTGCAAAGAACACTTTCGAAATAAAAAGCTTTCTAAATTTGATCCCAGTTCTTTCTTTCTTTCCTTTCCTTTTTTGTAAATTTCAACAGCGAACTATTGTAAGGCCATAATATTGACCGCGCCTTGCACTAAAGCTGCTGCTGCAGGACCTCGCTGAGCCGCCGCACGTTATTCATGCATAAACGAATGTAGTTGAACGCGAATGTCGACGATAGTAGCCACCTCCTTGTGAAAGAAGGCCGATGATCGAGAAATTAGGTGTGTACACTTAATCACATTTATTATTAATTTACAAACTATGTCGCTACTGCTTCAGGGTCACAAAGAAAGCCGAATAAACTATGAATGTCAGCACGTGGAAAGTCATCGTCGAAGCGTTAACTACACGCGACCCTTATGAAGAATCGGCCGTGCTTGAATCCCAGCGAAGAATGGTTTCAGTCTCGCGGAAGAACCGCGAAAGCACGTGCTGCCTTAATGAAATCCCATTTATTCAATGTTTTCATTAACGTCAAGCAAGGTATACACGCGCTTGGAATGCATGCTAATGTAGTGAATATGTAAACGCCAAGTTATATTTGATGCGCATCATGTAAAGCTGGAACGTGGAAAACAAAATCTAGTTATCTAGCCTTCGGCTTTGTATTTGTCTTTATGCAGCTTGCCCGAATTGCAGTTGACTGCCCTCATCGGCTATACAAAAATGTAATTTGAATACGACGCGGTTGTGTTACACGTGCGTTGCGATGCATTGAAAGACCGGACATAATTTACTGCAAGGCTAAGTCAGATACCACAGGGCACCGGTTGCAAGCCGCTCTTAGGACTCACTTGTTCATACGCGCTTGAAAGGTCTTCCAAAACGGCCCATAATTAAATTCAAGTGTTCCTCACGCTGAAATTTCACTCCGATTATGGGACACGCCGTTTTAAATACGGGACCCTGATTTCTATGCTCGGTATCATTTAACGTGCACGTTCACCTATCGATGCATGAGCCTTTTTGCAATTCACCCCTAAAGAAATTCGCCGCTGCAGCCGAAGTCGAACCGGCGACCTCAGCGCAGACACCGCTATAGTCACTAGGCCATCACGGGCGTTGGGCAAACATGTTGGAAGTTGCTGGAATTAGCGCAACAGCAAACGCTTAGGACGCCCTCTCGCTTAGCACCGCAACAGCCCGTTACGGTAACAATGAAACGTCAGCGGCAATGAAAGAAAACCTTGTAGCTTGAAAAGAAAAAAAAAACAAAAACAAAAGAGAAAGCAAATGCAGTTCCGTATACGTTTATCGATCTCGCACTATAATTTACTGCGAAACCTGCACGTATGAAAGAGGGAAACAGTTTAGAATGATGTACCCCTATGTCACTGTCATATGGGAGCGCGCCGAGGCGCCCGTGGTAACAAGTCCCGTTAGAACCAGGAGCGATCGGACAGTCAAAAGAAGATGCATTTCGAAAAGTTCGATTACGCATTGCCGTAAGGATTAAATACGATTAAACTTGCTGGAACGCGGCGTATTTACGCTGGCGCTTGGATTAAATACGTTGGCACTCGGATCAAGCGTTTGGCGCAGAGAGTAAACGGTTTCGCGCTCAGATTATTTATGTCGCGCTTGGATTAACTTATCTGGCACTTGGATTAAAGTGAGCGGGAAAACCTGTAGTAGTTGTGGCACCTGGCTATTGATCCCAACGTCGCGGTATGGAATCCCGGCCGCGGCGGCTGCATTTCGATACAGGCGAAAAGTTGAAGCCCTCACATTGTGCGGTGTCAGTGCACGTTAAAGAACCCCAGGTGCTCGAAATTTCTGAAGCTCTCCACTCTCTCATAATCATAGCGTGGTTGTGGGACGTAAGACCCCAGAAATCTATCAATACGCGCAGGGAACTCACAAAAGTTGTGCGGGTAGAGCGAGAAATCCGTCTCGTTGAATTCGTTAAACACGAGCGCCGAGAAAATGTAGTGCGTGCAGAGGTGGTCCGGGTATGCATCCGCGTACCGGAACGGAAAACCGAAGGAAAGCCAGTAGGAGCTGAAGTCTTCCGTGATGGCACACACCAGTGATTTCTCGCTGGGCACTGCGTGAGTGTGTTGTAGATTACGTATCACTCATTTTATTCAACCTGTATTAAGTAATTACATCGGCATAGGCTCTTATGCTTAATACATGCGCAGTGCAAAGACTAATTACATTTTCGCCCCCTACGCAATACGTCCAAGGGCCGGTAACATATCTTTAAATATACAATAAATGAACTGACTGAAAACACAGCACGCACTTCACACAAGAAAGAAAGCCAGGGTCCGAAAAAAGAAAAAAAGGCTTTTCTCTACTATGTTTTCCTTTCCAGTGACTATAGCTATATTCACTAATACCACTTTCAACATTTCAACATATGCACTGGCAGCAAACTTCTTTTGCGAAGGTTGCTGGCGTATAAATAGCGAATAACAGTTTGATTACGTAGCAAAAGTGACGATGCTAGAGCGCACGCTTTCCCTTGAGCACATTTTTCAGTGCGATGAAACCTTCCAGTTACTCATATCCTGTTACCTTCTAATTATCCTTCAAATCCTGTGACTGCTACTCGAATGCGGACTTTGTAATGACGCGCACGCGCTCCGCGCATGGAGCCGGTCTCAAATTATTCTGCTTGATCGGCTTAGTCTCGCCAGTGGCGCTAAGCTGAACAGTTCAGTCTCTATACGCGTAATGATACGCAGCATTATACAGCAAGGAGACCCGCGTACAGACTGACAAGACGTACGCACCGCGAATTCAGCGTGAGCTACACGTGGAAAAAAGAAGTGCGTTGAAACGAGTCAAGTGCACGTGTACGCAAAGTCACGATCAAAGCGATGTCAGCGCATAGGCAATGAGTTACCTTTCAGCCTGGAGTAGGGAAGAGGTCCTGAAAAATGGCGGAGAAAAGAAAAACGCGACATATCAACGCGAAAACCCTCTGGAGAGATGTAGGCCCCTAGGAACGTATGCTAGAGCTCTGTGCGTTAGGTTCGAAGAAGCTGCTCCTGTCACAGCACTGCTGTATTTTGTTCAGTTAGATTGGAAGCGTATATAGCTGTATGTGATGCGCATCCTTTCAAATATGTTAAATTACGTGCTATATATATTGAGCAAAAGATACATAAATATGGATATATTAAAATGAAAGCTGAGTGCTACGTGACTTTTAAAAAGTGCGACGAACTGACATGTAGCGATAAATATGGGGGAGGATAGTCCCAACATCTAAGCTGCCCGTTAACAGTGCTGCCACTTCAGCGCACTCTTACATTAGGCAGATGGAAGCCAAATGCAACAAAAAACAAAAAGAAATAATCTGTTTTTTTTTCTTTAATACTTACGTCTCGTTTTCTCTGTTATCGGCAGCCTCGATCTCCTAGATTTTCGAGCTGCAAGAATGCCCCCACGAGACAAAGTAGGACATTTCTTCGTATAACAAGATATCGAAACAACACAATGATGAGCGAAGTGCGCGGACGACTGCCTAACTGCTGCTAGATTCAAGCTAGAGCGCGAATGCAATACAGCTATACTTGATACTCGCTGAATCATAAATCTCAGAGCAAAGCCAGGGTGGCTATAAATTGCTGATGCAAACGTGCAAGCCCAGACCATGCTCATACAAGCCCTGGCAGTTTTCTGCAACGTGCAGGGCTCCTAACACCCGTATACCAATTGGTGCGGGAATGATGAACTTTGAAACAAAATCGAGTACGAATCGCATATTTATGACACCAAACCGAACACGCATACGACTCAAATGCTATTCGAATAGTTTTCGAATAGTACGGCAAGTATTTTGAAAGAACCCTTGAATTGCGCAAGATTGTTTTTTTTTTTTTTGCAAGCAGTATTCATGAAGTTCAATAAAGGAATATTATGATTCCCTTTCGCCGACAAAAATGCCACAATTAAGTAAACTGAGGTAAGCTCGTCCACAGCAGCGGCTAAAGCTACCGGAGTATTTTGTAACAGCTGGTTCAAATACAGCAGTGCCTTTAGCGTATAGGGCGGGGCACTGTCACCAGGTTTTACATAAAACGAACTCACACAGAACGCCACACGTGCAGCTAAAGATGTCATGAAACGGATAGAATAATTAGTACAGCCTATGTATTAGTACCGAAAGCAGGTACGCATGAATAAAATCATTTATGTCAGCTTTTATTCATGCAAACATGTACTATTTCTGGTTACATTTATGAAGCTGTGTTCAGACAACTTGGCAATCTATATGCTTCCTTGTAATTCAATGGTAAAAAAGAAAAAAATAAAACCTCTCGCTCGTTCATGTTTCATTCCTTTACGATTTCCCGTCGGTGCAGTTTTTACTAGACAAACGTTAAAAAAGAAAAATACTCGGTACTTCAGACCTGGGTCATTAGATTCGAGCAGAGAAACGAAGAGAACACTATTCAATTTCCTGTGGCAAATTTCCCAATACTCGCACAACGCTAGGGCGTACAAAATGCGAACAGGTGCACCACAAACGAAGTTCTTATGTAGCCATAGACTGGGATAAAGGACCCTCGCACAAGAAATCAGTTACACTGATGCGTCATTGTAACGTTGCTGCGTACTACTAACTGCTTCCCAAGCACCAATATTTGTACACGCTTGTGAGAAATATCCTGTAGATCATGAACTATCGCTATTTCTCGTAACCCTTAATGGTGCTTTATGGTGATAAACCCTATTAAATAGCTCAGAAACTCCTACTCGTTCAACAATAAGTCAGTAAAGCCAGAGCAAGCGTCCCAAGCGTTTACTGGTTGTAAATACCAATAAGGTTAGATTAAATTGGCTCATCGCATTCTGAATGATGATGCCCTTACTAATGCATTTTTAGTCTCAGTTAAGCGCGCACTGAGCCATAAACCAGGTTGCTCTGGCATAAAATATTCACAATGTTACGGATAAGCGTGGAACCAAGCACTAACATCTTAACGTCGTCGTAGCCTTTTCCGTCGTCGCGGGAGTCGTCGTAACATCCGTGAGATTGCCTGAAACACACGTGTACATAAGAACAGTACAGAGCGGTATTAATGCCTCAACATTGCAAAAATGTAAGAAAAGAGACCCAACTGACGTTTTAAGCGCGATGAATAGTGTATACTGCTGGCATTGCTAACTGAATTTGAGAACTAAGGCGTTTACCACACGGGTGTATTGTGCTGATTTTTTCCCTTCCCTTTTGTTTGTTTGAGTTATAAGCTGTGTAAGCATTCCCGTAATTTTATTGTCTGGAGTTTTTTATAGTGTGTGTATATTCGATGGCTAGCGCCAGCTTTCATACACTTTAATTACGCGTTTAGTCCCTATCCTTGCAATAATTGCAGAGATGGTCTTACAGCACATAAAAACAATCATGCTAATAAACACGCCGTACTTACCTTCTGTTTCCCATTCAGAATGGTCGTCGATGACGGTTAACAATGGACTCGTAGTGGCCACTATGAAACCAGAATAGTCATTAGGAACGTAATTGCGCTTTTAGGAGGCTACGTAAAATTTCACATATTCCAGTATGTTCGCCCACTTTAAGCATCAGTTTTCCGATGCCCAATTTAGACATTCAACGAGGGTGCGCATTTAGTTATGACATATTTAAGAATTCAATCTGAAGAAATAAGAAGCGCGTCTCACGAAATGTTCGCGCAAAAATATAACAACGACAGGCAAGAAAAATTTGGCGATATTCACGAAGGACATTAAGTCCGCAGACATCGGAGTGATCAATGCACTGGAAGTGGCCCTGTGTAACTTCGTTGATTCTTAGCCAGGCTGACTATACTAGCTCGTTTATCCGATTACACTTATACGCCTGAAAGCGCTCCTCACGTGTTATGCGTCCTCGCCTATTTGCACGAAGAGGAGAGTGTATCGTTACTAACTTACCCTATCCACTGTCTCTATAGTTTAAAGATGACAATTATTCCTACGCGAAAAACGCATGTGAACAATAAACGCCTGATCCAATTTGCAGCAAATCGGTATAACGGGACTCAACGCGACTGCACTTCAGGCAACGCTAAAGAATTGTGTGATACAGAACATATAGCATACAAGGCTTCACGACTAACTCAGGCAAAGTGGCTTACCGGAACCGTCTGTCGTGTTCCTATCGACCTCTGAACCATTTCCTCGAACTTGAGTGATTTCTTCGGAAAACGACATCAACGACGACTGCGTTACGATCAGTGTCACGTCAGCTGGCCCGCCAGAAACGATGGGCTCGGAGAAGAGTGCGGAAGACGAATTGGTCACCGTCAGCGTTGCGCCAGATGGCCCTTCGGGAACCATGGGCTCCGTAAATGACATCGACGACGAATTCGTTACAGTCAAAGTAGCGCCTAGCGGCTGGTCGGAAACCATGGAGTCGGTAGATGACATCGGCGACAAATTCGTCGCCGCCATTGTTCCGCCAGATAGCTCGTCGGGAACCATGGGCTCTGTAAATGACATCGACGACGAATCCGTTATGGTCAGAGTAGCGCCTAGCGGCTCGTCGGAAACCATGGAATCGATGGATGACATCGACGGCGAATTCGTCGCCGCCATTGTTCCGCCAGATAGCTCGCCAGGAACAATGGGCTCGGAAAATGACATCGACGAAGAGTTCATCATGGTCATCGTTGCGCTAAGTGTCTGGTCAGAAACGATCGGTGGCTTCTCGCTACTATCGGAAACGCTTCCACCATCTTCAGTCGCTAATCTGGGTAACGGAGGCGACGACGAATCCAGTTCTGTCGACGAGAGACTTGCGTCGAGCGCACTTGCCGACTCCGTACCGAAGTCAACGAGTTCTCGCTGCTGGACACTGTCATTTTCGGCGTGCTCGACAGTCACGTCGATCGCAAGTACAGGCAGGGTCGTGCTTGCGTCGGATGGCGAGGAATCAGCGATCACTGCGGGGCTTGACACTGGTGGGATCGGCGACAACTGACTGGTTTTAAGATACGACTCCGTCGATTTGGAAACGCTAGCAGCACTTGAGAGCTCGCGAGAGCCTGCTTCAGATGCGTCACTGACGTCAGGTAACGTCGGCGTCTTCTCGAAACCCGTCGGCATAGCTGGACGCACCAGTGCTGTAGGTGTCACTGGCGTCGACGTTCTGTCTTCGCGTCCAGTCGTGAAACTGTAAAGGGTAAATTGCGAACCCGTTAAACACTTGGATAGGTCTCAGCTACGTCACAGCGTTGTCTAGGCACGTCACAAGGAACCGGCTATAGACCGGTTCCTTGGTATGTGCCTAGACGGCCTGAGAGCGCAAGCCAATCAGCAATGTCAAAAAGGCTCTTTGACACTTTTATTTGTCATTCTTTCACGACTACTGCTTGGGCACTCGTTGAGACACTATACTTGTTAAATCTGTTTTGGCTGTTGCTTGAATGGCATAGACTGTAAATGTTAATGTTCAATCACGCTTGACTCATATACCTGCGTATGCCTGGTCGAGGAACGCGGGTAAGAGCCATACGTGATTTTATTATTGTTAACCGTGACCTAAATTGGCAAGTACGTCAGCTAAATGATGTCACGACCTGCCAGTCATGTTACTCCTACACCCCCTTCAATGCCAATTATGGTATATATCCAGTGAACGAGACGCGAGTTAGAGGTTTAGGTACCGCAGTTTTGGATACCACCACCGGTGACTTCTGGATATGCTTTGAAACAAGCGCGGGCTGCTGCGTTGACAAGTGCTTCTCCTGTGAAAACATTGTCATTTTGTAGCAACTAAGCACTGCCATCTCTTGAACGGTTGTTCCTCTGTCATAATGAGCATTAGAAATCTTGAAAGTTTCTGGCGCGACACCTATAGTGATAATGCGGTGTTGCCGCTGCAGAAAAAATAATGCCGGCGGTGCGGTCACATTGATATCCTCCTTACAAGCGCACATCCTCTTCAACGCTTAGATTCCTGGAGAGCTGTTCAGCTACAATAAAAGTAACAGTCCACGAACTTCTACAATCTTTTAGCAGGTGCTTTAAACGGTCGACGGACAATGTATATTGGGCTAAATATCTTTGTAATTAAGTCGTAATTATTATACTTTCACAAATGACGTAGCTAGTTCACGCCGATGCATAACAATTAAAAATAGCTGTTTTATGACTATACTTCTGCGGGTCCATTGCATGCCGCGTAAAAATATCCTAGTCACTCCGTTATAACCGATACTTTGCTATAGGTCGTTACGTAGTTACAATTAAGGTTGCACTGTACTTCATTTTAGAGGATTATTTGTTGAAAAGCTGAAGCAGCACAGCACTTTCAGTATAGTCGGATCGTAAGCAACCCTTCTTCGTACAGGTAATTCGTCGATGAACGCGCCCAAGCGTTCCTATATGATGAGTGAACTGTCGTGTGCGCAGGTGCCGTAGACGTGACAGAGCTGCAGTTCGCGTTAGCAACGTTTTCGAATCCACAACGCTGCTGTCTTACGCTCTTTTTGTGCCTGTGGCTTCTTTTCCTGGAAGTCCCGTTATTCTCGTGGTGCACGCTGGTTCTGAGTCGCGTTGTGGTGGTCTTCACTCTATCGCGGCGCGACGCGCTTCTGCGCAGTATGTTGTTCCGCTGCAAATCTGGGTCTATGGTGGCTGTCGTCTCCCCGTCTTCCGGCTGCTCGTCACCGTTTCCAAGGTGGCGCGTTTTGACTGTAGGTCCGACACGCTCTGTACGTGAAAGAAATGACAGCAGCATAGCCCGTTTCAGACTGCCTGCAATGGACGTTTTTGGGTATACATTCAGTGTGTGCAACATGTCACTGTATGCACCCGCATGCCATCTTGAGCATAGTAGCTACTACACATCGCTCTAGATCCGTCTCAGTGAGAGCGTCGCAGATAATTTGACAGACGAAACAAAGCCGCCTTAGCAGACACCGCCGGACAAATAGAGCAAACAATACCGGAAGTCACGCACAGGAAGTGTGCTTAAATGGATTACTGAGGCGCGCGCTCTTCTCTTTACAAGCATCGTAACCGTCGATGAAAATTCGCGAATTTCCCTGTACGAGGAGCCGAACAGGGCGTCCTGGTGTCAGGGATTTACGCAACGCCTCTGCATCCCCCGGCCCCCCAGGCACCTTTCTTACACTACCCCAGGCGGCTCCCCCTCCCTCCCTCAAATCCGAAATTCTGGATAAATTCTTGCTTGGCACATGCAGCCTCCATTTTCAGTTTACGCATAGAGAGCAGGCAGAAACGTACGGAAGAAAAGTCATCGAAAGCGCTAGTCATCGCGTGTCTGTATCTGCATGTATCTGTCACGTTCGCGCCGTTAAAGATCAACTTCAGAAGCACACGCGAATAAAATGCGATGCTTTAGTAATCATAATACTGAATGTAGAATGCATAAAAGCATGAATAATAACGTATACTGACCTTCTGCGATGCCTATTTCGGGTATCTCGCCTGTAACGCATTGTGTGCAGTCAGTATACGCGTGGTGTGACTCAGGCATGAAACAGCGCTATACTTCAAGAAGATGAGCCTAAAGAGCTGCCATCTATACTAATCGCAAATGGCGAAATTGTTCTGCCCAGCGACTACTGAAATTCTTATCATGTTCACCGATGTTAAAGAAAACACGCTAAGCTATAGCGCGTAGGAAGCCCTTTCTTTTTCTGCACTGTGTCTAAATGAGCTTAGAAAATTATTTTAAAACAGCGAAATCTTGAGGAAGTTCAGGATCGAGCGTTGAAATCAAGCATTCCTTTGAAAAAGCCCGATATTGCCACTGTTGTATGCAGCATGCTAATAATACTTTGAAAGCACACGAAAGCTGCATGCTATACGAATCGACGCGAGCTCCTTAAGAATAGCAGTAATTTCCGGTTCTTTGGCACCGAGCTAAGAAACCGTAAACTCGGCAAAGGTTGCGGTGTGCGCTTCTTGGTGAGTCGTGAGAACAACTGTGTCTGTATGTGGTTTTTCCCATTAGCATGACGTTTCGTGATATACGTCCACGTGGTTCCGTAAACCTGGCACTTTATACTGCGTTCTTTCTTGTTTCTTTAAATGCACCTGCTTTGTACAATTACAGTAGACAAGTCGAAGTCTTAAATACAAGCGTCGTTTAATGCAGAAGCCAGTGCCTAACTTTCTCTCTCAAGTGCGATAAATTTATTTCGCAGTGGCACTGTAGTTGTGTGCCTAAACGCTCACCAATAAGAAAATCAAAAGTAACCCCCAAAGTAAGCTTCCTTAGATTGTTGGCTTCTAAATAATTTATAGACAAAGTAAACAAAAAAAGGCTAGAGGAAGTGGGCTCAGCACTCACCTCTCTCTGCGGGATGGGTCAGAAGAAAAAGTCCAGTGAAGGGCATCACGGTCTCTGCGAGCAAAACAAGCAAGTCAGTGCGATCTACTGGATCCTGTGAAATCTACTTGAGGAAAAACTTATTTCCAACTGACGGCTTACGATATATAAACATTATGCTGCGGGAGCAAACTGTGTTCTCCTACAGGCCAGCCCAAAGCGAGATAGAAAAGGGTACTGCTATCACTGAGTTGTCCCTTTGATATCGCACTTGTGCTTGGAACGAAAGTTAGCATGGATTATTACACCCTCGATCACGCCACAGTACGGTTAAGCAATGAATTACTCATCAACGAAAAAAAAAAAAAAAACAATCGTTCTGTTTCCTACAGAACTGCTGAAAAATCACACGTCTCAGCAAACTTTTGCAAAATCGTAGTTCGTCATCGCTGCTGAAATTTCCCATAGCTCACATTATATGTTAAAATTTCCCATGCTCACTTAAATGTTAGCATCTGGTTTGTTATGGTTTAATCAAAGCTTCGTAAACAGCAATAGTGACGCTCCAAAGGGTTAGAAATATAGGGATATTATGTACAAAATGGCAGGGAACGCTCGCTATCCTATACGACGGCCGTGAGATAAGTTTGCATTACAGCCCAACACGATTACACCAGTTTGTACAGCAACGAAATACTGCGAGATTACATATGTCGAAACAGTGTACGTAGCGCCACACAGATATCAACTTTTCCCATCTACGCAAGGGAAATCGATAACGAATGATACCGGTGACCTTTGTTTCGAAACAATGATGCAAACGTATTCGCTACAGTAAGACCGACGGGTAGCGGTCGCCTCGCCTACCGTCGCCAAATTGTCGTTCCAATAGCGGAGTTCTTGCCGGCGGCGCTTCAGCCCTCCGTTCGGCGCCTGAAACAGAGAAAAAGGACAGCATGGAAGAGAGCTTCTGTGCTGCGCAATGTCCTATTGGATGTGAGCAAATACGGAACAGTACAAATTTCCTTCGACCTATATAGGAGAAGCAATAAGGAGCCCTGGTCAAGCCAATTCCGTTCAGTGCTGCTGGAGCTAAGCGCCATATATATAGCCATGCTTTCGTGCACCCCCGCGCGCACCGATGCGGCAGATATAGCGAAATTATTAATCACGCACGCCCACACGGGCACGTGTGCGCATATGTTAAGCTCGCCCATCACTCCCAACGCGTCCACCCCTACGCCCCTCCGCCCGCCCCGCACACTAATTAGCTTTATATAACTGCAAATAACACCACGTAGTCCATGCGAATGTAGCACAACGTATGCATTGCCCGACGACATGCTTTGTCGGGAATGCAATTGAGATAATTAAAAGGAGACAAAAAAAAAAGGAAGGCTAAACAAAACAATTACAGAGTGCTGCCACTGAGTGTTATCCATGTTCTCGGGCTTTGAGCTCCTATATATAGCTACAAGGGGCAGGCGTTGCCTTTCGTCCAATTTCATTTCTCCTTATGTACATGGCACATTTGTATTGGAACAAGAAGCAACTTCCATTCAAGACTTTATTTCTACGGTTGTATTGCTAAATTTTTTTGAAGAACATCCTGTAGATGTAGTGTGTTACAAAAACACAGCTTGTTTTTCCTGCAGCCTGACAGTCGCTACGCAAGAAGCCGTAGATAAAATTTTGGCAGGCCATTTTTGTTAGCATTGACCGCGACTTAGGCAATACAGTTTCTATCTGGCTAACCGCAACTTACACTGTCAAGTTTCCAAGAAATAAAAGTTGTTTGGGCGAGTCATAGTACAGCCACTGCGCCGGCCGTAGTGCGCGCCAAGGAATAATCGTAGTGGCCGCGTGAAACCATCGAGCTGTGAACAGTGACTATAAGATGCGTTCTATTTTCAGGACGTGCAAATGGCCATACACGTAGAACACCAGGCAGTGCACGGAACAGTGTGTACCTGTCCCACCAGGCAGCGCAAGGAAACAAATTCATACATGTCCCGGCTGGATCGGCAGAGGATTGAAAGGCAGATATTTAGACCTGCCAAGCAAATTTGCTCAAGACGTTGGTTCGGAAACGTACAAACCCGTCGACATGCTTTGGCCGGCAAGTATATATAAACAAATACCGGCACCAACGTGGAGCTCACGTATTGCCCAATCAGGTGTTGTTATCGCTCCTCTGCGCTACTAGACTCCTTTAGAGTAGTCAAATGCTACTCCGTGCAAGCCTGCACGATTGTTTGCTCCAGACAAGTATGACGAGGAGAAAAAGAAAGGACATAGCCACCATCAGTCGGTTAGGTCCATTCTAGAAGCTTGGGGACTCTGAAGATATATATATATATATATATATATATATATATATATATATATATATATATATATATATATATATATATATATATATACACGCGTGGGGATGTCTGGGGCTGAATGTTTTCGGTTTCTCTCCCTCATGTGCGGGAAAACTCCATCGACATCCTGCAGTATTCGGTACGGACACTTCAATAGCAACCCATTGCTCAAAGGCGCAGTTGAAAGCGTTGCAAGGTTCTTGAAGAACAGAGCCACGGGGAGCGGCGTACGTTAACGTACGTTAACCGCACACACTGTCTCCACGTCGCCTTTCAGACGGGCACCGAGACACATTGTCTTGCAGATAGGTGCCTGTACGTTCTTCGTAGTGGACACGCTGATTCTGGCAGGAGCGCCCTCAGTGCTTCGCCTGTAAGCCTTTCATGTTCGTGTACAGGTTTCTGCTAGAGTCGGCTTTGGTGCTGGAGTCGTGGGGTTGTACCACGAACACTAACTTAAAGGACTTCGTGACAAATAGCAGCAAGTGCTCTCTCTGTATTAAATCAACTTCGGTGGTTTGCGTGACGGCACAGCGATATTATTGCGAGACAAGCCCGTGTGGCGGTATAGTGTATATAGTGGTATAGACGCCGGATTAATTGTGAGCGCAGGGGATTCTCTAACGCGGATGCACATCTGTGTTGATTGATTTGTGGGGTTTAACGTCCCAAAACCAGCTGTGATTATGAGAGACGCCGTAGTGGAGGTCTCCGGAAATTTCGACTACCTAGGGTACTTTAACGTGCACTGACATCGCACAGCACACGGGCCTCAACATTTCGCCTCCATCGAAATGCAGCCGCCGCAGCCGGGATTCGATCCCGCGACCTTCGGATCAGCAGCCGAGTGCCATAACCGCTGGACCACCGTGGCGGGGCCGCACATCTATGTACGCGGGGAGTTTTTGTAGCTCGCCTTCATTAATATGCAGCCGCCATGGCCGGAAAGCGAACCCCCGTGCTCGAGTTTAGCGATGCAACATGATACAAGCTGTGAACTACGACGACGGTTCTTCCCCTGTATTCTGTCCACGTGACTGTGCACTAGCGACGTCACATGCTTCTTGCTTACAAGCATGACAGTGATCTACAGAGCGAGAGAGAGAGAAAATAGCATTATTCGCGCCACTGGTGATTCGGCGACAAGTAACTTTGTTTGGCTGAGAGTGGGACCAGTAAAAACGTCGAAGAAAATAAGGATTTGTTTTATTCGCTGTACCTTGGTGCGTACTACACGGGACTCGTGTTTGGTGCCTTACGTAAACTTGGCCGCCTCGCATCGTCTTGAATCTGGATTAAGCATTGCTTTTACACTTTCAACGCCGCTATACACTCCGATATAGACTGAATTATTTATTGAAAACGTGACGTGCTTAAGCAAATATACTTGCAATTCAATTCGCCGAACGAACAGATACATTCTCGTAGACGCTGTTTCTACCCAAAGAAAAGTTCTGTTCAATATATATCTTAAATCTATACATGTATTGATAAAAGAGTACATGGTAACGTAAGCTTGTTTTCGCTATAAGATCTAGATTTTCGTACAGCATCTCCACAGTCAGCACTGCCCTTTTTCGACTAAAGAAACGGCGGCTAACGTTTACCAGAATGTTCAAGCCAGTTTATACGCGCAACCAAACGTAAGCCGTGACAGAGAAAGCAACGCGTCGTCGGCATAACTCGCTAAATGGCCAGCGCATCGAGGCCGCGAAAACTAGAACACTTCGTCGCAAAATAAACAGCTTATGGTTCAGTACGCGCAAATAGATAGCAGGATAAAAACGTCGCACTAGATTGCACATCCGGGAAGCTCTGGAACGATTTGCTTTCCGAGCCCGCCATAGTTCGAAGGCATCATGAACGAAGTAGGCGGCTTTGAACGCCCGACACTTTAGCGGTGGCCAAATGCGTTCACGCAAGACAAGCGAATGACAAAGATACCTTCCAAGCGGTGTCTCATGCAAGTTCGTGGTAGCGAGCCCAAATATGCAAATAGATTTCGGGATATTTCTTGCGATGGGAACATTTTGACGAATCGAAATTGTAACAGCACTGTAACAGTATAAATGACGAGAAAGTTGGCGAGGAAATATGCGTCTTGCGGCGCACTGTCGTAAATGACATACGCGAATTATGCGGCATTGTGGTAGCTGCGACTCATTTTTGTTGACACCTCGCGCAATTTTAACTGTATCGCCTTATCAGGTCCGGAGCATCAGTGAAACGATGCAGCTCGGTGGCTTGTTTTGTTGCAACAGCAAGCATGTTATGCTCATTTTGTTAGGAACCAAAGTACGCACATACGAAATGAGGAGTACTCTCTGGAAACCGCCTATTATGACTAACTTAACTATTTTATTTCTTAAGAGCAAAATTCTTCTTCATATTTGCTTCCAGTAGAGGCACCCAACGTTCAACAAGATATAACAGAATTTATTATGCAGAGAAAATACAATAGGTGAAATACTACGTTGTAACGCAATAAATTGCGCACTTGACAGAATGATCTACTCCACGATCAAATGAATGAGGTACTGAAGTAGCATTTATATACCACGAACGAGTTGTTACGTGCCTTCACTTGTTAAGAATACTATACCGCATCAATTGGGAAATTTAGCGTGTCCGATAAACCGCTATGCGCAAAGCACCTGGCATATAAAGGAATACTGGTTCTAAACAGCTTCGCATGCGCTAACATGGCTGGCCACACAAAGTGTATGCCGTCTGCTTCAAATCTTCAGTGGTCGTCGTGTGCTCTGTGGCCTCAAGTTACTATGTGATGGCTGTATTTGCTTTACCTCTGTATCTTCGACAGCAAAGTATTCGTGGCAGTTTACAGTAAACAGTAACAGTAAAGTATCCGTAACAGCAGCATTTGTAAATAAACAAATGAATAAATAATTCGACGCCGTTTTAGAGAGCCACACGCAAACTATGAATGCTGTAGGCTTAGGCGAATGGCTGCCAGGATCTCGGAGGACATAATTACGAGTCCGCTCGTCCTGTTTATCGCCTATAGCTGGCGCCACTTTACGGCGACAAACAATGCTATACCCTATCCGTTATTCCCTTACGCCTCTGCGTATAAGGCGATACAGGAGGCGCTAAAGTTCCCTAACGTCCTCAACTGCAGGAGAAGGAGAAGGTGTGCGCAAGGCGTATGAATTGCTGATACGAATATTGCACGCTTTAGAAAAAGAACCATTATAAATAACTTTGTAATATATTTGTAATATTGTAATATTTGTAATATAAGGTATACCATTGATACATTGATAATGTGCGAGCCGTAGGTGGCTTAACTATTCGACTGTAGTAGAAGAGCCCGGATCGATACGATCACTTGCAGCAGTAACGGCGCGGACGCGTCCTTATTTATACGTACTAGTGTTCGTACTAGTATTGGTACTAGCATTTACATGTATTAGTATTGTATTATGTGATTCGGACGTAGATACACAATTTCACTAATATTAACTAGTCGATGTAAGAAAATGAGCTCTTACCATTTGCAATGATGTATAGTATAGCAACCGATAAGATCAGGATAATGAACAGGATAGGACCTATCTTCCACAAAAAGAGCTCCTGTATGCGGGCGCCTTTTCTGCAAACAGACAAGAAACAGACTGTAAGACTGTGTTCACTCGACTATTAAAAAAAAGAGAAAGAAGAAACGTCGAATTGCGATACGAATAATGCCTTGTTCAATTTGTCCTAGGAATTGAATAGCCAGTTCAAATTATTCAAACCTTTTCAGTGCCAAATTAAAAATAAAATGTTGTGTGACCCTTAAGCTTAGCCTTAAGAGTTCAACGCGATAGCCGATGCCTGGCCTCTCATACAGGTGCTCTCAGACAGGTGCTTCTCATACAGGTGCTCACGCAAACGTGTGCTGAACATGCTTACGTGCGCGCGTGCTTGTTTGTAATGCTGAGGGAAGTTAACGTCGTTCTAACCCGGATCTGGTTAATTATGTTTGTTGATGCACAGTTTGTTTCTAATAAAAACTACAGTTTTATTGCTACGTGGCCGAACGGCTAATAACCAAACATTTTAACGCACTGCACACCGTCCACTTTGCTGGACAGCCCCATTTGCTGCACAACAATTTCCTGTCAACCATGCTTGTGTGGTGTGGGCTCAGTGTTGGTTGACGTGACGTCAAATTATGCATGTGAGGCTATTTATTTTCTTGTTTATTTTCTGCACCCCAATAGCATTTCGCCCTTCCATGAATGTCGGTGTGCCTACGAATTGAACAGGCAATTAAAGCTTATTCCTAATGCCACGAAGAAAAGAATAAACCAGTCCGAAAAGAATAAACCAATTCGGCAGTAAACGCACAAAATAGAAACATTAAAATTCCTTACACCGACATACGTTCAGCGAAGCCATAATTAACAAAAGTACAGTACACCACAAATACTTCAAAGTGATGAAAATTAAGTATGAGCAATATATTCCGCAACTGCCAATTAGTTTTATTAAAATGCTACAAACGCTACCAATCCTGAGCAAAATTGTTTAGGATTGGGAATGCTGACGACATCGGGGAATCTTGTTCCCGTATTTGCGCGCAATGCCATATGGGTCAGGCACAAACCTTTCTATACTATCCTAAATTAAAAAGGTCTATTACTAGCCTTTAGTGCCAGACGCACCGCTGTTACATATGCGTTGGTGCATGTGAATTTCACATTAGAGGCGCAGTATCCTGGCTACGCATCTGAAGTGGAAAGTGCCATATGTGTCGCACTTGTAACAGACTAGGGCAAAAGTTGCAGTGGAGTTGTTCGTAGTATGTTCGGTGCTCCTTGAAAATATTAGCCTAGGAGCGTTTACTTAGATATTTTCATGTCTACAAATATTATGCTACCGGTGACGCTCAAATTTGTGAAATATACATAGGACGATGCGAGAATAAAAATGTTCACTTTATCTTGCCTCAAGATTAATTTTCAGTTGTAGAAATCAAATGTGACGTTAATGCAACGACACGTTCCAATTTTGGAAATGTAACTGGAACGCGTTCCTTTTTTATCAAAGGAACTTGCAACGGTAACTCGTTACAAAATTGTGAAGGAACGAGGAACGAGTTTCCGTTTCTGTTTTGGAGGAACGTGTACAACAATGTATACGAGCTGCAGCTGCAATCACACTGGCGCCTAAATTATGCAGTGTTCATTTGCGGCTGATGCTCTCATGCATACGTAATTCGCACTGATGAGATCTCTGTGTCTTGCCTCTCTTAGTTTACAACAGATGCATCGACGCCTCCGCTGAATGGATGTCTCGCAGGTCAGGAAGATCGCAAAGAAATATAACGGTCATCTTATGCTAAGGAACCGCTCTCTCAACACGCCTCCATTTTTCTCACGTAAGTTACAACACACAGGGGCAGCGTTCGCGTAAATATGTAAATAACGTTCAGGGTGCAAAGTTTTGAAGACGATTACTAAGTTTCTGCTTACCGTGTTCCATATGAATTATTGTTTAAAATTCGTCCGAGACACATCTGAGCCTGCAGCAAACCGCAGCCCGCGCAGTCAAAGCGAAGTCTCAAGCTTCGAAATTTTTCCTGTCGGCAGTCCAAGTCAAGCTATGCGCATTCAGTTGGTTTTTCGGAGTGCACGCGTAGGAGTACACGCGTAGGTAGCCTTACGGCCACCTACGCGTGTACGAGGAAACAATGAAGACACGCTGCGACATAAACAAAGCGGGCTGCTTAACGCGCCATTGTCAATAAAAAAAATTTCAAGAACGAACGGGAACCTTATGTGTTTATTTTTGTTTTTACAGGTAATTTAGGTACTTCGTTGTGTTCTGAATACGCATAAGTGAAGGTATCCTAAACTCAGGAACCGTAATCTTAGAAGCCCTCACCCTGAAAGGTGCCCGTCTTCTTGCGGTTTCCGACTCGGCGAAGTTGGTGTGAATGACCTGCGGAGATAATTCAAGAAATTGTATAGAGCGTTCATTAGACCGCCAGTCAGGATTGCAAACTTGGCCTGCTGCAAATTCCCGCAATTTCGTGCCACACAAGCACCAATGCATGACTAGTACTCTCCACGAAATACGGCTGCGGTCTTTGATGTACGGGGTCTCGGGAGATATCCCATGTACTCTGTCACCAAATACGTGTCGTTCAGCATAATACACTCATCCTGTCAACATATACTTGCGTTACGAGGATAAAAATTCCGTTCAACGCCAGTCTGTAAAGACGTCCACGCGACTATTCTTATCGACTGGACAGGTCACGCAAGTACTCCAAGTGGAGAATGAAATATTTTTCATTCATTGTGAAGATGCTCCGCGTTTTGTGAGAATCCCAGTATATCGCAGATGCTTTGAATTTCATAAAGGAAGTAAAGGCATACCTCCCTCCCTTCTTCCATAAGTTCACTGCATCTAGTAAGATACAGTGTCCATAAATGCTATTAAACAAGTTTTGATGTTCTATGTCGTACAAGTGGCGTGTATTCAAGACTTTCTGAATGGTTAAAGGCTCATGACATGTTGGGTAGCTCGCGCGACAGAAGAAACAGAGAATTGTGTTTTAGTCTTGAGCTCATAACTAGAACCGGGCCTTAAAAAGCGGTTCTTATACGCCGTCATCTTCGACACACTCGTCGTATTGCAGAGTTTTGCCGAGTTATGGACGTGCTGACCATGAGTGTTGAAACATTGGGCGCTGGTGACCCCCTTAATAACTGGATTTCTCATGCTTCGTTTAGTATTCGAAAAACTACGTGCTTAATCAGATCAAACCAGATGTTTTCCTGAAAAACTTATTCCATTAAGAACAACCATCACTCGAGTAAAACAGGTTTTCAGTGTGTGTATACTCTTTGCCCAAGCATGGGATGTCGACAACAAAGGTCTAACCGACGTCATTCTATGTACGAAGGAAGCGTCTACTCATTTCCTTGAAGGATATTCCATTGGAATTAGAATCTTAGCTGATTTCAAGTTTCAAGAAAGAGGAGAGGAACTTCTGAGAGGGACTTCTAAACTTTACATGTAGCGGCATATAATACGCGTTATCATTCCAGCTGTAGCTCTGACAAATGATTCGTCCTTTCAGTGATAAACCGAAAGCTGAACAGCGCTGCTATTGAATCTTCATCAGGGAAAACGAGCTCATACCAGCAGCGAAATTCGAAGGGCTTTGAATGCCCTCCCCCCCCCCCCCCCCCCCCAGAAAAAAAATACATACGCATACGTGCTTGCTTGCGCAAACACACACGTAACGCAAAGACACACGCATAGCGTACACTCTCTTCATGATACGCTGACATTTGCCGTGGTGTGCGCTTTTATTATTGTGGCGATTACTATACGTTGCTAGGATGTAACAAAACATAAGACTAGTGAAGGAGTAACAAAGTAATGACTGTCCGTACTACAGAGCAAGTCAGTACCTGACTTGCTCTGACTTCATTCTAGGGATAGTGCGCAGATAAGCAACACACTATACTAGGCGAACCTGCTCGACGAAGCTATCAGCCTAGCCTTCCGTGGTTACTGTCTAATCTAATTCCTTGAAGAACAAACACCTAAACCTCGTGAGCGTTTCGCGCCTTCGTCCCCCACGGCGACGCATTCTTTCAGGTGTCAGCACAAAGCACACCCCACCCGCTACTTCCTGCGTTGAAGGCTTCCGGTCCTTTCTGCCTTTAATTGAAACACTCGCTTAACTGCGGAAGTTGCTTGCAAGAGCAAAATTTGTACCGTTAGCGCCGACGAACAACCGTGAAAGTTCTCTCTGTGCAGCGTCGGCACAAAGCGGACGGCAGCAACGAAATAGTAAAACCATGGTGACGGTTCTGAGCGTGTGAGCTGCAAACAGATGAAACCTTTAGCTTGCGATGACAGAGCGTCGATGACGTAGAGTTAATTGCTCTTAATTTTCCATTTCTCTTCTTGGCCCCAAGTTTCTTGCTGCATCTGAGGAAAGTTGCAAGGTACGCAGATCACCGGCGGCTCTCATTTGTTCACTGTTTGTTCTGTGCTAGAAATGGTCTTCGTGCACAGAAGATATCGGTGAGATAAACAGATTTGAACACTAAATAAACACGGAGGAAATAAGCAAGAACAGGGACAAACAGAGGAATACACTTAAGACTAAGTTATTGTGTGCCTGCAGTGCGACAGCTATTTCCATACTACTACATCTTTAGCGAAAGCAACAGGAATAATTAGCAAAATATTGTTCCCATAGATTTCGTAACTGACGCGAAGGCCCATTGCAAGCTCTTTTTTAAAGCGTTAGCATAAAAAAAAAAACTGTTACAATAACAACTAAAACGCTCAAGTGAGTCAGCATGCATGTGCATATATATACAATGGGCGTCTTGAGAAACTCTGAACTTTCCGTTCTAAGAGAGCGTTCAAGAGCACACGATGTGCGACAGGGTATTGTTGCTGCTACCTTTTCCTCAGGTCACGTGATTCATGCATTGCAAGCAAAAATTAGCCGGGATCGGATCCTTTATACCAGGGTATCAGCCCCAAAAACTCCAATGCACATGCCATTTACTCCGTCATATAGCGGAGTAGACACGGCACATGTCAAGATTCTAACGCCGTTGCTAAGTGACGGAGTAGAAAAACGACATTATTATACTCCCTACGCAGTTTCAGGTCACGTAGTCGGAAATTCCACATGGTAGTCAAAAAAAAAAAAACATTTTTGTTAACGGCGTGCTTGCAGGTGGCGTTGGCTTGCGTCGGTGTATGTGTGCGCGTGGGCGCCTGTTTAGTGCGGCAGTGTGAAGCTCCAGTGCATTCGTTGGCTCGACGAATCATCGGTAGTGCGTGCGTGCGTGCGCGCGTCTGCTCAGTGCCTATGAGTAAAGTCAGTTCATTTGCCATAGCTGATGTGCGCCATGTTTTACGCCATCAGAAAAGACCCTTTTTGAAAATTGCAAACTGACGCTCCCTGCGATGCAGCTATCCCAACTAATGGCTGCGTAGTGGATTGTGCAAAAACCGTGTACAAGCCCAGTTTGCTTGTGCTGCGACGACGTAGAATATACAGACCCAGGGCTCGCGACATAAGCACGCACAAATGCGAGCGCCAGCATGTGCGACCATAAGTTTCTTTGCGAGAGGTGCTGAACTTTCCTGGGCAAACGTGCAGTGCAGGAAATCGCACTTGCAAAATATGCAAAAGAGTTTAGTTCTTCCAAATTTTGGCCGCAAGTGTGTTCCGTTTAAGCCGTCATGTCTGAAGAACATGGCCCAGACCTTTTTTATAAACAGTGTTAACACATTCTCCATGACGAAAAGAAAGAACTGAGCAAGTCTCATGGCCAATTACGCAAAATACGCACAATCCTGAAAATAATATGACAACCTTTTAACGGTGCGGGCAGTGTACGGCTAGAATTCGCCAGAAAAGAAGAAAACAGTACCGGAAAGGCATATACATGCAGCTAAATATTTAAAAAAAATGATGGCACTACAATAATATGCAACGAATGATCTTGGAAAATTAAATTAGAGCTTTTTGATATTTAATAATTATATAGCGCGAAACACGCTATGTAGCTACGAGAACGTGCCAGTGGGAATCTACCTTATATTCAGGAAGGTTGCGGAAGACCAAGGAAACAGCTCAAGAGAAATTGGTCACTACTAATGCACATGGGCGGTGCAGACGTTAACGGCAACACTGACAAACTGGCCACCAAACTCTCATGTTGAGACAACAAAGGTCAACAGCAATTTGAGGCAATACTTTTTTCCCAGCATGCACGCATGAGCAAGCACTATACAAAACCAACAATTTTGACGCACTAAGTGCCGATAAAATATAGAAAGCAGACTGTAAGCGTGGTTAAGATCGAGTGCGCTATCCTTCTCAATATTTCCAGTAATACGCTTCGCAGTTCATACAGTGTAACTTGCATTACATGGAAAAGCTGCTCAGCACTTGCATTATCGTAGAGTAAGGTCATTGCTCGATTATCTTGAGCGAAGTCATTTCAATGCCGCCTCGCGGCCACGCAAAAACAAAACCGAAGGTCTGAAGGCCTTGGATAAAGAGCCCAGCGCCGTTCTCTCATATAGACATCGCTAAAATTAACACCCCCGCTTTAGAGTTTCGAGTAGTACGCGTAGAGTGGTGTGTTTGAGAAAGCGTTCAAATTTCACTAAGTAACTATAGCACAAGGTCTTGTTGATAGCCACTGACGTTGGCAACAGGCTACATTACAGGTTTCCGAGACTTGGAGCGGATAAGTTAATGAACCCGCCGATTACGCCCGAATGGAAGAGTGCTGTTGCTCCAGACCCCAACCAGGAATATATGACGTTAAAAAATATTTTTGAGGGTGAAACCGTGTAATGGCAGAGATCGTTATTCGCATTAAGTTATAGATTTATCAAGCAGCAAGTCAAGCAAATGCCATTAGCGAAAAGAAACGGCATGAAGTTCAACTTAGGGACAAGAATTGGCGCCACTACGTAACTGTCTGTCAAGGAAGTATGTATTTTTTCGAATATCACTAGACAAGTGACACTGATTGCGTTGAAAGAATTGAAGAGCATTTCATGTTTTTTGGCTGTTGAACGTGGTTAGGGGAGCCAAATACAACAAAATCACAAGGATAAAAGTAAAAGTATGCAGCCTAAAGTCATTACGAGAACTCAGACTCAAGTTTTAGTAACTGCCGTATGAAACGAAGAGGAAATGAAGCTGAAATAAGAGTAAAATATATTTTAATGTACGCTTTAAAAGCGTAGAGATAAGCTTAAACGTGTTCTTATTTTCGTGTGAAACATTCTTATTCTTCGTAATGATATTGCAGGCTCAATGCCCTGAAATTTCACATGTAGTAGTAAGGCACGCAGTAGGGGATGGCTCAGTAACCTTATCTGCGTGGAATTTGTCAGGGGAAACCATAAGAAAGCATGGTATACACAAGATGGTTTCTTCTGTTCGATTCTTGATTATTTCCTCACTCCACTTTCATCAAAACGCGGTCGTCGTGTCGGGGAATCAAATGCGCAATCTCTTGCCTAAGCAATAACATCAATACTGAAGTGAGACAGCGCCATTCAAAAATGAAAATAGGTGTCACCTTGCTCATAGAACGACAACATATTCATTGGTGCGAGACGAACATTCAACCTCGCATTTCGATGAGAGCGAAAAGTTGAGGCCCGTGTACTGTGTGATGCCAGTGCACGTTAAAGAACTCCAGGTGGTCGAAATTTCCGGGGCTTTCCACTATGGCGTCTCTCATAATCGTATCGTGGTTTTGGGACGTTAAACCCCAGCACTCGATCAACATTCAACTTCCATCGTGACGCACTGTGAACAATGTCATGCAGTGTTACAGGTAACCTTATGTGTCTAGTCCCGGGCGCCCACCAGCTGCTTTTCCCCCGTCCCTTAATTTATTGCTTGATTTAGAGTTATTAATTTGGTTGGATATTTAACCCCTCATTGACTAGATGGATCCAGGTTTCAACAGAAAGAACAGTTAAGTTCTCACATCACGGCCTCGGTTTCACGGCTTGTTGAGGTGACGTGGAGGATAAAGAACGTAGCTCGCTGTATTCTTTGACGTAGATGTAGTACTTACGTCATGGCTGAAAAAGTGAAAAGAGAAGGAACGTGTGAGAACGTAACCCCGCTAATGGTGTCATTGACAATTCAGTAAATCGTGGATCATATCGCCCTTTGTGTTTGATTTAAAGCAACCTTGAAAATAATTGAGGAGGACAGCGCTAACGTGGATTCCCCGGTGTCATTGCGTCTGTAAATGGTAAAGAAAAGCTGAAGAGGTTAGCCTTGTCAAGGTCGTTTCTAGTGAAGATATTTTCCTCATCGATCACTTCGATGTTGAAGGCTAAGATGAGCCATCAGGGGAACGACACCACGCGCATCTAACCAGATTGTCATTCGGCCCTTGTTCAACGACTCTTACGACAGGCATGCTTTGAGGTGGCCAAGTAAAATTCGTCTGTTTCGCAGGGATTCGAACGCTCCTCAAACGCTGCCATGTCAGTTATTGCCGTGGCAAGCAAACACAAAGCTGGGATAGTTGGAAAAGCTACGCGATAAAAGGCTCGCATTTATCTCCCTAATATACAGGCAGTCCACGAAGTCTTTCCCTGATTACATCGATGCGGAAGGCAGAAAATATGGCACATGACAGATGGACACATATCTTTTGTCATGAATTTCATGAGGCATTCAAGTTTTCTTGTACATATATACTAGCTGTTGCTTGGTTTGTTAAAAAGGTCCATTGATGAAACAACAGCGGAGTCGGACGTCATTTGCAAACGACATGTACTCAAATAAGGAGAAAGCAAAATATGTCACGAGTCACAGTCACCAAAGGAAGTCCATGGTCAGTCGCAAAGGGCACGCAGTAGACGCCCGCCAGACGCTAGTAGCAAATTGTCGCACGGCAAGTCGAATGCAACCGGGAGCACCCGCGATCTCCCCATAACAGGTAGGCATGGGCCTGCCTGTTCAGGACAGGCAACGAAAAAGCACAGGTCGAAATTTATTCTGCGTCTGTGTGCACAAAACTTAACTATATTACCAGCAGTTCGAGATAAAGTGAACCTGTCCATGTGACATATTTTCTGCTCCGCTGCAAATTTCATCTCAGGGGAAGGCTTCTGGGGCAACCTGCGTTCTACATACTTGAGAAATGAGAAAGCGAAAACAAAATATGGATCATCTGTTCATCAAACCTCTCCATGGACTGACTGAACCGAAGAATTCACATGGATATTTATTATTTGCAAAAGTTTCAAGACAGCAAAGCATTGCGTTAAGCTAACTTAAGCATTGCAGCATACTATAGGAGTAGCTTCAACTTTGCCGACGAAAGAAAGAAAAAATCTCAATACAACGGTATGTTTGCCAATGCAATAGCTCACGAGCTCCTGCACGCAGGAGCTATTCTTAGTAAACACTCAGCAGCCGGAGCAGGGTATTTCATGATAAAGCTCCTGTTTCAAGGTTTCTTAAGACTGAAGTTCAAGACGCCGACTAAATATAACGACCGAAGTTTGTGCGCCACAAATAATATTACACCGGTATCGCTGTACCTCCCACGAATATGCGCATTTTTTTTTTTACTTTAGTGGTGGGGTGGTAGCAAGAGAACTACAAGAAGAATTTCTACAGGCGTATGTTGGGCAATATTCTTTTATATGCCCAAGAATGACTAACATTCTAAAATTATTGAAATTCTCGCCGTTCCGATGTTCATCTGCAAGGCACGCAACGCTGCATGCTGTTCAGGTCATAAGCGCTGACCAAATATAGCATCGCTGGCTCCTGCCTGTTCGGTGTAGAAAGAGTAGTTCCTTAGTTGTCGTGCTCGCGTGCAAATTATGGGGACTTTCTTCACAGTGCAGAGAAAGGTTTAACGGCGAAAATTTTCAGAAGTTTTGTGAACAGGCTTATCTTTCAATCAAACTTCCCAACCTAACCGTAATTATCGTTATTTGATGAAGGGCTATGCCTATTTTATTTACCGTTGCTTGAACTTTCTGCGGCACGCTAGCATCACATTTACGACGCGCTTAACATTGCTTTGGTCGAAAGCAAGCAGCTGTCTCGTTTAATTACGTACCTTGATCAGCAGTACAATGCGAAGGAACTGTGGGATGTTGCGCCAACCCGCTAACGAGTAAGAACACATCTTTCCAGACGAACCATGCAGGCGGGGAACGGCTGTAATGCATGACGTTGCTTATGCGGCACGATGCCCGCCGCAACGCCACAATCATACCGACAGACTGAATGAGGTCTTGTAGTACTTTTACAAAGACCGTTCAAAGCAATTCATCATCAAGGGTAAGATGCATGGTACTAGTTATCGGCGCTGGCATCGGCGATGGTGGTTTTCGAGTTAGGAGCCTTGTGTTGTCCACCCTGTGTCGGTGTAGTTGTTCTGGCCGTCACGCCAAAATTCCCAAAAAAGTGGAACCCCTAGGAAACTTTACGAAGTGCCAGAAGAAAATAATGCATTATTTTCTTTTGCCAATCTATAGAGAACGCATTGGAGCGGAAAGCGCCGTTACCGATTCTGGGGCTTGAACTCGGCCCTCATCCACCGAAGTGGAGTGTCAACCACTAAACTGCACACACAAGCTTGCGAGATGTGAACATATGTAGACACACAGACGGACAGACACAGACAGAGAAAGAAAGGCAGCATGTCAGGTACGCACACGCCGAGCTCTGCTTTCCCCCTTTATTTTTTTAGCTAGGGAGATATGTAAATTTTTTAACAAGGCCTAATGGGTCGTTGTCATGGCTGACGTGCACGAGCGTTGACAACACGGATAATAACTAAATTTGAATAAACAGGCACCGGAAGTGGTAAGCGAGTATATCAAGTTGAGTTAAGCCACGTAGTGACACTATAGATCCAAACTACTAGGCTGTGAAAATTAAAAGAATGCGGTGGAGCGCATTCGGCAGGTACTGGCAGATAATGAACGACAGCTTACCAATGTTCCATAAGAGCGAAGTGTATAACAGCTGCATTTTACAGGTACTTGCCTACGGGGCATTATCTTGGAGACTCACTACGAGGATTTAACTTAAATGAGGACGACGCAGGGGGCAATTGAACAGTAAACGACAGGTGTAACGTTAAGGTACAGGAAGGTCGGGGAAAAAACCGCGCCTGAATGACCTCTGAGCAGAAATGAAGAAATAGGCTTCGGCAAGGCACGTAATGAGAAGGCAAGGCAACTGTTGGTCGCTAAGAGTAACACAGTGGATGTCTAGACACGGCAGCCGTGGCAGGGGGCGGCAGAATGTTAGGTGGAAAGACGGGATCAAGAAACTCTCGTGGGCAAAGAGGCCACAGTTAGCACAGGACCGGGATAACTGGAGATCTATGGGAGAGGCCTTTGCCTTGCAGTGTGCGCAGACAGGCTGCTGGTGACAATAATTCATTGCACACTTCGACTGGTGCGTTGCCGACAACGTTGAGAAGCGGTCGACGTTAGTTTATAGCCGACCGTTTGGTGTTGATATACGTATAGCAAAGTACAGCCCAACAGAGGCGCAAAGCTCAGGCGACCGTACGCCACGAACGGAAAATTAACGACTGCAAGGCTTTCCTTTTGACGACCTGCCATTCCAAACAATCGGTCATAACAGCGGCTTTTCACCCACGCTCGCACAGAGGCATATTCAAGCCAAATAATAAAAAAAAAGAAATAGCAGGCTGTATAAACGGGCATGCGCACAGTATGCTGAGGAAACACAGTAAACCATACGTCGTGAGCTGCCACCCAGAGAGAAATGACCCAAAATCCAGCAGGCTCAATTTACAGGTGCAAATGCCTGCGAGACACACCATATAACACTACCTTTTCGAATATTTGGAAGAACTGTAGCAGCCACATTGGCTTTACTTTACCATTTAACTGGCTTTTTCTTGCGCACAGGGACATATATGTCTCTGTGAACGTAAATGTAGCAGTAAAAGCCTGAGCTCTTGCAACACGCGGTGAGCACATACCATACTCGAACACTTGTCGCGATCCAAGCAAGGAGACTAGAGCGTGCTAGCCAGGGTCACTCGTCCCCGTACGTGTATATTGCATAGAATATATTCTAGGCATTATAGTACGTGTGTCCTTGGATAAAGAAAGAATTAGCGTCAAGCAACATTAAGCGTTGCGCTGAATGGGCGCTAAAGGCTAATTAATGGTTTAGGCGCTCGCACACATTTCTGTATGTTCGGCTGCAATGGGCTGCACACGTCCAGCTGTACGAACGTTTGTAAATGATATATTGTGTAGAAACGAAGTTGGGCGTAGTCGTTTGCAGGAATTTCACAATCAGGTCATTCGTAGGCTATCATCAAAAGGGGAACGAAAAATACACTTGCCTTGTAATAGTTAACTGCTGAACATGCTGTTCCGCAGTTTACTTAGCAGTGTAAGGTGTTCGAGATATATAGGGCAGCAAGAGCAATGGAACTTATCACTTACTCTTTCTCCAGCTTTGATAAAGCTCGTTTGATCCGGTTTGTGGTGAGCGAATCAAGAGACTATGAGAAGCTGAACACTTACTAGTGCGGGTGCGCTGGAAGGTAGACGACGTCGCAGTAAAAGAACGGGAGGCAGCCAACCGTACCGCTACAATGGGGCGGCCTTTTCTTCTTCTTCCTCCTCTTACTGTATTCAGGTTCGCATTCATTTTACTTTCATTGTGGCGCATATCAAAGAAGAGGAGGAACCGTAAGAACTAGAAATTTATCGAACAACAAAGTTCAGGGAAATAAATGTCACCAAACTTTAAAATATCTGATGACATTTGAAGTGAACATACAACCCGGCTTGTTTGTTTGTTTCTTCTTTTTTTTTCGGAGTACACAAAAGATATACACTTCTTCCCCGAATCTCCAGTATCTCTCGGGAATGATCTACCAGGAATCTTAACTTATGCCGCTTGCTTGTTTTTGTTCAAATGTGACACACTGACATTTCAGAACAAGTTCAGGGCCTCCAGTAACTAAAGATTAAACAAAATTACGCGTAATGCGAAATCTGCTGAAAGAGCGACGCCGTAGGTCGCGACGTGCTATTTTCGTGATTCTCTGTCATTTCTTTTTTGTTTAGCACTATGAATAACGTTTACCTTTTTACTGCGATTGTTCGATAATTTTCGTCGGTATGCTGCGAATCTTTGGTATGACACGATGAATTTCTGCCCATTGCTGCGAGTGTCGAAGTTATTTTTTCGCTGCTGGCATTTAATTTTTTATTTATTTGTTCAATACTGCCAGCAACCCTTTGGTCGCCAAGGCAGGAGTGGTTACAGTGCAGTGAACGTTACATTTGTTACAAGGTAATGTCATGTTAGAAGTACAAAATAACAAGGAAAAATACATGAACATCAAGAAGACAATCAATGAGAAGTAGATTCTGAGTAACTGGTTGCAAAAAACGGTACAATGAACATTGAACAACTAGTAAATCACTTTCCAGTTATAAAGCAAACCCACTGATCACAAGTAGGGAACAATAGCCGACAAAAAAGAATCAGACGTTGGCATGTTTACCACCTCATTTGGTAGCCCGTTCCACTCGACTATCGTCTTAGGAAAAAAGGAACCCTTGTACGCATTTGTTTTACATTGAGGTACCAAAATGGACTTGTTGTGTTTCGTTCGAGTAGGTCGTGACCTATTAAATTCCATGTATGCCTGGAAGTCTAGTTTATTGCGGTTATTAACGATGTTGAACATCATCTTGAGACGGTGCAACTTCCGCCGTGATTCGAGAGGGCAAAGACCAGATTGCATGTAAAGTCCTGATACGGACACGTTCCTACCATATTTATTGTAAATAAAACGAAACGCCTTTCTCTGAATACGCTCTATACGATTACTATCCGTTTTAGTGTAAGGATCCCAAACCACATCTGCGTACTCAAGTAATGGACGTATGAGGGACGTGTATGCAACTAATTTTGTATTACTGTTACACAGTGTTTCAATCGATGCCTGAACAACCAGAGCCGTTTTGAAGCTGTAGCGACAATATTTTTAATGTGTGTGTTCCAGTGTAACGTAGAATCAATAGTTAAACCCAAGTATTTAAACTGATCAACACGGGTGATTAGGTTATTGTTCGCTTTGTACGTGTAGGGAAGTGCGGATTTTTTACGTGTTATTGACATCTGAGCGCATTTCGCGGAATTCAAGGTCATCTCCCACATATGACACCAATTAGTTATGGCCATTAAATGGTTGTTTAATGCGGCTTGATCCTCAGTTGTCTCAATAATGTTATAGACGATGCAGTCATCTGCAAAGAAACGGCTGCGTACAGAAGAGTCAAAAGCCAAGTCATTCAGATAAATAAGAAAAAGAAGGGGCCCAAGGACCGAGCCTTGAGGTACACCGGAAAGCACTGGTGCTGTTTTAGACTTCGATTTTGCTATTTGGACGTATTGGTGGCGGTTCGATAGATAAGAGTCGAGACATTTTACAAGTTGATTGTTGTTTAAAAGGCTCCTAAGTTTCGTCAATAAGTTAGAATGGGACACACGGTCGAAGGCTTTTGGAAATCAAGAAAGATGACATCAATTTGCCCCCCTTTGTCTAGCGTTGCGATAAATTCGTTGGTGATATGAAGCAGTTGTGTCACCGTCGACAGGCCTCGTCGAAAACCACGTTGGCTGCTCGCGAAGAAGTTTTTACTTTCCAAAAACGAGCTCACGTGCCCAAAAATAAAGTGTTCGATTACCTTGCTGGTAGTGCATAATAGTGAAATCGGCCTATAGTTCGTCACAGAATGCTTATCACCAGATTTGTGTACTGGTATCACCCGTCGCATTTTCCAATCTACAGGAACTTCGCCCTTATCGAGACTTGCACTAAAAACAAGAAGATATTTCGCGCACCATTCAGCGTATCTGTGAAGAAAGCTGTTCGGGATGTCATCCGGCCCGGATGATTTTATTGTGTCGAGGTTAAGAAGTACTGAAAAAATGCCCTGTTCGCTTAAAACGAGGTTAGGTATATCAAGACCTCCGCAACTGAATTCGACAACCGTGTTTGTTCTGCGCAGAAATACGCTGGGAAATTGGCCATTAAAAGCTTGCGCTATTGTAAGGGTCGTCCACTCTTAGGGTGAACACGGCGCAGCGTGGCTGCCTTCTTCAGAACGCCAGCGCTCGCGATGGGACTGCGCGTCGACGCTAATCTAGTGCAGGCGTAGAGGGGCTTGGATCACTCTGTGCGCCTGCACATTATTAGCTTTGATGCGTGCCCACGTCGCAAGCACTGGCGTTCCAAAAAGGGAGCCACGTTACGTCGTGTTCACCCTAAGAGTGGACGACCCTGTACATGAGTCCGTAGTATAAGAGTCGTTCAGGCAAAGTTTACCGACAGGGTCTTTCCTATCGGTCAGGTGCGTCCAAAACTTTTGTGGATCGCTAACAAGAAAATTATACATTCTGACATTTAAAAAGTGATACTTTGATGTTCTAATCTTATGGCGTAATTCGTCACGAAGATCCTTCAAAGTTCTGCTTTTTCTGTGGGCTGCCCCTTGACAAACGTTTCACGCGACGTTTTAATTGAATAATCTCGCGGGTAATCCAGGGATTAGGGCTACTCACTTCCCTAGTTTTGAGAGGGACATATTGTTTTTGTTTTATACATGTATGAACCGTATTCTTGAAATGCAGCCATAAATCATCTGCGCCTGATATACCGTCGACAAACATTCTGCCTAACTTATCGTACTTCAGTTCGAGAAGGTCTAAAATGCTAGCATCGTCCGCGTGGTTAAAGTCAAGAAACGTGGTTTTTGTACCACGTGTCCCGGGCCGTCTGAGGTTGCTCTTAAAGAGTATCATGTTGTGATCGGATATTCCAGGTAGAAGGTCTACTACAAAACCAAGGCGGCTAACCGTATCAGAAATATAAACGAGGTCAAGGCACGAACTTGTAGCCGCGGTTACTCTAGTTGGCATATCAACCACCTGCTTGAAGTTATATGAAAACGCGATATCAAGAAGTAAATCCGAATGCCGACTGGAAGGATGAGCGCACAAAAGATTCCAGTTAATATTTGGCAAGTTGAAATCGCCGCCCATGATAATGTGGCTATAGCGCTTGCTATGTTCACCAAGGAAGTCGTGCAGCGATTCCAACATTGAGTAATCAGCGTTAGGGGGCCTATAGACAGCACCGATAAGAATACTGAGAATGGAAACCCTAAGGGCGATCCACACCATTTCAACATTCGTATTGTGACGTAGCAAGGGATACTGAAAACCTTTTTCTATTACGATTGCGACCCCGCCCCCTCTTGCGCAGCGATCAAGACGAACCATCTCATGCGAATGTGGTATGATATCATTGTCAGACATGCTTTCGTGAAGCCAAGTTTCGGTGAGATTAGAAACATCTGGATCATAAACGTGAAGAAAACCTTCAAATTCGTCGCACTTGCTTATAATACTTCGGACATTCATGTTAAGCACAGAAAGTCCGCCCAATGAAGAGCTGCGCGTTTGGGTTGGAGGGACCGCATTATCACAATTGCTATGGCTTTGTCACTGCGTAGCAAACGGCACTCTTTCGTTTCTATCTTCATCCCAACGGAATTGCTTGCCATTGATTTTAATTTTGTCGAAAAAAAGCTTAACTTTATCCCCCGTATCTCTGTGCGATCTTGCACTATCCCAAAGTTTTTTTCGAATTTGTTGCACACGAGGTGAAAAATCCTCCGAGATACTAAATGCCGAATTTCTTAGCTTGCTACAGTTCCTAAGAATCTTGCCCTTGTCCCTTCCGTCCAGTAATTTCATGATAACCGGTCGGCATTTGTTCTCGGGGGGTCTCCCAATTCTGTGAATGCGTCCAAGTGGCACGTCTTGTATTTTTAACAGATCTTGAAATATTTCCTTGGAGACTATATGTTCAAGGGACTGCTGGTCCTCCTCTGCAGTTTCCTTTCTGCCAAAGATGATTAAGTTATTCCTCCTGCTTCTGTTTTCCAGATCATCTACTTTCATTGTTAGACTGTTAACAGTTCTTTGAAGCACATCAACTTTCGCTGTATAATCAGCCACTGTTGCAGACAAGCCATGCAACTTCCGCTCAGTGGAAGCTAGCTTTTTAGTGCTTTCGCTAAGCTGTTGATTCACAGAGTCCGTGCCCTGTTTTAGCTCACGAATATCGTCTAGTGTCTTCATGAGCATTTTCTCGTTTGTTGGCCCTGGGTTGGATTCAATGTCACCGCAGGAAGAGAGCAAATCAACAAAACAGGAGTACACAGTCAGAAACCGTACAAATAGTGACCGTGGGCACGGCAGAAGCAAGAGACAAACATCGTTACTACGATACGTATATATTGAGCGATAGTCTCTCACCTGTACAAGGAATGAGAATGGATTCGTAAGACGCATTGTCTCACAGCTTCCGCCGAGCCCACTAGTCGGTGGCCGCAATGTAGTCGGGTTTTTATGCTCCCAGGGTGATGACGTCGATGATGCTGGTGGGCGTCGCGCAGTCATCCACGGGGGCCTGATGTGCATGCCCCATGCCTCGTCGGTGTGGTTGTTGGATCCATGGCTGTGCCATAGAACGTGCCGATCCGTCATGCCTAGTGTTGTCGTTCCCTGGCATTCCTCGCACGGTGCAGCACTGCGGTTTGCGACGAAAAGCACGGCCTGTACAAGGAATAAGAATGGATTCGTAAAACGCATTGTCTCACAGCTTCCGCCGAGCCCCGTGGGCTCGGCGGAAGCGACGTTTGCATTGCCTTTGCATTGCATTGCCTTTCATGGTCATTGGGGTTGAGTTGTCTCCACTGGCACTTTTGTTGAGTTTTCTTTTGTTTCGAAGGTTCCGGGGTTCGCTTGCTTTCGTTGTCGCTTTACTTCTGCTTCTGGGTGAAGAGCTTCACTGTTTACGGGATCCCAGCGCTTGCGGGCAACGAGACGATGATTTTTCTTTATAACTTCTGTAAGCCTAGTGGGAAGAGACGGAGATAGTGAGACTTGCCTGCACTACGGAAATTCTGCTCAATGCTGGTGCGCAATGTAAGGGGAGTCGGGACAAAAATTCTTTAAACGAAGGAAGGCCGGTGAAGGCAAGAAGAAAATATATAACAAAACTGGATCCATTCATTGAGAAACATGTAAGTCCTACCTGCTAACTCAATTTCACGGTGTACTTTTTCACGCAATGGAGACTGATATCCGAATTTGACACCGAGTTCTCCATATGCAGTAAACTATAACAAAACACAATAAAATCGGCGAATTCCTTCAAGTCTGTCACACTGAGCTAAACATTTCACGGGATGAACACGGGGAACACTAGTACGCATGTATTATACAGGGTGTCCCACGTAACTTGAGCCAAGAATTTGAAAATGAAAGGCACTTCAGAGGAGAACTGAACCAAACGTATACTATTCGTGCTGGTCTATAGATACTCAGGTTATTTTTTATTTCCCCCTAAAGTAATTAGTTAATTATTTTTAATTAGCTAACTCCTTAATTATGGGCTGAAAACCCAAAATATGAACACTGAGCTGTAAAGCACCTTCATAAACCACCGAATGAATTGTTTCCTGTACGATATGTCTTACGGTGTTAATTTTTCCGCATTCTAAAGAAAGCCCGCGAAATTTGAAAATGAGCCACGTGACGGACCGCGAGCGCACTGCTATAGTGCTGGTCTCAAGCGTGCAACCGGTGAACAAGGTCGCCTGCGGCTGCCACGGGGAAGCGACATGATGCTTTGAAGATGGTCGATGTTTGGGCGTCCGTCTTTGGTTCAATGACGGTGCAAATTCACACTGCTGGCCGAGCGCTGCCGCGGTGGTAAAGCGCTCAATACTGCGAGGAAAACAAACAAACAGCAGTTTGATTCTGATTCACGAAGATCAAGAAAACAGAAGATCAAGAAGATCAAGAAAACAAGAAAATAAAGCTATTTTCTTGTTTTATTTATCCGTCCTGGACGCTTATCTCGGCAGCGCTCGGCCAGCAGCGTGAATGTACACCGTCATTGAACCAAAGACGGACGCCGGATGATTTTTTTGTGTCGAGGTTAAGAAGTACTGAAAAAATGCCCTGTTCGCTTAAAACGAGGTTAGGTATATCAAGACTTCCGCAACTGAATTCGACAACCGTGTTTGTTCTGCGCAGAAATACGCTGGGAAATTGGTCATTAAAAGCTTGCGCTATTGTATATGAGTCCGTAGTATAAGAGTCGTTCAGGCAAAGTTTACCGACAGGGTCTTTCCTATCGGTCAGGTGCGTCCAAAACTTTTGTGGATCGCTAACAAGAAAATTATACATTCTGACATAAAAAAAGTGATACTTTGATGTTCTAATCTTATGGCGTAATTCGTCACGAAGATCCTGCAAAGTTCTGCTTTTTCTGTGGGCTGCCCCTTGACAAACGTTTCACGCGACGTTTTAGTTGAATAATCTCGCGGGTAATCCAGGGATTAGGGCTACTCACTTTCCTAGTTTTGAGAGGGACATATTGTTTTATACATGTATGAACCGTATTCTTGAAATGCAGCCATAAATCATCTGCGCCTGATATACCGTCGACAAACATTCCGTCTAACGTATCGTAGTTCAGTTCGAGAAGGTCTAAAATGCTAGCATCGTCCGCGTGGTTAAAGTCAAGAAACGTAGTTTTTGTACCACGTGTCTCGGGCCATCTGAGGTTGCTTTTAAAGAGTATCATGTTGTGATCGGATATTCCAGGTAGAAGGTCTACTACAAAACCAAGGCGGCTAACCGTATCAGAAATAAAAACGAGGTCAAGGCACGAACTTGTAGCCGCGGTTACTCTAGTTGGCATATCAACCACCTGTTTGAAGTTATATGAAAACGCGATATCAAGAAGTAAATCCGAATGCCGACTGGAAGGATGAGCGCACAAAAGATTCCAGTTAATATTTGGCAAGTTGAAATCGCCGCCCATGATAATGTGGCTATAGCGCTTGCTATGTTCACCAAGGAAGTCGTGCAGCGATTCCAACATTGAGTAATCAGCGTTAGGGGGCCTATAGACAGCACCGATAAGAATACTGAGATTGGAAACCCTAAGGACGATCCACACCATTTCAACATTCGTATTGTGACGTAGCAAGGGATACAGAAAACCTTTTTTTTATTACGATTGCGACCCCGCCCCCTCTTGCGCAGCGATCAAGACGAACCATCTCATGCGAATGTGGTATGATATCATTGTCAGACATGCTTTCGTGAAGCCAAGTTTCGGTGAGAATAGAAACATCTGGATCATAAACGTGAAGAAAACCTTCAAATTCTTCGCACTTGCTTATAATACTTCGGACATTCATGTTAAGCACAGAAAGTCCGCCCAATGAAGAGCTGCGCGTTTGGGTTGGAGGGACCGCATTATCACAATTGCTATGGCTTTGTCACTGCGTAGCAAACGGCACTCTTTCGTTTCTATCTTCATCCCAACGGAATTGCTTGCCATTGATTTTAATTTTGTCGAAAAAAAGCTTAACTTTATCCCCCTTATCTCTGTGCGATCTTGCACTATCCCAAAGTTTTTTTCGAATTTGTTGCACACGAGGTGAAAAATCCTCCGAGATACTAAATGCCGAATTTCTTAGCTTGCTACAGTTCCTAAGAATCTTGCCCTTGTCCCTTCCGTCCAGTAATTTTATGATAACCGGTCGGCATTTGTTCTCGGAGGGTCTCCCAATTCTGTGAATGCGTCCAAGTGGCACGTCTTGTATTTTTAACAGATCTTGAAATAATTCCTTGGAGACTATATGTTCAAGGGACTGCTGGTCCTCCTCTGCAGTTTCCTTTATGCCAAAGATGATTAAGTTATTCCTCCTGCTTCTGTTTTCCAGATCATCTACTTTCATTGTTAGACTCTTAACAGTTCTTTGAAGCACATCAACTTTCGCTGTATAATCAGCCACTGTTGCAGACAAGCCATCCAACTTCCGCTCAATGGAAGCTAGCTCTTTTGTGCTTTCGCTAAGCTGTTGATTCACAGTCCGTGCCCTGTTTTAGCTCACGAATATCGTCTAGTATCTTCATGAGCATTTTCTCGTTTGTTGGCCCTGGGTTGGATTCAATGTCACCACAGGAAGAGAGCAAATCAACAAAACAGGAGTACACAGTCAGAAACCGTACAAATAGTGACCGTGGGCACGGCAGAAGCAAGAGACAAACATCGTTACTACGATACGTATATATTGAGCGATAGTCTCTCACCTGTACAAGGAATAAGAACGGATTCGTAAGACGCATTGTCTCACAGCTTCCGCCGAGCCCACTAGTCGGTGGCCGCAATGTAGTCGGGTTTTTATGCTCCCAGGGTGATGACGTCGATGATGCTGGTGGGCGTCGCGCGGTCATCGACGGGGGCCTGATGCGCATGCCCCATGCCTCGTCGGTGTGGTTGTTGGATCCATGGCTGTGCCATAGAACGTGCCGATCCGTCATGCCTAGTGTTGTCGTTCCCTGGCATTCCTCGCACGGTGCAGCACTGCGGTTTGCGACGAAAAGCACGGCCTGTACAAGGAATAAGAATGGATTCGTAAGACGCATTGTCTCACAGCTTCCGCCGAGCCCACGGGGCTCGGCGGAAGCGACGTTTGCATTGCCTTTTCATTGCATTGCCTTTCATGGTCATTGGGGTTGAGTTGTCTCCACTGGCGCTTTTGTTGAGTTTTCTTTTGTTTCGAAGGTTGCGGGGTTCGCTTGCTTTCGTTATCGCTTTACTTCTGCTTCTGGGTGAAGAGCTTCACCGTTTACGGGATCCCAGCGCTTGCGGGCAACGGGACGATGATTTTTCTTTATAACTTCTGTAAGCCTAGTGGGAAGAGACGGAGATAGTGAGACTTGCCTTCACTACGGAAATTCTGCTCAATGCTGGTGCGCAATGTATGAGGGGAGTCGGGACAGAAATTCTTTAAACGAAGGAAGGCCGGTGAAGGCAAGAAGAAAATGTATAACAAAACCGGATCGATTCATTGAGAAACATGCAAGTCCTACCTGCTAACTCAATTTCACAGTGTACTTTTTCATGCAATGCAGACTGGTATCCGAATTTGACACCCAGTTCTCCATAGGCAGTAAACTATAAGAAAACACAATAAAATCGGCGAATTCCTTCAAGTCTGTCATACTGAGCTAAACATTTCACGGGATGAACACGGGGAACACTAGTACGCATGTATTATATATAACGTTGTTATGTACAGTAAATAGCTTCTTTATTCATCTCTAGGAATGTTGTAAGAGTATGTAGTCATGTTACAGACAGACAGACAGACAGACAGACAGACAGACAGACAGACAGACAGACAGATAGATAGATAGATAGATAGATAGATAGATAGATAGATAGATAGATAGATAGATAGATAGATAGATAGATAGATAGATAGATAGATACGTAATATGTGTCACGTAAGAGGCCCTTTTGTCCCTGCACAGCTGTCGCACCTTGCACAATTCCACTAGGCAAAGAAACTGAGACCAACAGGTTGGCAGCCCAAGGTTTTTCCTCTCATCCACTTTATCGTTACTGCAGTAGTGGTGAACAGCGATCCCAGAGAGCGCGCTATTGGGACTGCGGGTGCTATGACAGGCTAACGCCCGCTCAACATCTGTGTAATGGATGGCGTTGGTGCTTGCGCCTACGTGTTCCGGCGCGTCATAGCCGTCCTAGCTGCGGAGGCGGCACAATATTAAATATTTTTATACGACGTGTACGGACGGTGACTGAGCACCTGTAATTCGTCTTCATGCCTTACTTTTCCTTTAGCGCACTGCTTTCATTTGTTTATTTGTTTTCGGAAGCAATGCCAGTCCACAACATGAAGGCATAGGTAGCAATGGACTCCAAAAAAGGTTAAAAAATCACGGCACTTCGTTGTATCCGAGTCGTGCAACTTCGCACACCGCAAACTCTGTAAAGCTGGTACTTGTAACCGTGGCAGTAACGCATTTAAAAGGGAAAAGAGGACGCACGCAAATGCACAAAAACTACAGAAGAAACGTGAAACGTTTTATAAAGTGGCAACATTTCAGATAACGGGTTGCCGTGATACAAAGAAAGTGACGCAAAAAAAAAAAAGCAAAATCTTTTTGTGACGCTGCGCACACTGTACGGTGAGATGAGACTGGAAGTCAACAGTTCCAACTTGATTAGCGGACAACAGATGCCATTCGCTGACCCTGCACTAACGCTGTCTATAGGTGGCTCTTACTGTACTGTTCTCGAGTGCTAGTTCTAACAATGGCGGCACACCGAACAAGAACTCCCAGGTCTGCGCAGATGACGCAGCACAGTGACAGCGTAAGCTCGATTTTGCTGCGTTCTCTCTCATTCTTCTCCATCGTACTTACTCCATTCCCGCTTCTCCGCCCCATCTTCTTCTTCTTCAATTGTCTGCTTTTTCTGCTACTTCCTCTTCCTCGTCGTCGTCTTCGTCATTTCCTTATCAGTGCACACTCCTCTCTCGTCGTCGTCGTCGTCTTTGTCGTCTTCGTCATCTTCTCTCTCCTTCCTCTCCATCTCCGCCATCCTCCTCCTCTTCTTTGTAGTCACCATGCTTTTTTTCAACTTCCTCGCTTTTTCTTCTTCTACTTCTTCATCATCGTCGTCGTCGCCTTCTTTTTCGTTTTGCCTGCCTCCTCCCCCTTTTTTTTCTCGTCTTTGTTTCGAATTTTCGATGGAGGCGAAAATTCCAGAGACCCGTTAAAAAATTACATTGCACGTTAAAGATTCCAAATTCCAGTGCACGTTAAAGAACCCCAGATGGTCAAAACTTCCAGAGCCCTCCACTACGGCGTTCCCCTTCTATCTCTTTCATTCCCCTTCCCCTGCCCCTACCGAGACTTAGCCGTGCTCCCGACATGGGCTGCAGAAATTAGCGTGCTTTCCTTAACCGAACCACAATCATTGTCATCAATAACAAACGTACCATCTCCTGAAACGCTGCTCCCGCCACATGAGAGCCGTGGCCGAGACGGTAAGATGTCCAACCAAGTAGTAGTGAGAGTTAGTTCTTTAGTGGCACCACTTCATTTAGATGGGTTGAGATCCGCATAGGCATGGATTTTGTTATAGCGCAAACTGTTACGGGCTCGTTACAATGACTAAGGCTGCCGCTGTTCTGCATCCCCCTCAGTGCATCCCCCTCATTGAAGCTGATAACGCCGCGAGGAACGGCTTCTATAAACGAATACGATACACCTTTCTCTCACTTTTCGAAAAAGAGGTCACTCGCTCACCACGTTCACAGTCACAAAAGTAGCACAAAATCTAGCTTTACTGCGCCTTATGACTCATAAGTTTTCGCGAGAATAAGTTTTTGCCGAACACTGGACTATTGATTTGTTTAAGGGTAGGCCGAGTGCGGGTGGTAAGCAACGCTCAGTTCTCCTCTGTTAATTTAAAAACGAAAGAAAACACTAAAGCATGTACGAATGCATGGGTGCGTGCTCCATCAGCGACCTTTGACGCAGCACAAATGCTTAAAACTTTAGTCGTTCGTCGAAAGGTGTAACCACAGGGGAGTACGCGAATTTTATCACGCAGGAGTGATCGGGGGCAAATTTCGAAACCCGCTGCGTGTGCATGTGCAGAAGCTTACATACCTACATGTTAGGGTTTCAAAATTTCTCTGCGTGATGCAGGCGCTCACACCTCCTAAATGCGCTAAGCCACCCCCTTCTTTTCTTCGCCCTACAGTCACCTCCCGTCCGCTACGAAGCGACACTGTAATTTAATTTCTCAAAACTCGCGTAACAACATTCGCGACAACCTGTGCCGCTAAAACGCAGGACTTTCATGCGGTGGCTTTAGCCTGCCTTATGACTCACCATTCGCTTACATTAGCTTAGCTGAAGAAATATGGCTTAGTAGAACGTGCCTTTTGGCGAGCTGCTTCATACTTGAAATGGAAAAAGAAAACGAAGCGTAAAAGAAAGAAACGACGTGCACAGAAGCAGGAGCGACAGAGGGCAGGCGTTCAACTTTCAAGTGACGTTTATTTATTAAATCACGTGTTCCTTCAATAAACGTCAGCTGAAAGTTGAGCGCCTGTCCTGTGTCCCTCCTGCTTCTGTGCTCGTCATTTTTTCTTTAGCGCCCCGTTTTTTTTTTTTGGCTTTCTTTTTCGTCTTTCGCTGACGAGCACAGCGATGCAATTAAGAAGAGCTCAAGAAGACAGCGCGGTTTTTTTTTTCCTTTTGCTTTCCAAAGTTGGGTTGAAAGACAAGGAGAGGTGGGAAGGGGGTGGAGAGGAGGACTGAAAGACAACATGCGAGTGAGCGGGCTTATTCGCACCCACGTAGGTGCCCAGGGAAGCAAGTATCGGCCCGTTGGTCACCACGAGCCATAACGTAACGTAAGTGTTTTCATCATACGCGTTGACGACACCACCGCTAACCGCGATCATCCGTCGAAGTCACGTGGCCCTCCCATGAGCGGCTCATCCCACAGTGTCATCCTTCCTTTACCAGGTATAGTTAAGACATCTTTACACTGAACACCGAAAAATGTTGGCAGGTTACATAAACTACCTTCGCATCGGCTGCGCGAAGTGGTACTGAAAGCGGATCAGTGGCGCTTCGTCAAGCCGTTAAGTAAATTCGATATACGAAGAGGGAATGCAGCAAGTATTCAAGGAAAAGGCAGGATGAGCCACATCGGTGCGTATTTACAGATATGGATAGGATTACAAGACGCCGTAAAAGCGTACTGAGCCTATCGGCTTCCACTTCAGACGTCACGTTTGCACAGAGCTCGCAATTCTCTTTTCGTTCGCTTTCACGTGACCTCCAGGCACGTGCTCGCGTTGAATATGAGAAACGACTGCCTGCTCCTCCCTTCCTATAAGTGCATCTTGCGACGTTTTTTGTTGTGCGTTGAGTTTATCGTCAATCCTTATTTGGAGTTGTGAAGAAATATATAAAGGCAGCAAGAAAGCTTTGAAACGCAGCGTACTAAAGCTGATAAGCGGCGCTTGCTCATCGTTGCATTCTTCCACAAGATTGCTCTCGCTGTGTGCTGGCCCCAGCCAGGATCACTTATACTAGCTCCGAAGGCACCTACAAGCTTTCTAATATACAGCACTTGCTTTACGTCAAACGTCTGTAAGTACATGAAAGTGCCCCTACGTTAAACAACATACCACGGAGTTGTCCTAGTAAATTTAAGCAACTAGGACATAAGTTCGAGTGTACTTACCTTGGTACCTGAAAAATATAAATAAAAAAGATGTTGCATCTGAAAGGTTCTATTTGGAGGTAACTGGGGAAATGATCTGTTAGATAAATTAACACTCTGCAAGACTTCATAATATTGCTTTTTTTTTATGCAAGGTTGCTTTCCAACGAAAACTTCGCGTTCGCTGATTGCTTTCCGGCTCCGAGTGCATTCACCCCTGCACACTCCAGCGAAGGTGCAAGAGCACCTCTAGAGCTTTCGAAAACTTTTATGGGCAATGTTGTGATTGATTGATTACTTGGGTTTAAAGTCCCAAAACCACGATCTGATTATGAGAGACGCCGTAGTGGATGGCTTCGGAAATTTCGACCACTTGGGGTTCTTTAACGTGCACTGACATCGCACAGCACACGGGCCGGGTAGTAACGTGCCTTCGGCCCTACGTGCCTCAAGCTGATCAGGACGCGAGCGCGGGACGGCCATCGCATACAAACGAATTCATACATCCGCACAAAACCTGCTTTGCAAGGTGCACCGGGCACATTACACAGACCCCTGTTCGTGGTGTGGCGCAAAACGCCCGCTGACCCACACCATGTGGGATCAGTGGCTAGGCTAGGAAAAAATCAACGAACCCCTTCGAAGGGTAGCGGACTTCGTTCGGAGGTGGGAGACATTGCTCGCAAGGGAGGACCAGGAGATGGTTGCCAACTGGCCCTCCTAGACCAAGCTCAGCGAGCCGCAAAAGCCAGCGGAGCCCTGGATTGAGGACCCAACCCAGAACTGCCTTTAAGTTTCCTACCCAATAAAGCTTTTTCCTCCTCCTCCCTTCACATAGCGGCACTGCGACGTACAAAGAGAAAGCTTTAGAAGCGAAAGAAAGGAAATGCAAAGACAAGCGTTGAATGCAAAGAACGGGTCGTTCTAGTGTATGGTCGAGGTTATTTGGTCGAAAGATATGCTGGCTCGACCATGCGCAGTATCCTTTCTGCAACTTGCCAATAGAGGACTGCGGCCACAAAAGCAGCAAACGCAGTGAGTTAGAAGACATCAGTTCTTCAGAAAACAACATTACATGACGCAAAATTGTTTTGGCTAGGAGAAGCCGCGTGCCATGAACTCTCAAGAAGAGCTAAGAAGAAAGAAAGCGAGTGACCTCGGTGACACATGCTACGCATACACCAGTTTCTCTTGGTGCGGCGTGGGTTGCCCCGTTACGGTGGTCTAATGGTTATGGCACTCGGCTGCAGATCCGAAGGTCCCGGGATCGAATCCCGGCCGCGGCGGCTGCATTTCGATGGAGGCGAAATGTCGAGGCTCGTGTGCTGTGCGATGTCGGCGCACGTTAAAGAACTCCAGGTGGTCGAAGTTTCCGGACACCTCCACTACGGCGTCTCTCATAATCAGAGCTGGTTTTGGGACGTTAAACCCCACAAATCAATCAATTGGTGCGACGTGGGAGCGGCCCGCTGCGCGCTAACGTACGCCCTAACGAAACAAAGTGAAGTTTTTCATCCATCCATCCATCCTGCGCAAAATGCATCAACACGTCAGCTCGCTTCTGTCTGAAGTACGTGTATTTTCTTGTAATATTTGTTAGAGCAGTACACGTAATACGAGTGGCTAAAATTAATAAACCAATAGTCGGTTAACATAATTAGATCAATTAAATAAGCAGACTGTGGATAACTATACAGTTTCTTATCGCATCTGAAAAGATAGAGAAAAGCAAACGTCACCATTTCTTACTTTGTCCATAGACAGTCAGTCCTTAAGCATGTCGTACGTATGTTGTATTAGGTGACTTCGCACGCCAGAGGATGCGACACTTTCAATCACATCTTTGCAAAAAAATGCAAAAAAAATAAAAAAAATGTTTTACTCAGATTTAAAGTTCATTTCACAAGCTGGTTACAGCACGGTGGAAAGTACGGGCGTCCTCGGCCAATCAAACAGACCGCACATCGTTGTGTTCCTACGCGCATGTCGCTTCCGGGAAATGGGCAGGTGGCTCCTGCAGCCCTCATTGGACGAGATAGCTCTACCTTTGGCCAGTGCTGCCAATATCTTGTGAAACGGAGTGTAGGTGCTTGTTAAAGAACTTCGAGTGGTCAGAATCACTTTGTAGCCCTCCACTATGGGGCGCACCTCGTAATCACGTCGTGGTTTTGGTGGGAGATGCAAAACCTGTATTTACATCTCCCCACATTTGCGAGTAATATAGCTGTTTTTGTCGGGTATACAAGTGGGGTGGTTGGATGTTCGTCAATATGTGTGTGCTAAAGGGTGTTAATGATAGCTAAAGTTGATGGTAAAAGAAAAACGAAGATGCCCAGCACAAGATGTTCAGGTGGTATTTATTCTTCAGGCCACATGGATACGCCTCGGAGCGCATGAATATCGCTGGCGTTCATATAGGTGTGGTATCATGAGAAGACGCCAAGAACTCGACGTCGCTGAACAGCAGCAACAAGAGTTGTGTGTTCGGATGTGTATCCGAACACACAACTTGCACTTGTGTAACTCCTAACAGTATTATTAGGTCATGGAATATGACTCATTGAGTGTACCTGAGCATACAGCACAAGGTGTGCGATCACTACGTACCAACGTAACTGGCAATGTATTAATCGGCGCGGAACAAGCAGACGAATTGTCTAGCAGAGGAGGAGATGATAAGACCATGGTAACTTAAAATTGAACTACAGGACACGTAAGTGAAGTCGACACCGAAATCTGTAAGCGGACTTGGAGAAAAAGGGTAAGCGAATAAATTAACATAAACTAAACAAGTGAATAAATAAATGTACAACCACAGCGCGCTCGGAACGGGACGCGTCGAGCTACACAGAAGAGAAATAAAAGCGAAGACATCTTTGAAAAGATCGAAAAGAGCTGCTTCTCTAACATTCCCGCGTGTGTGCCAGATAACGCCTACTTTCGTTTCCCATTATAGCAACTGTTTTTGCGAGTAATGCAGCAAATTGTGAAGCCCTGTGGTGGCGTCGTCGTATGGATTCTAGTAGCTGAATACGTTACGAGACTGCCTCATTTATTTTGCCAGCCTTCCGCGTCCATTCCGCAATGAAGTTGTAGTGAAGCTGTCTTTTGCGCATATGACGAAAAAGTCCCCTACTACGCTGAAATGAGCTTGCTTCAGCCATGTTTTGAGCGGATTGAATTCTGCGCTGTAGGACGTGCCTTCGAGAGAAATGAAACAAGTACTCCGCGAGATGTGTTTACAGCCGTGTGCCTACGCGATAAACCAGCGAATCCGCAATATATGTTCTTTGGGCTGAAGTGTACGCGGTTAGAGATGAATTTCAATCATGTGGAGATGAGAGCATGAAGCGTCGCTTTAAAATGGAAGATTAGAGTGCAGTGAGAAGCGCTACCGATGCAAGGACGGTGCCATTTGCCGGGACATTCAATTTTCGTGGATTAGCATTGTTCATATTGACCCGTATTGTGGAACCTTAAAAAGCTTTCATAATACATAAGCGAGCTTTTCATTATCGTACCCAAAGCTCTCAGCACCCTAATGAAGTTCTTTTTTTTTTTGCTTTTTTAATGTCAGATTCCCCAGTATGAACATATTCGCGAGATGAACATGTTTCTTTGATGACCTAATATTAATAACAAGGAAAAAAATTCTGCTTGAGATTGCGGACAGAGCTCATAATATCTCCTGTATCGAGCATTCGAAATGATTATCTCAGTTCTCGTGAAATTATTGCCGTCTTCTTCCAGCGCAGAGCTGCTGGAAGTGATCATGACAGCAAACAGTCAAAGCTGCATCGGGATTTCTCTTCAGTACACATTCCATAGCAGTTTCAATTACTGCCACGTCTTCAAAACGCTTCCATTTAAACGGAACATTCACGCGAGAAAGTACACAGGAGACCACATTTTCACGGGTCGGGCAAAGAAGGAGATATAATACTAAAACAATATCCCCTGCAGTTAGACAGCATCACGTTGTACGAGAACCAAAAAAAAAAAAAACGCTTTCCAGACATCGAAAAATCTTGCGCTATTGCCTGCACTCTTAATTAGGTCGCACGCAAAGCTAGATATAACCAGGAAAATAAAGTTTTCGCATATAGTTTCCTGGCTATAGCAAGTACTTTATCCGGTGTATGACTAAGAGTGTATATCAAGATTTAGCACGTCGTCTAGAAAGCCTGTTTCTCGTTGCTCCTTTAACGACATTATGACGACTGGGTACACTTCTAGCACCATAAGGTGTGGTGAACATTGTAATTGTTTGAAATATAGGTCGCTTACACGTCTTTCGGGGCTAGACGTGAACTATGACATCGCAATTCAGCGCTTTGTCGTTTTGTTTGAAGTCCATAGCGGTAGCAACATCTTTCACCCCCGCGGGAACGGTGCTTAACGTGATGGTACAAGAGTTTCTAAATTATGCTTGTAGCGATTTAGCAGAAATAGCTCTGCTTGTGCGTCGGTTAGTGAAGACGGCCCCTGTGGTGTTCAGATTCTGCTCTCGCTAAATATAGCGTGAAATCTGGTGGCGCACACTTTTCCGTTGCGTTGCGGATCTTTAGACCACGTGCGCTCAGAAACAGTAGCAGCTTTAATGCAGTAATTATATATCAGTGGAACAGTTGCATGTGACGAAGCTGACAGCCAGCCACCTTTCAATTCATGTTGTCCTGTAGTTCCGCAGCTGTCTCAGTACATTTCGCTGTCACTTAAAGGAAAGTCTTCCAAATAACCCTGCGTCACTATATCGTTATGCACAAACAACGAGTATGTGCCGTGGCAATATTAATGTCGAATCACGTTCTGTGTGCCACGTGGGCATAACGCAGAATTTGATATTATCTGCTTTCACTCAGAATATGTGCCATTATGTTGCTCGTGTGAAGTTAAAAAAAACCAAGAACTTAAAGGCTGCAGCCTGCTGGGTTTACGCGAAGACGCTTCCGATTCTGTACTTACTCGGTGAACACACGAAGTGACACTGCAAAACCCATTTTTAAAGCGCAAACATTCCTTCATGTGGCCTCCGGGGCGTATGTGGTTCTCTGTGCAACAGCGTGCACTGCGTAACCAAAAGCACGAGCTGCAGCAAGAAAGCAAGAGCGCTTACAAAGCCGCTGCAATAAGTACCTGCACAATACAGTAGACCAGCACAGTGTTGTCGCGACAAATCAAAACAATAGAAATAAAACAAAAACAATTATATAAGCGGTTGGCTGTCAGTTTCGAAAAACTGAGTATACGGGCACAAGCAATTCCACGAAATGGCGACGCTTGTTTAGAATGTATGCTTTAATTTCATTCTGCAGTTTAATCATAACAAAAAAAGAAAATGAAATGAACAATTCGTTAAGGAACATTTTCACAAATGGCACAGAACAGTACAAAAGAAAAGAAAAATGCTGTCTGTAGCGTTGTAATATCATCAGACAGGATGTTACGATCAACCTGGCAAAACAACGTTAACGACTTCATTTTCGCGAAAGTCGACCTTTTCGGTAATAACTAAACTTTACCAAATGCCACGCGAAATGATCCGTGAATTGGCCCAGTGGCGCGAAAACTCAATTCTGCGATCCTCAACGTATGCACCTCCATAACGCGCGGCCCAACATACCAAGCGGTCTAACAAAACAAATGGGCTAAAATCCACACATAACATGTAAGGTTAAGGAATGAGCTAAAGGAAATAATAAAGTTTTTGCGCATAATGATGTCGTTACGTGGTGGTGATAGAGAGGACGTCCACCTAATATTCGTTCACACTTCTGTGGAGCTTGCCCGATATGTAATTTACAGCACAGCTGCGAGCTCTCATATATATGAAAACGCGCGGAAAATGTTGTACACGTACTTTCATTGTCAAGTACGAAATCCATGGACTGCTCACAGAGTTGTAACGAGTGGGAAGATGCTACAGAAGTGACGTACCAACCCAGTTTGCAGTGAAAATTGTTAGACCTCCAGTTCCTGCTTCCACTGCCGTAATGAAAAAAAAAATGCCTAAGATGATTGAAGATTTCACAGGAAGCAATTTACACTTGTAAAGTGGCAGTAGTTTACTATTTCAGTAGAACTGGAGCTTCGTGGTATGCGACGTGAGCCGAAAGACGAAGTGTGCCTATTTTAGTGTTTGCGTTCTTTGGGTTAGTTAGCGTAAGCGCACATTAAGAGCTTTAGAATGGGGCTTGTGCTCCGCAAACGATAACGAAAAACAAGCGTGTTCAGAGAGACAGCAATGTAATCGGAAACATCTATTTGCATGCGCGGGTGCAAACATGTGCGAAAAAGAGGCGTGTTTTATTATTCAGCACGTCAGAAGCGAGAGGCGCTAAGATAATTTTTTTTTTTTCTGCGCGTGAAAATGTGTCTGTGCGAGACGCCGCGACGAAGACATGTAGCCAAAACAATCTAACCTGAATCTGTCCCTTTGTGCTTGCCGTTTGACGTCGTGTCGTCTCTTTCAGCAGTATCCCGCTAAAACGCCACGGTTGTGACGAATACGCAGGAGCATTTTATGCGACGTGATGCTATACTCTGACATGTCGTCGAACGACCTAGATGATTTATCCGTCAGAGCTCGGAGTATACCTGCTGCACCTATAGGCTCGTCTTGGCCATGTTAGTGGCCCGAGCCCTCTCATGATTTCTCGCGCCGTGCGGGATCTCAACGAGATCAACGCAAAGCTTTTGGGGGCTTTAAGTACGATACGCTATTTCCCAAAAATAGGGGCAGGAATGATAACCCGAAGTCCGCTTTGGGTACGACGCATGCGCAATGGCAGCAAATCCGAACGATACCGTACGCGTAGCTTTGGGTACCTATATTTTTAATACCGTGGAATGGTAAGCGCGTACAGGCGATGTTCCAGGTCTCCTTGGTGAAAAAAAATGTGGTATGTTTGCAATTTCGACAGAACGAGATGCATTTCGTGGTTGAAAAAATTAATTTTAAACCGGTCTAGGGTAAATACAGCGTCTGGGGAAGTAACTTCCACCAGCTTTTCAGAGCTTTAGAAGTGGATTTTGTGAAGCACCCATAGGTAGTTAAGTGCATGCCTGAGAAACATCTTGAATGACATCAAAATGCTCATTTTATGGTGTCTTTACCGTCACAAAACCACGCCATAGTGGAAAGGTCCGGAAATTTCGACCGCCTGGGTTTCTTCGGCGTGCGCCGGCATCTCATAGCACACACACTCAGTGTTTCGCCTCCATCGAAATGCAGCCGCCACGGCCGGGATTCGATGCCACGACTTTCAGATAAGCAGCCGAGTGCCATAACCACTAGGCTACCGTGGCGGGGCGACGTCGAAATGTCAGTAAGTTGGTTTGAGAGAAGCAGGTTTAATGGATAAAATGTGTCCCAATTTTACAGAGTGTCGGCAAACTTAGGCCTCTACGAATAAACAATTACGCGACGCTACCAAGGTGCTAAATAGTGCACTTTCACGTTACAGGAAAAATTTACGCGTTACACAGCGCGGTTTAATGTTCACTATAGCGAGTGCCTGTGACTATGGCAACTTGTTACAGTGCCGCGCACGCAAGTTCTCCTTGTCTGGGTTTATTTCGGTGTTGTCGTTTTTCCCCGTGTCAATGCTTGCTGCAGCGCTACCTCTAATAAGTTTTCTGCCATAAATACATTTAACGCTACGGCACACACAAAGCGAAAGCTTCTCTCCTGGGTTATGTGAAACTTCATATTTACTCATTGAGATACAAGAGCAAACGTTAAAGATAGAGTCGGACGGAAGCTTTTCAAGGGGTCGAAAGCAACATTTTTACGCGACTACGTGCGAAGCTCAAATGTTTACAAAGTATGTTTACAAAGAACTAAGCAGGTTCTCCTTTCTCTTCTTCCCTTTTTTTTTTTTTAAACTTCCCTGGAGAGAAGTGACACAACCATTCCGCTTTTCTCGCGTGGCTGGGCCGGTTCAGTGATGAAGCCGGAAACGTAAATAAATACAAGGTGCCCAGCATTCAACAAATGCAATGCCTTTGCACCAAGACGCTCAAGGAACACTTGCACTTATTTGATCGGCTGTGTGTGTTTAGGTGCGCGTTGTGTGGTGTTTCATTTCGGTTTCTCTGGCGAAATGTTCCTTTGGAAACCAAGCCTCCCTTCAGAATATACAGACTTCGGCTGCAAAGGTCAAAAAGCGAGACGATCTCCGCAAATTTCTTCTCTGAATCAGCTTACCTTGACGAGTGGTCAAACACTTCCGAAGATGTCGCTCCCCTCCTCAGGGACTGTGAAGTAAGCCATGTCGGTGAGTTCGAATCGTGCGTCAACAGGACTGGCGACGTCGGCAAGGGGCCTCCTGGCAGGACGTATACGTAACTCACCCGGCAAACTGATCTTTACACGGCTGATGTAACCGGTTCCTTGACACACATTCTTACAGTCGAAGTGTAGCCTCTCCATCTCTTCTTCATCCTTCTCCGCAACGGATGGCAGCGTCGCGCAAAACGCCGACGCTTCAACTGGATTTCTTGCGTCCACAGAGGCGTACAGTAAACAAGACGCCGTTAGTTCATCAACGAGCACGGTAGACATTTGATCAGCAAAGACAGGTCCGACAAGTGCGTAAATATTGCGAGCGTTACCGAAGCAACTAGGGCCTTATCGACCCTGTACACATGGGACGTTGTGTAAAAAAAAAAAAAAAATCGCGAAAGACTGAGGAAGCACCAGATTATCTTTCTGAGCGCAAAAAAAAATAATAATAAGATAAGGAGGAGAGAAAAAGAAGAGTTCAGGACTTTCTGAAACAGTTTTTGAAGCGTTATAGAGATCGGCGTGACGACTTTATCGCCGTATAGTGCATGTACAACGTAGCGTTTACACGGGTATTATCGGGAATGTAGGTGCGTTTGCTTACAGGTTGCCCTTTACACCGCAGACAAGCATTCGAGCTTGGCTTCAATTCAATGCAATGCAATTTTATTCAGACGAAACACTGCCTAGGTTGAAGGGACTAATGGCAGATTGCCTGACTATGGTCCCTCCGCCCATACATTTCGTAATAATTTTGAAGGGCTCTGAAATTATTAACAGACTGACAAATATCTGCATGCTCATATAGTTCCCCATGGCTTGGAGAATATTAAAGAGTTCTCCCGCAGCTCCACTGCGACGGATCGCCATGGTCTTGTTTTTCGCCGGCTACACTCGTTACCATTTGTGAGAATAGGCGGTTTGAATGAAGGCTATAGATTACACAATACCAAGACAGTTTGGGAGGCTGAATAGAAACCGATACGCTCAACCGACGGAGAAGTTGTCGCACGCAAGAAGCGCTGGACGAGCGTATTGCCAAAGCAAGTGAATGACTTTCTGAGAATGCTGAATTTGAAGAGACCATAGGCTGAAGGTTTATTCTTATTGTTTGGCGGTCATGGAAGACACCCCGCCGATGCCAAGCATAACGTCGCTCTTCAAGTTTCGCTTTCTTGTCTCCTGCTTTTAACGATGCAGCAAACTGTGCAAGCGTATTGTCGATAGACCAGGTGGAGATGCAGGAGATAGCTACTTGTTTTTAACGCGTTCTCATGAAACATGCACGTACTCATTCTTCACTCGCACTCAAGGAGGATAAAAAACATTTCATCCTCCTTGCTCGCACTAGTTCACAATGTGTCTTTTTTTTTTTTTCCTTTCTTCAGAAAGGGCAAACGGTGAAATTTACGACGACCATTCATTCGCAAATCGACTTTGCAGAGCTCACTTACAGCAGCTTTAACGAGATACGGTATACGATCGTCTTACGCAAAAGAGAAACTCGCTTTCACCGCGTTGAAAACAGCGATTCGACAGGCTTCCCGACTTGGGAGCCTCAGCGTCATACGCGAAGCGCACATACAAGGAGCAGCTTCTAACGCGCGCTTACGCAATCCTTACCCAGCTGACCCCGTGAAAGCTCATGACCTACACCAGGCGACCTCTCAGCACTTGTTCCGAGTACCCTGCATCCCACTGTGCTTTACTATTATACCCTTCTTACCCTTTCTGGACCTTATCCTCGCTGCAGATCGATGAGTTAACGCTACCATTACATACAGAGGAAGAACAAATAAGTCCAAACTAACTACGTCTTCTAGAAACCCGCGACCCATGTCAGACCCGTACGTGCCGTCGGCAAACAAGGTGCTCCGGTATGATGAAGTGTTTGTAGCAGCTGCTCCTGTTTCCGTTCGCTTCAGGGAATCGCGATCCGTTAGCAAAGAAGCAGCAGTAGCAGCAGCACGCATACACAAGGACACGCGATTCTCCTACACGCTAGTTTTGATCTCCTCCGAGGACATCGTTGAGGCGCGAGCAGAGCTAAAAGCAAATATGCTGTGCGCCGTGCAGGGATACTCCAGCTGCCAGTGGACGTAAGCAGCTCTCCATCAATCTCTTCGCTCAGCTCGGCCTGCCGGGTTGCAAGTTTGTCTTCGTCTTTCATCGCATCGCCGTTTTAGTAGGCACTCGGCAAAGCTATACGCTCGACGTGGCAGCGAGCCAACGCCGAGGCGGTGAGGCGATGGAACACGCAGCTCGCGGCCACGGCTCGAGAGCGGGACTGCGACACGCATTAGTTCGTTGCCACATGTTCGGGGGAAAGTGTTCTGGGTATACTCCATTACATCGGGCGCTTGTGAGCAGCTCAGTGTAAGCGAGTGCGCGATCTCTGACATTTCTTTCCGCTTTGGAGCACTTCCGAAAGTGCCGGAGACAGCGGGGTAGAGACAGTTGTTTGCATCGCGTATTAGCCCGAGTATGTAAGTGAAGCGGCACTGCTGAAGCGGGGCGACTGAACGGCAGCGGCAATGTTCGCTATACCGAGCGCATTTATCGAGCGATGTTTGGTGAAGTGATTTGGCCGCTAATCTGTAACCCATGTACCGCACGACCGCAATGTATGAAGAATCGGAAGCCTTCGCGTTAAATGCTGGAGAATATTTGGGCCCAACCCTAGCAGTGAAAAAGGGAGCTTCGCAAGAAGCAATTGAAAGCACACGTGTCCTCCAAAATAAAATCGTGAACAAAATTAAGGAGTGCTACTCAAAAGAAAACAAAGTTTGGGCGCCATCAGACTATTTGCTATTTCATTCGGTTCGCACCTAGCATTAAATATTCTAAGGTTGCAAGAAAGGGCAAAATCTGCCATGTCCACCGACAGCGAGTGGCCTCTTCACACATTTAATACGCTTCTCCTCATAGCACTCATGAGTGACGGCAAACTTGACAAAAAAAAAAAAAAGGTCGTATAATGTTAATAGCATTTCGTTACGTTCCGCTATTGACACAACGAAAAGTTATACTTTAGTACGTACCGCACTTCGTCTGCATGAAAATGCTGCTTAAGACCTGCAATGCCTAAAACGGCAGTCGTGTGATAGGCATGTGCTGCAATAGCACGCAGAGAGAGAGAGAGAGAGAGAATGCCTGTCTATTTAAGCGTCACTGCGAATTCCTCAGTAAGATTTTAAAATAACAAGTCCTCACGCAAACGGGGCTGCATTGCCACATTAGAGGCAGAACCAGAGGCGCCCTTCACACCCTTACCTCTTACCTCGATAGGGAAGCAGAAGGTCCTGCGTGCCTCACGGAAATGCTGCTGGGGTTGCACAAGGGCGGAAAATTTTAGAATCGCTGCCCTTCGCTTCCTCTTCTGGGTGCGTGAGGGCTGTATTTTAGGAGAAATTATTAGTAAGATTCGGTAGTTTTCCAGCCAAAGCGGAACACCTGGAAAACGTAAAGTTGCCGCCGCGCTGTAGCGTCCGTTTTCTTCTTGTTAGACGCGCCTCGGTTTCGACTGCTAGTCCACTAGCTAGGCTTTAAACAGAATGCGTCTACTTGCAATCGTGCAAAACATCGGCCGAATCATGGCCACCGATGCATCACCAAGATTAATTAGCTGCGCGGTTATTCAAACCACGCTGCCCTTCCTTTTCACAGCTGAGCTGTGTAGGGTCGATGTTTGTCCGTAATAGTAGCCGCGTAGTATATACGTGGAAAGGGTAATAAAACAGTAAAACAAATTTATGTGAGAGGGTGATGGTCCACGCACGCTGTTAGTCACCACACCAGGGGTGACGTGAAGAACTGGCGATGCATCTCTGTTAACTACTGTTTTTCTGGCGGCCACAGCCGTACAGATTTTGCAGGAGCTGCACCCAGAGCGGATGAATCGTGAAAGGGGAAAGCCGAGATAGTTCGACGCTAACGATTTGAAACGCCACGCGAACATTTATTTTTATTTGTCCCTGATAACGTCCATTCGCACCACCTTTGTTATTTTATTTTAAACCTTACTGCGGATGTATAAGAAGATGCCTATTTAAAAGTTGCTGCTTCCGTGAAGAGCATGTCAACGAGATTCCACTGTTCATCAACAACAAAACACCTCTGCCTGAAATTGTGCAGCCCCCTTCCTCCCTCCCTCCTTACACGCCCACTGGCAAACCCGTTCTCAAAATAACGCTTATATTGCGGCAAATTTTCGCAGCAATACGGGATGCAGTGTTGATCATAATGCACACTACCGGGTATTAAATAAGTTTATATAAGCGCTTTGGGTAAACAATGCAAGTTAATGAATTGAGCTCTTGTACGTAACACCACAGTCGCGTTCGTTTTCTAACCGAACAAACAAAGCCAGCTAACTTTGTGCAGCGACACGAAAGTACAGCGCGGCGCATCACACCACGGTAAATTTAAATAAACAATTAACTTTGAAAGGTAGTGCAGTATTTTAAGGTGTAGTGTGAACGTTCACCAACGGATACCGCATACAAGGGTTTCACAAGCCCGATAACATCTAAATGAATGAATGAATGAATGAATGAATGAATGAATGAATGAATGAATGAATGAATGAATCGGAAGACTAAATATTCCACGAAGGAAACTGAAACAAGCAGCAAATGTAGAAAACGACAGCTGGAATTCCAGTGTGTGATGGTGGGTGACCAGCTCCCGTCGCAGTTCTTCGTAAGCGCGCCGTTTCACGGGCGCACTCACAATGCTCGTTCGACTCATGCTTGCCACGCCCGACCGAGCCCACGCACCGCACAGCAGGTTCACGTACCGAGGGGTCGCACTTCAGCCCACGTACTTACGACCGCTCTTCGCGTTCATCTTAAACATGCTGCTTCCTCGGGCATTCTCGCAATGTGGATTCGACCAATACTCAACGGCTTCGCACGACCGCGAAAATGCAGCACACAGGCTCGACAGACGAGGTGAAATGGGCGAAACGCGCACTGAATGCGTGCCGACTATAGTTCGAGCGAAGCCTGTTATGCCTCACAATTTAGCGTCGGAATTGCGTACGCGAAAGCAATCATCCTCACAAAAGCAGTGCGCGCCTACTTTCACTTCTTCAGCTCGCGCTGGTGTCGGGGCGTGACACACTTGGCAGAAAGAGAGAAAGAGGCATGCAGAAGCCAAGCTTCGCTTGCCCCCTTTTCCCGATCGGGGAATGGCTCCCAAGTTTTCGGCAAATGAGCTCTGCGAAATTACGCAAGGTGGAGTACAATTATGGTAGAGAAAATTAGCATAAACCCATGTGCAGCACAAAGCTACAACGAAAATGAACTCCTTGCGGATTATTCAGTAATGAAAGCTTGTGAGCTTACGAAATTTCCTGCTGGTCCGGGGTTCGAACTCGGGACCAACGCGTGTCTGGGCATCGCTCTGCTTATTCAGCTAAACAGGAGGCTAGAAATTGACAGCGCGAGGGCGAATTAATCGACAACTCGAAGCACGTGGGCATGAATATGGTCAATGGATTCTGCGCGATTCCACGGTGTGGAGCAACAACTATGAAAGATTGGCATCCACCCATGTGCAGCACAAATCTACAAGGAAATAAATATGGACTTCCCTGTAGCCATCGGGTCGTCGATCATTCGCCCTCGCGCTGTCAATTCACAGCCTCCTGGTTAGCTCAATTGCCAAAGCGAGCTCCTCGAACAGGCGTTGGCGCAGGTTTCGAACTTCGGAGCCGGACAAGTTTTTCCTTCAAGAAGCTGCTTTTTCTGAGAAATCCGTACCGACTTCCTTGTAGCATTGTGCAACAAACGGGTGGACGCTACTTCTCCCTCTCCTGATTTTTTTCCTTGCTCTAATGCCTGGCTTTGTACAACACTCCCTAGACGGTGCCAGCGGTTTTACTTCAAAGCAAAATTGTTTGTACACGAACGGACAATTCAGGCCGGCAATTACAGCTCCGCTGTAAAATTAGGCGAGTAATGCTCGCAGAACACACGCTACCACCGCCCACCAATTTCAGACTGAAGGTCACAAAAGAAGACAGATGCACATCAGGAACATTTATTTGTTTAAAAATAAAGAAGGACGAACAAGGACAAGGACAGTGTTCTTATAGTACAGAAGAAAAGGACCGCCTCCGACTCTCCTCCGCTGCCCCTGTAGATAAGAAAAAGATAAAAAAAAAAGGGGGTGGGGGGACAGGAAACAGTGTCAACGAAAGGTGAGCAGGCCTTCGCAACGAGTCTGGCCGAAAGGCAAGCGGCAAACACTTGATCTGAAAAAGAAGCAAGTGCGGACAGCGGTTGCATTAAAATACCTAGGTACATGGAAGCCTTATACGGCCGTGATCACTATTTTCGTCAACGTTTCACTTACTTTTCTTCTACTTCGAAAGTCAAAGAGCACAACAAGCTATACATATTAACCCAAGAAACTTTATACTTTACCAAACAGCGCCCTAATGACACGGCATGCAGACGGTACAATAAAGGGTTCCACACTCGTCGCCATGGCTGCGAGTAGAGCTGGCTTGCAGTCTCAGGATTACGCACACTGAAATACCCAAACAATATATGGAGGAATGGCCGCCGCCGTAGCTCAATTGCTAGAGCGTAGGACGCGTTCTTCGTAGGTCGTGTGTTCGAACCATACCAACGGCACCGTTGTTTTCTTCATCCACTTCAAAATTCCTTTCCAATTCTGTCGTAATTACTGCACTAGTGGTAGCAACAAATAATGTTCCCTGTGGCGTTATTGTCCGCCGGTTCCATTACGCTGCGTCTAACAAAGAAACGAGTCCTTTATCCGTTCGTATTCAATCGTTCAGTTACAAAAAAGTTACATGATAAAGGAAACACACGCAACATACCTGTGCGGGGATTTCCACAGACGAAGGAGCTTTAGTTTATCACAGGCGCATAAATTATTCTTCTGTCGGTCTATAAATGCCTCTCCCTAGAATAGATTTCAGAACTACAGCCGGGTAAAACTAAGTTTGCAGTGAAGCCCATCCCACACCACTGTATTTCAGCAAGGCTGCAAATGGCACTTACTTCACAAACAATCCATGCAATCAAAATGAATAAATAACTGCAATAATAAAATCGTAAGTGAACATATATACATGTTTTCGCTTGGGTCTATCGCAGTAGAACATGTAAGGCCTAAGCCATAATTGAACTGACGCCAAAATAATCCCGATGCCATTTTGAAACGGTTGCATAACGTCAATTTGGTGTGCTTCTGTGATTGGCTGGCGGACTAACACTGACGCGAACGGTCCATCTGCCTTTGTTGCAAATTGCTGTTCTTAAGTTGTGTGCTACTATAGGAGATCTAAAGTGCGTTTTTATTAGTTTCTTTAATGCCATATACATTGCGTTCGATACAAATCACTATCAGGTGATATCGCAGATGAACTGAAATCTGAACTTTGAGCACTTTGTATAAAACATGCGAGAGTATTCGATGCAGGCACAAATGTAAAATTCCCAAGAAGCGAGGCGCGAACTTGCGCAATGGAGGTGGCCCGCGCACAACATGCTGACAGGTCTAAATGTGTTCGTACAGCAAGGTAATTCCGAAAGTCGCAGGTTCGAGTCCCATATACCTGCGCATGCACCCTACGCTCCGATGTCTATCACCTTCAACCCCGTGGGGGTTCATACCAATATATAGCTTGCGGAGGTATGCGGATATTCGCCCGTATACGCGATTCTATATGTTTAATGGCTACGTAAATGAGAAATATGCCAAGTTACTGATGTCATGATCTATCAGCCACGTTGACCATACGTTCGTACCCTGTCGTGCCAACTTTGGTGTATAACAAGTAAACGTGACGCAAGTCAAGAGGTTTTGGTGTCACGTCGCCTGCGAGACAACGCCGGACAGTCAACCGGATATTCCGCGGAGTTTAAAATAAGATAAGCGTGTCTCACAGCACCAGACATCGCGCCACGATCGAGGTTCTCAGGCGTACTACCGCAGACGAGAGAACGTCACTGAATGCGCGCCATTTCCGCTACAACATGTGACACAAGCGGTCGAAAGAATGTGGTTTCAACGCCTCAGCTTTTCTGCTCCTTGTCCGTGTTATACCCGCGTGTTTCTCTAAAGAGGACGCGCAGGAAACTGGCGCCACCTGGCTTGCCGCGAAGTTGGCATCCGGTCAGCTGTTGCGTCCCGCACAAGGCAGGGACAGCAGGGTATATATAACAGGACGGCAGGCAGGCAGGCAACGAGGAAGAGGCGAAGGCGGCGGAAGCAGGCAGCGACGAAGGAGCCGCGCCTAGATGAGGCCCAGCCGCTCGCGCTCCTTGGTCTTTTTCCGGACCACGTCGACGTTGCGGTCGCGCCACGTGCTCTTGCGAAGCTTGATCGGACGGCTGCCCACGTACTTGCCTGCGAACACACGCGCACAAAGAAAAGAAAATGAAAGACAAAATGTGTGAGTAGAATATTCGTGAACCGGACAGACAACATTACAGAGGCAGTATAGCTTCTCTGCGAAAGAATGAACGCAAACATTACTTGTCCCTTTTAAAGGGAAGAGGCAATGGATTAGACGGTGGGCGATGGGAATAGGAACTACTCGAAGTATAGGCCTCGTCCACCCTCTCAACCCAGTCAATGAAGGATGGCCGCCTAAATATCGGGCACCGGGCTGCGCAAGGCGGCCTCCCATTACGATGCATGTATGTTCAGCTGCGATTCCCGTAACTTTCCAACAGAATGAAAATTAGTTTAACTAAATAATAAATACAGAAAATTTATGAAAGACAACCAAGGCGGGCATACGGTTTGTTACCCTAAACAGGGCGTAAAGGTATTTTTTTTAATTTTATTTACAGATACTGCAGGCCTTCCCCAGGCTCATGCAGGAGTGTGTACAAACAATACAAACAGATAATAAGGTAAATACATTGAATGGATTGGCATAAATTTAAGGAAAAAAAATGAATCACAAATACATAAATGGAAAGGATACCAAGGCGCTGTACATATATTGTTAATAAAAGAGAGTTACACTCAAAACTGAGAACAGAAGGAGGAAGAAAGGATTAGGCGCTCTCAGGAGGACGAGCAAAAAGGGTCGCTTGAGAGGGCTTTCTGAGCCTGCAAGAGATATGGCGACAATCATCACGAGTGCTCGTCCACCGCAAAATGTTCGATACTTCTGTGGTTATGCGCTCTGGAACGTATATGCCTGTCAGAAATTGACCTAATCAGAAACCTTCGGATTCACCATTTCGCACAGAAAAGCCTATCCTTAACTGTTATCTCTCCTGTAAATACTATAGCTATATGTCCATGTTAACTTGAGCATTTAACATTTATATTTATTTTCTTTTGTTTCCCTCTCCACTTGAATCTTTTGAATAGCCCATCCGTGTACAGAGCAGCATGCCAGGGGTCATTGCACACGCGCCGGCAAGAATCTGTTTTTCCAGTGAAGAGTTCTCCTCTCCCTCGCTGTTTGCTTGCACAAGGATGGCTTGCACAAGGAATTGCACAAGGTTCAAACGTACCTGCGATTTGGCGTCTCGTAAAAACTCTGTTGTACCCTTGAGCTGACCTTGAAATTAACTTGCGTATAAACAAACCTAAAACGTCACACATCTTATTCCAAGTATTAGGCTTTCTTCAAAGGATTTGACCAACCCAAACGGCAACCGCCAGAGCTTATATTTCAAACGGTGCCACAACAACCAAACACACTGAACTCTGATATACAACTTAGCGGGAGGAAAGCAGACTGGGCTCTCAGACAACATTGCCCACAAACTAATTTGTGGGCAGTTTGTGCCCACAAATAAATTCTAGCAAAACTCCAGTTGATAGCACTACGCATGCCCACACAGAAACACTTGTTACAGAGGAAAGCTGCAAAGCAAACATTCTTTTTTTTCCTATACATATCCTACAGGTCTGGAACCCATAGTCACCGGGACCTGTCAAGCAGTTAATGGCTCGGCCACCTTTTTGGTTGGTACTTCTGGGGCAGCCACAGGGAACCAATTTAACGGTCCCTTTCGGGCGCGGTGTGCACGCAGCGCTCACGTTTTGCGCCTCGCGAGCAGAGTGAGCATTCTCTGACCACGGCCCCGAATACGACACTTTACCTATAGAGCAACCTAGAGCGTCGGCGCTTTACGTGGGAATGGCATGTGCAGACCGCAGGCCAACGTGCGGCGTGTCTACACAGACGCGACGTCAACGCGAAGCAAGCGCGCCCTCACTCGGTCACGCCCTTTGAACACAGCCCGAACGAACAATGGCTGCGGTGGAGAAGTTTCCCGGATGCTGACAAAACAGCACGTGCCACGTACTGAATCAGACGGAGTGTGCATCAGCGGAAAAGATTACCCGCGTGCGTTTTTCTTCGGATCATGGGGCAAGAAAAAGAACATTCGTCCCACCCCTATATATATAGTTTTCCAGATTAGCAATATGAAAAGGCCTTAGGGAAACAATTTACGGCATGATGTGCCCCCGGCCTTTCTTCCTGTACTCAGTAGCACGTACGCTTAGACAAAATGCCGAGCCGCATATACGCGAGGTTAGAGCAATAAATCTGGAGATATAAATGACGGGATTAGGCCATCCAGACCACCCGTATTCATACGCATACGCCAGACGTATAAAGACGGATTATATGCGGGGTCACTAAAATATATGCCTGGCGGATTAAATTTTACTGAAACGAGCGCCCGTCAACTTAAAGCATGGAACGCGTAGAATATACGTGAAAATGTAAACAGAAATTATAAAAAGAAAACAAGTCAAGCGCACACAGACGTATGCACATACACGAGGCAACCATCATAAACGTCGAGATTCCCTGCAAGTACAGATGTGCGTATATTCTGCTTAAGGTCTGCTTCAAGCTGAGCGGAAGAAGAATATATACGTCATTCTCGTATGACTGAATACAGAACGGATAACTTCAGGTTCCACTGTTAATTTACCACCGCTCCTTGCCAACCAGTTTTCCTTTGGGCTCCGTCCCTACTCGTGTTCTACAAAAATGAACTTTCGTTGCATTGCATTACGATATGATCTGTTTAACGTTTACAAAGGCGCTTACGAAAACACCCATTGTTTCGCGGGAACAATGGACCACTTCAAGCAATCAGCGCTCTAAAGCTTCATATCACCAAGGGGGCTTTATCATAGCATAGCTAAGGGTGCTCACAACAAGGTCACGTGTTCGACTGCGATCACCAGCCATCACGGCTGGTGTCGCCGGGTGATCACCAGCCGTCACCAGCCGTTTTGCATTTAAATAACGAAGGGGGTGGGCGATGGCTGCGAACCCCTGAAAAGCAGTGCAACCACATCCGCAGAGTTTGTTCAGCGCCTGACATAAAACGAGGCGGCGGCGCCAGAATGAACAATAAAAAAAAAAAAAATGCAAGCAGGCGTGTGCACAGGAAGAAGTATCAAAGTCATTCAAAGCCAGTCCTCGTAAATGTCGCTTCCAATAGCTAGGCCAAAGGAAGCCCAAAGGCCGAGCCAGCCACATGCGCGCGGTACGTACAGATGAGTGGTAATCGGAGCCAGTGAGTGCTTCGCAGATATACAAACACAAAACTAACGATAAAGGTATAGCATTCAGGGAAACTGGAGCCAAGTAGGTAGTCGTGTCGCAGTGCGCGATATTTCTGGCATTCCTTTTTCCCTTCTCTGCAAATATTTTTCCCTTCTCTGCGAATAATTACTGAAACATACAATACGAGAAAAACAAAGCTGAAAGATTGACCGTATGAAAAAAACGCGGAACGTGAAGGGAGAGTGAACTCGGCAGCAAAGTTTTATTAATAGTGGCCATCACGCGAAATACGACACCATGCCGTTGCGCCGCGGAAGTTGTCTGCCTATACAAAATGCAATTTCAATGGTGCATAAAGCCGTCGACTATGCGCACAGTGCAGTGCGAACATTTCTATCTATAAACACACATCTCTAAACTTCCTAAGCGAAAAAAAAAAAAAAAGCAGCTGTGGACTTCATAGTTACATCAGTGTGCGCTGCTCGCCAATAAAAGAAAAGAGAGTACGGCGGTCACAGTTCGATTAAAGAATGGTGCATTTTGTTTTTAATTTTCCAAAACTAGAAATTCATTACGCGGTGCTTTGTGAATAAAAGTTTAGGGACATCCCACGCCCTGAGTTAACGACGGATGCGAAGCGACGGATAACGTGTACGTCACACATGCACTCAGCCCCGATACGCTGTGTTCCACGGCGCAGGTATGAATTCATATTTCACGAATGCATACCAACTAGCGCAGCAAATGTTCTGTTAAGCAGGTATGGAATTTCGAGTAAACCGGTATATGCCTACTATTTACGCCTCCCAACCAAAATTTTAGTAATATTTTTAGTAAATGAAACTACGCGAACCCCTTTTGTGACGTACAAACCACTGGCCAAGCTCCCTTGAACGACCGACTGCTTCCCTGTATGAAAATACGGCTCCTAACACGCTCAGGTAACTCTGTGCTGTTAGCAGCAGTTTAGCAACACATAATGTGAGAAATGAAATCCGCGCTGTATGACAAATATTCAGTCCACGATGGACTTACCACATAGGCGTGCTATTTTAAAGCTACCCTATACTGACTTGATTTAATCAGCGGCCCTTTATACCTATGTCAACATCATCGCTAGATCCCTTCAACCAGTGATCCCCAACGGTTGCCATTTGGGTACACATCTGATGGCGTAGCAAGCTTGTTGGACAGCTGAGCTCAAGGATGCGCGTCCGGCGACCGCATTTATATAGGGAAAAAAATGCAAGAAGCAACCATGCACTTAAATTTAGGTGAACGTTAAATAACTTCAGGTGGTAAAAACTAATCCGAAGAAGCTCCAATAATGCGTGTTCTATAATCATATTGTGGTTCTGGCAAGTAGAACCCAGGAAGTATCACTCAAGGATATAGGCCACGTGATAGATTCCGTGGCGCCATTTACTTCTCTGCTGTCCTCAGCAATATGCGGTTTCTTATGAATGATTTGCGGGATTTTACGCCCCAAAACCAGCTATGATTATGACAGAGACCGTATTGGAGGGCTGCGATAAAATTTTTACCAGCGGGGTTTCTTTAACGCGCACTAACGTCGTAGAGTACACCGCGGGCCTCAAGAGTTCGCCTCCATTGAAATGCAGATGCCGCGGCCGGGATTCGATCCCGCGACCCTCGGATCAGCAGTCTAGTAGTATAACCACTTGACCACCGCGGCAGGGCACTGTTTCCTTTCCTTAGCACCGATTCTGTAAGTACATAAGTATGACCTCTACGCTTAATTTACTTTGCCTGCCGAGAGTGATCTTATTTTCGTCTAAGCACAGCTATACGACAAAATTTCAGCATAGGCACCATGAAATTTAGCCGACAAGTCCAGTTACTAACACACCAATTAACTTAAAGATCACCCGTCTATATCTTTTTAATCACGTTCCCCACCACCGTTCTCTGCGAAATCAACTTATTTTCCCTTCCCCATTACGTGCTATCTCTGCTCAACGGTCGCTACAAGGTTGGAACTCCATCGTCTAAAGCTAACGCCATCTTTCAACTATTTTTACCACAGAGCATCCGAAGAATGGAATCACTTTTCCGCACCCCTTGTCATCATATGCTATTGATGAGTACTGCAAGAATTGCTTATTTCACGCTGTATAACAGAGAGATTATAATGAATACTCTGTCATTTGTTTCTGCTGCCTGTTTCACACAGATTATGAACACTATTCTCTGCAACGCAACGTGCCCTAATGAATGAATGAATGAATGAATGAATGAATGAATGAATGAATGAATGAATGAATGAATGAATGAATGCGAAACTGGAGAATGTCGGCTGCTCGCGCTTGCTCCCCAATCCCCACTTCACAACGTCACTCACCTCTACGTTTGTCATGTTTCTTTCTATCGTTCACTGCGAAGCTATTTTATTGTCAAACACCTCTGCGAACCTTTTAATTTCTCAGTACAAGCAGAAATCTACACTTTTCTTTGCAAGGCTGGACGTAATTAAGGTGTACGTTGTTAACGCACGGTTACGTGTCCAGTGCATCAGCAATAAACGAGATAGGCTAGGCCACCCCAGAGCCCAACACAACGTCAAAGCAACACATTCCGAGAAACTACGGCTCCACTTATTTTTTTTAAACACAACATTTTTTATTTTTTGATACTGCGCAGATCCTCTGCTTAAAGACGCTTAAGCCCTCGGGCTACAAGTAATATTAACAATGCAAGTAAAAGCTGCTCCTAGATCCGCGGTCCGTTCCGGTGCGTCTGGAAAGCTCGCGCAAGCCTTCTGTTGCCGCAGCACCAGCGCTAATAATTAAGCAGTCGTGATGACTATATAAACACTTAAGTTATAAGCCACGTGGGCTCAGTATATCACCGTCACAGGCGTCACAGAGACTCGCTGTATCAGTTGCTACTTACTGATTAGCTTGTAAGCTGCGGTAACACGTGCACATCAAGCAGGCAGGTCCCACATTTCCCGCAGGGTTTCTAAGAGAATGGCTAAGTGACTCATGCAACTTGAAAGAACCATTGAAGATCAGCGTGCGCCCAGGCTTCTATCCATCACTTGCTCTCCAGACACTACGTAGCAAGGGGAGATATATGAATGATCAGAGCAATGAACATAATTAATATGAAGGTAGTCTTTACTGGGGCCTGTGGATGCACGCATCGCAAGAGGTCGCTGCTGACGAAAGCGTTTGCGTCGCAAACGCTTTCGGTACCCATTTTACATCTGGCGGGAATGGGTGCCGTACATGGAACTACCCACATATGACCCATACTATAGCGAGCATCAATGACGAGGCGTCTTGTCAGAAATTGTCGAAGTAATCATTGCTCAGAACGTCGACAAAACGACTGTTTTCATATCGAGGCTCTTGCATGAACACATGAATAGACGAAGGTGCAAATGAGACACGAATGCCGCATGGAGGGAGAAGTTATTCAGAGGCCGAAAATAAATAGGTATAGTGTGTACTCGGGAAAGCGCGTTATTAGGCAGGTGTAGTGTGATATTCAGCTAGTGCGCGAAGGTTCTACCGGAGCTACTAGACAAGCAGCTCCAGGTGGACTCCAATGTACGCTAAGAAACAACCGCGAGACATGGTCATCCATCCTGTTCGCGGAGCTGGCACGCGTTCTTCGTGCATGCAACAACAACCGAATACATCTTAAGCTCAGAAATCCGCTTCGACGAACTTCAGCAGAAAACTGTGGTGTCAATATGTGCTTCCAGACGAAGAGGAATTTCTCGTGTTCTATTTCTTGCCTTCTTTTTATTCCGTTCCTCTGTGCGAGAGGGTAGAAAACCGGACAGGCATCTGCTTTACGTCTTACGTCCGCGTGATACCTTTCTCTCGTCCTTATGCGGTGCTGGAGGAAGGAGCGCTTTTCGCCACACCAACCAGCTCTCTTTTACCAGCAAAGCTGTATCAAATCGTTCCTTGTCCGGCGAACCAAAAAACTATCATCATCGTTGAAGCACTCCCACAGCGGCCTGCAGATGGAAGAAGATGCCCAGCAGAAACGCTTGTGTCTTCTTAACTCCTTCGCCGACTTTTCCGTAGCTAAGTCTAAGTGAACGACTTCAAAGTGCTTGTCGGAATATAGTGGCATAGCCACTTGTTGCGTCGGTTGCTTGAATTTGACGTCGTTAACCTGGCATGCATGGTATGATGATACATATTCTTTTGTTTCTTGTTTCATACGAGGTCATGTGAACCGTTTCGCCAATTTCATGTAGGTTCTCCAAAATCCATCAAGGCCGCCAGATCCGGGACTATCATGATATAGCTCCAAAACCTTTGGAACCAACGAAGCAGTAACAGCTCTCCCATCTTTAGTACGCTGGAACACTTGAGTTCCTTCCCAGATCCTTGCAAAATTTGACCCTTCGCGCATGTCCGGTAGCATTATGGCTAATCTCGACATTGAATCCGCGTCCTTCATAGAGGCACCTGGCATCAGTGTCAGTTCATGTCCGTAAGAGTGTGCGTACGCATCTTGTGGGCAATGCCCAACGTGCGGCATTCGCACGAATGCTTCTTCTCATGCGCACATGATCTCGGCCCACTAGTACATTGGCAAAAGTACGGCTGGTGGGCGCAAGCAGAAGAAAGAGAAGACAAAAAAAGTGCGTCGATTTATCTGGTGCACAGCGTCTCGCCAAGACAGCATGCGTCCTCTCATAGCGCGAAGCTATGCTCAAATTAACACAGCCAATGGGTCGCCCGAAACTAAACCGCACTCCCAAGGAAGAAGCCGCAACGCGAAATGCAAGTTTGCCGCTAAGCGCCAGGACGAAATCGACGGCGCCGAGCAGATCCGAAAGACGTGGCCAAGTTCAACGTCGTTACAGCGATAAATAAGCATGCCACCGATCAGCTTCGCTGTGTATGAGCTTTGCGAAGCTTAGTGCAAGCTTGGAGCCTTTTTCATTCGCGCTACCACTCGCGGAGTCGCGTTCGCTTCCTCATACAGAAGCGCACTCCGGTGCAGTGCCGGTATCTGCGCTCCGGACTGCTGCACGCTGACATACCGAAACTATAGAGAACGAACAAAGAATGTGAGACCCCGCCAACAGGTTATCCCCATTTCAGGATATTGCGGGCATATCTGGCCATATATGGTCCGCATCTATATGTGGCCATGTGTAGCCCCATAAGCTATTAAATGCGAAGCATTTCTTAGCGAACTTCGGCGACTTTGAGCGTATCTATCTACTATCTATCTAGCCGCCTACGACGTTGTGCTCTCCTGGCCGTTTCGTTAATGGGATGTATACGAAAATTGGTATGCCGCAACATGACTGCATGACGAATATAAGTGACATGTCATAACATGAAAATCGTGATATGCATGTCAAGAGCGGCATGATTTACATGCCATGGTCTTGGTGCTCTCCTGGCCTTTTCGTTAATGGGATGTATACGAAAATTGGTATGCCGCAACATGACTGCATGGTGAACATAAATGACAGGTCATAACACAAAAATCATGACTTGCGTGTCATGAGCGGCCTGATTTACGTGCCACGGTCTTGCTGCTCTTGCGTCCTTTTCATCAACTTCATATGTACCACAATCGGCATAGCGAGACAACAATGCAGAGCCAGTTTACGTTCCTGATGCGTGCTTCGCATTTTCTCGATTCCCACTGCACGTGGGATCTGCCAGTTTCTTTTTTTTTTTTTCAAGAGTAGAGCCACGTATGGGCGTATATGGCCATATATGGGCATATATTACCACGTAAAAGATCGGGCCACATATATTCTCGTTAGGCTCCCGCGACATTCCCTGTTCTAAATCGTACTTTGCGATTTGTTCATCGGGCCACATATAGGCGTACGTGGTCATATATATGGCTATATCAGAAATTGGGCCACATATAGGCATATATGGTCATATGTGGATATACCAGAAATTGAGTCATGTATAGGCGTATATGGCCATATATCGCTATATATTGCCCACTGTCTGATATGTCCATTTATGGCATCTTCGTAAGGGTCAGTGCAAGGTAAATCGACACGTGAAAAAGAGCTACACAAAGGCACATCAAAAAACATGCACACGCGAGCGCTTACCCATGCTTCGTACTGCGTCCTGGTGCACAGTTGCTTACGCCTATCGATTTCTTTTGCAAGTAAGAATCAACTCGCACAGGCAAATGCTTTATAGAAGGTTGGCGGTGGGGGACGTCAATCGAGTGCAACATCGCAGACTTAAAGGGACCCTGAAACGGCTTTGACGATTTTGTGCAAACATGGTGATCCGGTAGAGCGGGTCACTAGGACCATTACAGGACAGATTTTAGCGCTGTGCGTAAAGTGTGTAATTTACAATAAGTTTTTGAACACGCGTATCGCAAAAGGTCGCAGCGGCTCGCCAAAAAGCGTTTTCAAACGCCCCCGTCATCGCGCGATCGAATGAGAGGTCGCTGATTGGCCCCGACCCAAGTGACGTGCACGTAATTTTCAAAACCTAGCTGCGAACAACGTGCTTCTACAACGTACTCCTTCATTTCAGCCAACGGTATCATCGCGGCATCTGGCGGCGTCACACGAGTCGCCGGCGCTCTATTACAGAGGCTAGCACTGCCGAGGCGGGCGACCTCAGTGAGGATATCGGGGCGCTATGTCACTACGGGAGGCTCGGCAGAGCGGCTGACGCGGGAGGCGCTGTCGTCGCTAGCGCGCACTCCGCTGCAGATCGAGTTGAGGAGGAACAGCAGTGGTAAGGAGGAAGGCGACAGAAATAAGCCCATAGCTGCCTTAGCGCATTGTGCTTCGCTTTATTTATGGTGTGAATGATTTCGCAATTGTGTTGCCTAATCAGTGACGCAATGTCAAAAAAACGTTTCAGGGACCCTTTAATAGCGTACTTACATCCCGGCTTTGAAGTTACGTGCATCGAAGGTGGCTAAAGATTTCCTTTTCCTTACATGGCTTCAGTACGGGCGTGCTTCGACATTTCAGAGAACCAATATGACAGTATCAAAAATGAACGATGTCTCTTCAGCAAGGGTGACGCGTCAGAACCGCGTAAACAAAAACAAGTATTATAAAAGCATCGTCCGTATCCTTAAAACATGATGTCCGCGCCAGAAATTCCGGAAGCGAATTACACAAGTGCATGCAGAAGAACGTACATGCCACTAAAAGCGAGAGGGGTACAAACAAGAACCGCGAAAGTCCAGGGCACCCTGCCCTGTGGAGTCGTATATAAAGTACGTGTAACAACATGCTGCACGGCGGTTTGCGAACGCTCCCAAAAATAGACTCGTTTCAAGAATATATGCGTAATCAGCGAACCGAAAGGAAAATGCCATATACAGAACGCTCGTGAGGGCTATCACAAGGCGGCCGCGTATGCGTGTGGCCTTTCGTGACATATTCTTAAATGCGAAAACGGGACGCGTCCGCTGATACAAGTTGCAACATTTTGTTGTTTAAGGCAGAACGAGAAAATGCAGCGGATCAAAGCAGAAGATCAAAGGGCGATGGCACAGCGTACAGAGCGACAAAGTTTGTATGCGAGGAGGGTTTTCAGGACTTCTATGCATATGCTATGCATAGGAGTCGTAAGACGGCAAAGCCAAACCACTGCCTGAAAGCGCGGAGTTTCCATCTCAGCGGAAGATGCGGTGGATGAGCTCTCAAGCCAGAGATGCGGCACGGCCGCTGCTGCTATATGGACGCTTGCTACAGTACTCGCGAGTGGGTTGGCGGTACTCCTCGCGTGATAAGGCTAGTATGCACAGCGCATGACAAAAGTTAGAACACCCGATGGTCAGTTTATACAAAGTGTGGGGCTATACGCTACATTTCCTCCGGGAGGTCAAACCACTCATTATGCGGTGCAGCAGAAGTCGTATACGCACACGGACTTAACCAATTCGGTTCACTGCAACGAAATATACGGAATGCATCAGTCAATCAGAAAAGAAGATATGCCAGGAGATGTGCTACCGTACCTCTGATGACCTTTTTTACGATCGCGACCGTTAAGAAAGGATTTGTCAAAATGGGTGAGCATCCGTTTTTTTTTCTTTTTGTTGAAAGAAAACTAGCCCGCACTTGTGCATTGATGGCCGTGGCATCATGCTGCTAAGCTGAGCTATAATAAGGCAGTATACGGCTGAATGAAGGCCCGAGTGGCGAGCAAATTCGCACCACGTGCACGACGCGTACTCTATTTCGCAAGAGAAAAATACGAATTTGGGCCCGCTACCGCAACCACTGCAGAAGTAAGACACAGACAACACAGGCCTGAAGGCCAGCGCTTTGTGTTGTAGTGCCCGTAAGTCCAGTTTTCGCACTGTTTGCGTCAGTATTTCGCCATTGCATTCGACTCCGTACTTATCTGTGTACCTTTTTCTTTCTTCATCTGGAAATTGTTAAAACGTGGTCAGACGAGCGTCCGAACTCCCAAGTTGTACAGTGACTGCTTCAGAAAAGTGCTTCAAACGGAAAAAATGGAGCGCTAAAAAATGACAAGGAAGAAGGCTACACACAGGACTGGTGCTGTTTAACGCTGTTTAGCGCTCAGTTCTTTCCGTTTGGAGCATAAACCAACTCGCCCAACGACAAGTTCTTCAAGGAAGTGACTTAGGGTGCCACGATAAGTGAACACGGAAATGAGTGCACGGCCTCGTACGTGCAAGTAAGGCACACATGGTCAATGAATGAGGCCCCCACGCACGGCGCCTCCAGATGAAGGAATAATAGCGACAACCCCTGGGCTACACTGGTGACTATAATAATGAACTTTGGGATTTTTCAGTGCCATAACCACGATATCATTATGAAGCGCGCTGTTGTGGGAGACGCCATATCACTTTTGACCACCAACGGTTTCCTACCGCGCGAGCGCGCGTGTGTGCGTGTGTGTACACGGACATTCCTTCTATTAGCTCCCATTGCAATGTCGCCAACGTGGCCGGGAATCCAACCCACGTCCTCGAACAGAGCGACACCTTCTTGCTGAGGTGTATAACGGCGGGTCACACGGGAGGGGGTATGTACTAACAGCAGTAGATCTAAAATAACTGTTGGTGCTTTAAGTGCAAAAAAAAAAAAAAAGAAGTATAGACATGCTATGATTATGAAGCACGCCGTAGTGGACGGGTCCGCGGTTAACTTTGATCACCTCGGGTCCTTTAATGTGTATCGAAATCGCACTGTACAAGGGCCTCTAGTATTTGCGCCTGCCCCGAAAATGCAACCATTGTGGCCAACGCGCATCTTTCGTTCCAACAGCCGAACACCGTGACCGATGCACCACCGTGGCGACCCACCAACAGTATACATCTATAAAGTAAAAAGGACGCCGATTGTTGGCGTTTTTACGTCCCAAAACCACAACATGATTATGAGAGACGCCGTAGTGGAGGTCTTCGGAAATTTCGACCACCTGGGGTTCTTTAGCGTGCCCTGACATCGCACGTGTATAGTACACGGGCCTCTGCATTTGGCTTCCATCGAAATGAAGCCGCCGCGGCCGGAATTCGATCCCGCGACCTTCGGATCAGCAGCCGAGTGCCACAACCACTAGACCACTTTGGCGAGGCAATTCTGGAAGTCATCCGAAACGCAATGCGACAACCTCTGCCTATTTATGGACGACCTCAGCAATAATCCATTCTTACTGTTCTGACCCAAGAAATATTATTACTCATTAAAAAAAATCTAATCTTGTTTCCTACCTTCCCACGGGAAATGAGAAAGTCCCACGTGAGTATGATGAAAGCGATTTTCCAATACATGTGGAACGAAACTCGACACCGACCATATGCGTGAGCTTGTGCTCACGAGATTATATTACTTTACAGGAGATAACTGCGCGAGATGAGCTGATGGAGAGAATGATCGCAGCATGTAGGTTAACAATCGGCTGCTTACACTAGACAAACAAAGAAACTATAATAAAGGGCTAAGTGCTTCCTTCTGCGCTTTTCGCTGTGATTCCGTATGGGCTCTTAAGGTCAGCCGTAGGAGCACCGCTGAACGGGTTCAATATTAGAGGACCGCCCCACGCATCCAGGAAATTTGGAGGAGCATCGATATTTGAAGCCTGCGAAGGACGACAGCGACGCCTGTCAGAGCGTCTTTCAGTCGAAATCAGGCTACAGCTAATCTTCCTATGCGTGTGCACGTGGGTGTGTTCGAATCACTGCAGAGGGATCGATCATACCTCCGCCGCCAACTCGCAGGCTCCTTCCATTCGCCAGTAAAGTAAACGCCGGGTAAACGAGACTGACTTATGCGGAAATTCCGAATGAACAAACGATCGTATGTCAGCTTTGTGTGGCCGCCGGTATACAGGCACACTGCGATAAAGTTATAGGGCAAAGAGGAACTCGTGCATCTGTGAACTCCGTTTGAAGGGAACTTTAAAGCAGTACTGACACGAACTATAGACATTTCCGTATTATAGCTCTAACTAAAAGCACCGACGTCGAGAACTCTAAATAGAGCATCGGGGTTCCTCTGAACGCAATCAATATATACATTATACGGCTGCCGTAAAGACTTACTCTCTGTTTCGATTTCTATGCGAACGTTTTTCATAATGACGTGTCAGCACAGTCGGACGTAGGTCTAAGTCACGTGCGGACGGCAACTCCCGACGGAGTCGGAGCAACTCTGTTGGCTACTGTAAGGTGCACGTGGTGCACAAAAACAACGATGATATTATTGTCGCTCAGCGACCGTGGCAGCGATTTCGGCGATATTTAGGCTACCTAGTTCACACATAATCATACTATGCGATGGGACTGGCTTGCAGACGCTGGCCGACGGAAACATTAAAATGAAATTAAATAGTAAATTTATACGTTGTTTCCTGACCCCGGTGTGTGGAGAGTCTTAACAATGCATGCTAACAAAACGAGAAATGTGCCTTTTGCGTCACCTGACAATCGCGTCAGTACTGCTTTCACTGAAACTTTGCAACTACCCTATCGGCATAAGGAACAGGAGTAAGAAAAGCACGTCAAGTGAGAGGTAGTGCTATTAACAGCGCCGAAAATCAGATCCGTCATGCAGCTTCCGAAAACTTCGTGGAAAAAGAAAGCAACAAGACATATACCTAAGTAAAAATATAGATATACCTAGGCTGCGACGGTGTGTCCATCACGAGGCCTCCACAAGGCAAGTATAACGATTCTTGAACGAGGAAGAAAGCACTGCGTGTAGATAAGCAGGATATGAGTGGACGTCCAGCAACAGATACCCCAAAGCGTTGCTTCAATTCAAACACAATGGCAGGCCCTGCGGCACACACATTTACGCAGACTAAACACGATGCCCACCACGTATACAATAAGCAATATATGTCCGCATATAGTAAACATGTCTGACTTGGAGTGTATATGCAGTTTGCCTTTAGAGAACGAGGTTTTGAGCCCGATTAGCCTTCGCGTATGTTACATTCGCGTTCTTGTTGAGCTTAATTGGTCTTACACAAGTGCGAGCACCAAAAAATAAGAAAAAAATGGCATGCACCCCTTACACGGGCGTCTCTGTGCTCATGCGAAGTAGCTTGAAAACGCGAAAAATTTCGACAATAATTTCGACAATAATGAAAGTGAAAATCATCAAGGCATCACTGCCTCGCACAAATTTACGCAATAATACTGCAGGTGAATACCATAGTACACCTGATTAGCACAGCCATATTACCAACAGCCGCACTTAAGTGGGAGAGCTACACTGAGGTATGACCGCTAGACTGGACATAGCTGAGAGCTAACTGTAGCCGGATGATCAGATGCATTCGACTGAGACATCGTGGAAACTCGGCAGAGCTCGGTGGGTGACGTCATCATGTACGATGAGTTCCGGCGGGAAGATTCCGTCATAATTTCCTTTCAAGGATATAGGGTTGTTAAGTGTGTCAATTATAATCTGAATATTCGTGAGTCGACGAAGTAGTGAGAGGGACCCAGGATTAGATTCGAATGCCCTCGTTAGCATATAAAGCTATTCTAGGTCTCTTGCGCTTCCAAGTCGTTTCCCCGACAGCGCATTGCCGCAAGAAGGGACATCAAGTGCACGACAAATTATGAATTGGACAATAAATGACGAAGCTTTTTTTTTTTTTTTTTTCATTGCCCGACCGCGCATTGTGACTCGGTGTGCTAGTGATGTCCGCTGCTTCAAATAATCCGCTTCATGGGGCGGTATGTAGCTGCGCGTGTGTGCGCGCGCACACACACACACACACGCACACACAAACTCACACACACAGAGAGAGAGAATATGGTTCAGTACAAAAGTAAGGCAGCGACGCCCGATCATTTCTAAAAAGCAGAGGCGTTTACGAGCCCCAGCTGCACGCTATTTAAATGGTAACGAAAGAAGAACGACACCTTACAGAAACATGAAGCAGCAGCATAAGGTGAAGTCCCCTTCCAAAAGAGAGATCCGGAAACGAAAGTGCCTCATTAGCGACATCCTATACTGGTACTTATCGCCGCAGTCTGCCTTCGTATACACGCAAGAATATTAATGGGTGTCGCAATAACTCGTGTGATTAGGAGTTCCTGCAGCGTCGCGTGATCGAATACAGAATTGCTGTAGCGCGTTTCCCTGCATGCGCTGCGCGATGTAAGTCGACTGCCCCACTCGCATCGGGATGACGCCAAGAAAATAACGAGAAAGAGAAACCGAAAGCACGATCAAATGAAGTATGCTTAGCTAACAACGCCAGAAGCACTGGCGTTAGCCTTTTCCCTCGACGAGCGATATGGGTGATGCCAGAGGCCACTAATCAGTAAGCGTAGGAGGGATTTACCGATCGATAAGGTGGCTGCGGCACCTCGGACGTTGCTCGTGGTCCGCCCTAATTAATCGCAGTTCGCAGGGAAATGCGGTGGGAGGCTGCTCACACAACCGGAGAAAAGCGTGGTGCCGTTGTTATCTCTTCCGACGCCTCGCCGATGAACGCGACAGAGACAGAAAGACAAGGTGCACTCAGGCAACAGGGGGCAGGCACGAAGCTGAACTCTTCGTGGTGATCCACAAGGCAAGCGGATGACTACATATTATATGGCATAAGGTATGAAGGAGTACTGAACATATACGCGTTCCAAGCTCATGAGAGGAACGAACAATTCCACGGCAATTGAGCCCGTCCGCTAGCGATTAACCAAAAAAAGTACACAATCAAATAATGAATCAGATAAGGAAAGCTCCCGAATTAGTAACAAGAGAAACTGACGCTTAAAAAATAAAGAAAAGGCCGATACTGGAGTCACTGACCCTGGTTTATTTGAGAAAAGACTTCAGAATGAGGACAATTACATAACTAGCTACACTTATAACGCAAACTTCACGCGTCATAAGTATGCTATCGCTTGAAACGTTTTGACAAATCGCAGTATAGCATATGGGTCCCAAAGCATATACCGGTCCTCTGCATCTGTGACCAGCAATCCCAGGGTCAATGGCCCGCTCAACGTCGGCAATAACCGTCCAAACACATTTACCGTAAGCACGGAAGCCGCTGAAGCAAGCAATGCGCAAGTCGTCACGTGATCAAACATGGAGCTCACGGTGTCACCGTGAGAAAAGGCAATTCGAACTCGCGCTCAATCTCACGTACACACGTTTTTCTTTTTCTTTTTCGTAAAACTAGTGTACGGCTTCGCAAAAGGATTTTAAAGCACAGCGACCAACAAAATACAATTTACTAACGCGCTATACTTTATATCCCCACTCGAACATAATTGAAAATAATGCATTGCTAACATAATAATAATAATAATAATAATAATAATAATAATAATAATAATAATAATAATAATAATAATAATAATAATAATCGTCACAGCTTTGAGAAATAGCAAATCAACATTTCAATTTCAGTACACATCTACTGTTGCTGAAAGATTCCGTCTTAACTATTTTTAACACATTGTTTTATCAATATGCAAAAGATGTTGGCACCCGAAAGCGGCGCCAGCTACTTGTTGACTCTCAAAATAGGTGGCACAGACAGCACACACATTTCACTTTCACGTATACCACCAGTTAACTTTCTCCGAAACAGTGCGGTTGGAGATGCATTATCTGAAGGAGAGCCTCATTAACTGTCTTTCTTTTTAAAAATATTTAATGACGTCTCCACTCATTTATACATTCGCAGCGCAACCACGACGCTTATAGTACCCTACTTACTTTAGTGAAGACACCAACTGGACTAGAAATACATAGAGCAGCCACGCTTTTTAGGCAATATTAGTATATGAAAGCTGCGTATCCTTTTTATGCATATGCTTACGTGCGTCGAGTGAATAAACAAAGTACGGTTCTAAAGAAGAAAATTACTATTTCCGCACGTTGTTCAAGAAGCACGCAAACATGCAAGTACCAACGGAAAGCAATGTATCCACGCCTGCGAAACACCATTGCGACTGAGAGAAAAACAGAAACAATACTTATAAGCGGAGTCCCCATGACCACATCGCGTTTTGCAGACGGATGGTACGGTCATTTGTCTCAGAAAATCTTCGCTCATTGCAATTCTTACGCCGGAGCTGCCCAAGATATTCAGTCTCAAAGCCGCACCATCGGTCACGGTAAAACCAAGATAGCAGTAGTCCCGGCCAAGAACGCAGAACACACGACTCTACAACGATTTGCGTCGTTTTAGATCTAGGCATAAAGCTATAGCGCAGGAAGGCGACGCCCCCGCCTCGGCCGTACACAAAGAGCTTCGCCATTTATGGTCCAGTTTTCTGGCATCTCGCATCATTTCTTTTCGTCCGAATATATGCATTTCATAGAGGCCGCTGAACATTGTTTTCATATTAAGGGACACTTTCTTTGTTTGTTTCTTTGTGCGCGCGCGAGCGTGTGCGTAGGATGATGCAGCGAAAATTTATGGCAGATGCGACGCACTTGCTGGAATCAACGTTGCGCGAGAGTTTCTCAAAACGGTCCTAAAAAAAAAAAAAAAAAAACCTGCAGATCCCACGCATTGTGGGAATCCGTGTCATGCGCAGCAGTCGGCAAGGACATTGCCTATAGTATATGACGAATCGTGCGGAATTCAGCGAAGTGTTACGAGTAGCACGACGTCTTTGTGCAAACTGCATGAGTAGGTCTATGCTTAACGGGGACTAACCAGGAAATCTGACACCACCGCGGCGGCTACATGGTGCCTCACGTTAGGATGTAACATTGGCACCCGTGTTATTGCACCGTACTGACATCCGTTTTATCTAAGTGAAATGCAGGCTGCAGCGCGCTGATGTGTGTTGCGTTTCAAGATAGGGCGTCGGTGAAGCGCGCCATAGCCGCGGGCATCGGGGCTGCGAGATGACCTTATGGGGAGCACGTGTTCCTTTCTCGCCCAAGGTCGCGACCACCCAGCCCGAAACCACCTTGGTGTCGTTAGGAGACGGCGCGTAACGAGGATGAGTCGACTCTCTGGCCCCGAAACCACCTTGGTGTCGTTAGGAGACGGCGCGTAACGAGGATGAGTCGACTTTCTGGCCCACCGAAAAGATACCTGTTGTCGACTTGGGGGAGGACAACCTGGCACGCACGCTTCGACCCCTGCTGTGCTGCGGCTCCGAGGGAGCCTCGCCTCCGCCCGGCCGCCCCTCCTGTCTTGGAATGGCCCTGGGAGATGGAGTAGAAGGCTGCGAGGGATGAAAGGAGAGAGAGACGAGAGACGGAGATCGGACAGCCAGGGTCTCAGTGCCCGAGTTCGCTGTGCCGATAGTTGAAATGTAAATAAATGTTAAGTTTTCATTTTCAACTACTCGGAGTCGTGCCTCCATCAGTAAGCCAAACTTGATCACCGACACGAACGGCCCACGCTCGACGCTACAAACTGGTAGGCAGCGGCGAGATCAAGAAGAGGCTGGCGGAAGACTGTCGACGGAAGAGCGACATCTGTGGATCAGGGATCAGCAGAGCTCCTCTTCGTGGCTCCGGGAGACACAACCGTCGCAGTAACGGCGTGGAGGCTGGAACGACTCGGAGGAAGAGCAGCAGAAGGCGCAGTCCACACGATCTGGGATCGGCGGACCTGGCAACGTGGCTCCGGGAGACACGACCTTCGCAAGCTCGTAGTTCGGTGAGTGCTTGAGCGACTACGTTTTGCTGGACGATAAGGACAGGGTTCTGTATCGGGCAATTAGGTCTGACTAACCGCCACTGGGTGCGTGGTTAATTCAGGGAAACTCGTAGCCGGCTCTCGAAGGCATGGATATCACCGTGTTAAGAAAGGAAGAGCTTCTGCTGTTGGCAGCAGAGCTCGGAATGGATATAAACAGTAGGTTGAGGAAGCCCGAAATTCGCGCTGCAATCGAAGAAGTGGGTTTCGAGGAGGACGAGCTCACAGATGCTTGGGAAAAGATATGTCGCGAGCGGAATGAAAGGGCGGAAGAGAAAGAGAAGCAGGAAAAGAGGGAACAAAGGCAGGCAGAAATTGAGCTCGAAAGAATAAAGCTAGAGCAGGCGAGATTGGCGCGCAGTGCGGACGCGGCGCCACCGGCTCCAGCGGAAAGTGTGAAAATGACAAACTTGCTTCAGCCGTACAAGACAGGCGATGACATCGGTCTCTACCTGGTTAATTTTGAACGGATTTGTGAGAAGTACTCATTTCACCGAGACACATGGCCAGAGCGGTTGCTTGCGTTGTTGCCGGGAGAAGCCTCGCAAGTCGTGGCCCGACTTAGCGCAGCCGAGGCAGGCGAATACAGCTCAGTGAAATCGAGCTTGCTCGCAAAATACAGGCTTTCAACGGAGGAATTTCGGAGGAGATTTCGCCAGGAAAGGAAAAAGTCTAACGAGAGCTTTGTGGAGTTTGCGTGTAGCCTGAGGGACAATTTTTCGGAGTGGGTGAAAGGAACAGGGGCGGATAACTTCACTAAATTAGGAGATCTAATCTGCTTAGAGCAGTTCTATGAGACTTTGCCCGATAACGTGCGCCTTTGGGTTAGGGATCGACAGGAAGGTGTGTCTGTAAAGCGTGCCGCACAGCTTGCTGATGAGTATGTCGTAAGTCGAGGCCTTAGGACTCAGGTCTATGGCGTGCACAATTATCAAAAGCCTTCCCCACAGCCACAAGCGTACCCTCGAGGACAGCAAACCGCAGCTAAACGAGACGACGCTAATCAGAGTTCAGCTCGCTCTGAGGGCATAGTGAAAGCACCTGAAAGGGGTAATAATAAACCCGCAAATATCTCGGAAGAGCTCGAAGCCAGAGTTCAGGTGACGTGTTTTAACTGCAAGGAAACAGGTCATTTCGCTCGAAACTGTTCAAAGAAAAGGCCCGTATTCGCTTGCGTAAGCAATCATCCAAGTAACACTGATCTACTGAAGCCATACATGACAGACCTCATGGTAAATGGGAAAGAATGTAAAGTGCTGAGGGACTCCGCGGCGACCATGGATGTCGTTCATCCGAGCTATGTAAAAACTGACGACTACTTATCCGAATGCGCTTGGATAAGGCAGGCCGTCAGCGAAGACTCAGTGTGCTTACCTATGGCAAATGTACAGATTGAGGGACCTTTCGGAGCGATCGAGACAGTGGCAGCAGTGTCCAAAGGGCTACCCGAGGGCTACCCTTACCTTTTCTCGAACAACTCAGAGTCGCTGCTAAATAAAAGGGGATGCACATTTGCTGAAGCTCAGGTTATGGCTTTGACGAGGTCAAAAGCGCGCGCACTCGCTCAACAGCTGCGTTACGACGATAGTGAAAGCGTCCAATCGAAAGATGAAGTAGCCAGCTCCGAAAACGTAGTTGCGCCGGAGGAGGAGAACCCCGAAAATCTGGAGGATTCTCACGATAAGGAGCGACCAGTTGAGAAAAAGAAAAGGAAATCTAAAGGAAAAGATAACAGTTTTCAGGGAACGGTGTTAGCACCGACTGCGCCTAGCTACGAGCGCTTGCTGGGTGTTGATCGAGAAACGCTACGAGAGGCACAAAAGAACGATCCGACGTTAGGAGTTCTGAACAGCGGAAGCAGTGAAGGGGTGTCGTCGAAAAACATTTCTTTCGAAATGAGAAAGGGCGTCCTGTACCGTAAGTACCGAGATAGGCGAGGGCGATCTTACGATCAACTGGTGGTGCCGGCACCGTATCGCAGTGACATACTGAGCCTTTGTCATGATCACGCGTGGGCAGGACACCTAGGTACAAATAAAACGAAGAAAAGGCTGCTGCAGGAATTTTATTGGCCAGGGTGCTTCAGAGAGGTGGATAATTTGGTGCGCACTTGTGATACTTGTCAGAGAGCAGGCAAGTCTAACGACCGATGGAAAGCACCGATGGTAAAAGTGCCAATTATTTCTGAGCCCTTTCGCAGAGTGGTTGTGGATTTGGTGGGACCGCTGCCGAAAACAACGGCGGGAAACAGGTACATTCTAACGTTGTTGTGTCCGGCGACTAAGTTTCCTGAGGCGGTACCATTGAAGGAGGCAACTTCGGTAGAGGTAGTCGATGCACTGCTTTCCATTTTTTCGCGCCTTGGTTTCCCAGCAGAGATGCAATCCGATCAAGCAACGGTGTTCACGAGCGCACTCACGACAACGTTTCTCGAAAAGTGCGGGGTCAGGATTTTGCATAGCTCGATATATCGCCCGCAAAGTAACAGCGTGGAGAGGTGGCACGCCGCACTCAAGAAAGTTTTGAGAGCGGTTTGCCTCGGAAGGACTCATCTGGTACAGCGTCAAATCGAGCAGACAACAGCGGTTCCTTTTAGTTCGAAGGCTTACAGCATGTCCCCACGGCGGCTAGGCATAATGAAGCCAGAAGTGAAAGGAACGCTTCGCCTGGGTGTAATTAAGGAAGGATGCAGTGACTATTGCTCACCCTTAATGCTCGTTGAAGTACCCGGGAAAGATCCACCGCCATGCGTGCACTATCAAATGCTGAATGCCGTAACAAAGGACCCAGTGTACCCCTTGCCTGATATAGAGGAGAGGGTCGAGCTCTTAAGCAAGGCCACAGTGATTTCAGACTATGGGAGGGAATTTGTTCTCCAGTGCGACGCCAGCAACCGTGTTCTGGGTGTAGTCCTGGCCCAAATAAACGATAGTGGTGAAGAGTATCCCGTGCTCTGTATCAGCAGGAAACTTACCACCCGGGAAGAAGCATTCAGCACATCAAAAAAGGAGTGTTTGTGTATAGTGTGGCCTATTCAAAAAAGTAGGATGCTATATTCAAGGCAAAAAATTCACGGTCGAGAGCGACCTTTGCCCTCTTTCATGGCTGAACCAAACGTCGAGCAAAAACGGGAGGCGGCTAAGATGGAGCCTCATTTCGCAGGAATAAAATTTTGAGGTGGAGTATGGAAAAGGGAGCCAGAGGAAGAACGCGGGCAGACTTAGTCGCGGATTTTAGTAACCCAACAGAGGTTTCCATTTTTTTTCTTGTTGTTTTAAGAAAACTTGTTCTATTCGGTCCGCTGTGCAGGAAAACATCATATGGTATTTGTTTTCCAACCTTGCGAGAGCTGGCCACGACAGTGATAAGAAAAAAGTAGCAGAGAAAGAGGTAGAATTGTGTAAAGCGTTGTGGGAACTTTAGTGTCCGGCGGACGTGTCGCTTGGGCACGCCCACCGCGGTGAATGTGTTGTGCTTGTGTTTTGTGCTGAGACAGCTTCCAGCTGCAAAGTGTTCTCATTCATCGCACCAAGAAAGCACCTCGACGCTTCGGGCGACCAGACAGCTGGCCACCCTTAGGTCGGATCTCCCGGCGGCGGAGGAGTTTGTTGCGTTTCAAGATAGGGCGTCGGTGAAGCGCGCCATAGCCGCGGGCATCGGGGCTGCGAGATGACCTTATGGGGAGCACGTGTTCCTTTCTCGCCCAAGGTCGCGACCACCCAGCCCGAAACCACCTTGGTGTCGTTAGGAGACGGCGCGTAACGAGGATGAGTCGACTCTCTGGCCCCGAAACCACCTTGGTGTCGTTAGGAGACGGCGCGTAACGAGGATGAGTCGACTTTCTGGCCCACCGAAAAGATACCTGTTGTCGACTTGGGGGAGGACAACCTGGCACGCACGCTTCGACCCCTGCTGTGCTGCGGCTCCGAGGGAGCCTCGCCTCCGCCCGGCCGCCCCTCCTGTCTTGGAATGGCCCTGGGAGATGGAGTAGAAGGCTGCGAGGGATGAAAGGAGAGAGAGACGAGAGACGGAGATCGGACAGCCAGGGTCTCAGTGCCCGAGTTCGCTGTGCCGATAGTTGAAATGTAAATAAATGTTAAGTTTTCATTTTCAACTACTCGGAGTCGTGCCTCCATCAGTAAGCCAAACTTGATCACCGACACGAACGGCCCACGCTCGACGCTACATGTGCGTATCGTGAGCGTCGTCCCCTGAAGTATATATACCTACAGAATCGAGAAAAGTTGGACAAGAGCATGCCGAGTGCTACTAGAACATATGCACTGTTTATTAAATTGCTCAGACAGCGCTTAACACACACTAAAAGCCCTGGCCCGCCATGGTAGTCTAGTGGCTATGGCGCTCGGCTGCTGATCCAAGAGTCGCGGGATCGAATCCCGGCCGCGGCGGCTGTATTTCGATGGAGCCGAAATGTTGAGGCTCGTGCACTGTGCATGCGATGTCAGTGCACGTTAAATAACCCCAGGTGGTCGAAATTTCCGGAACCCTCCACTACGGCGTCTCTCATAATCATATCTCGTTTTGGGACGTAAAATCCCATAAATCAATTATTAATCAGTATCGACGGACCTCCCGAAATATCTACAGAAGTCTATCAATATATAAAGGAGGGTACAGATAAGACCGCCGGGCTTACAACTGATAGGCGGAGCTCGCATAACTGAGTGATGCCGGCACTGAAGTCGAGCGGAGGGTGTCATCGAGGCCAGTAACAACAGATGTGGGCGCATGATGTGCGAACCATTGCAGACACATTGCACTTGCCATTCTTGGCAATTATTGCCCTGTACGTAGCGTCTGAGAAGAGAAGAAGAACTAAAAACTACAGAAGTCGCACTAACCGCTGCCTCGTAACGAACCATCGACGACTAATCATCTCCAAGAAACCGCAAGGACAGGCTCAACGCACCAATATGCCGTCCGCCCTTTCCGGACTGGCCGAACTGATGAACCATGCCGAACAGCAAGCCGGCACCATATAGCCAGCCTTCGTCATGGAAACGTCACTACGACGTTTGAATATACAGCAGCAATATGCACGATGTTGGAGCAAAAAATACTGCTCGTAACCAGCCCCAATTAGCATCATCAATAAACCATAGGTAATACCTGTAACTCAAGTTGCCTTCAAACTATCAGTAAGTAGTTAATAGAATAACCAGCCGTTAACAACTCAACCTTTATAAAATCCTCCTGTCTCTCATCGCCTTCAAAGAAGTGCTTAAATCAGACATTTTCAATGCGATAAGAAAGAAAAAAAAATGTAGGCACTGTTTTCAGATACAGCTCCGCTTCGCCTATAGGCGAAGCGGAGCTGTATCTGAAAACATGTCGGTTTACATTGTCGGTTTACAATGTATACATTGTAAACCAACATTTGTTATACTGTCGACATCAAAATGTCGGGCCTTAAAATTACGTTAGGCGCGTGTAACGCGACAGCCGGCTCCTTATGCTCTTAGTTAATAAAACAGGCACGCATCTTAGGGCACGGCGCTTAACAGCACATGACGAGCTCCCTCGATGGCATACATGACGAAGTGGCCTGAGTAAAAAGCCCTCGCTGGCGCTTTGATCCCAGAGGCGTGGTGCGAGACAGGCTTACTGCACTTCCAAGCACCAAGTCACTTCAAACTCGGTCCTTCTAGCAGTGTATAGTGAAGAAAAAAATAAGGGAAAGGTAGGGAACTACGGGCAACGTATTTCCGCCCGAGTTCCCGAGAGCAGCACTAAGCCTAAAATCCTAAGTAGAAAGCGAGTGCGAAACCGTGTTGGAAACACGCCGAGCGTGGTCGCGCAAACACTCTTCCCTCTTGTTAGCTGTCACAACGACGTCATGGTATCAACATACGCGGCGTCCCCTCACCACGCGTCGAGTTTGTCAGTTTGGAGGCTATATAGTGCGTGTATCACACATGTATAATGTTCTCACGAGCATATCGGTATCGCGCATAAGTTGTAGAGCACATGGAGACGCAGCGACTCTGTTAAAAAAGGATAAAAGAAAACATGTTCTGCCCCGAACACAACTCGGACGTCCAACTTGAAAACTTAGGGTAATCTCCCCGTTGAATGCTTTCATTTAGTTTATTTTATTGCAGAGCACGGTGCTAAGCACACCCAATGCTTCGCGTGAAACAGCGTCGTGGTCGTTGTCTCGTAGAAGCGGGCTAACAATGAGCGAGGAAAGAAGAACACTTGAAATCCTCAAGGCACTATACAATGTAACAGAACAGAATACAGCGCAAGCAATGACTGCGTTGCTATTTGAAGGAATTCCTGAGCACAGGCGAGGTCAAATATCACAGTTGTACATACCGAAGGCGTGGTGCGCAAACCAAAAAGAAAGAAAAAAAAAGTCGAAAAGAACACAGACACAAAAGGACGATACAAGAACAATGCGCATAGACGTGAAAAAACTACCGACAAATGGTAAAACAAACAGATACGCGCGGTTTCCACTCCACTAAGACTTGTAGAAGCCCTGCTTTGTTGTTGTTGTTGTTATGTGGTGTTTAACGTCCCAAAACCAGCTCTGATTATGAGAGACGCCGTAGTGGAGGGCTCCGGAAATTTTGACCACCTGGGGTTCTTTAACGTGCACCGACATCGCAGAGCGCACGGGCCTGAACATTTCGCCTCCATCGAAATGCAGCCGCCGCGGCCGGGATTCGATCCCGCGACCTTCGGATCAGCAGCCGAGTACCATAGCCACTAGACCACCGTGGCAGGGCTCGTAGAAGCCCTGCGTCCGCACTCCACTTAATCACGACACTCCGTCTGGTGCATACCTTCAACGCACAAAACTTGAAGCGTGGGTTGTATACATGCAGCTAATGAATGACGTCCGCTATCATGCGACTCGCAGTGCAACGCGGCGAGCCCCGAATGCTCCTAAACGTGCCGAAAAATATCTATACGAGAAAAACAGCTCATTTGGCAGACCGTCTATTACCACCCGTTTTGAACAACGCACACGTACAAAGACGTAAGCTTGCGATGGAACGCTAAAGACGCCCAACAATCGTGCTGACTGTATAGTAAGGCATGTATGTACACGTCCCCGCTTCGCCCGAATGGTACGTGCACGAAACAAGCCCCCTCTCTAGAGGATTTGTGAAACAGCCCGCAGACAGCCCTTGACATCCACAGCGACCAGCACTGTGGCACTCAAAGCAGTTGCTACACCAAGTAACAACCCCGTCATCGCGTCGCATGAATTAACAAACAAAAAGAAGACAGCAATGACAAAAGCGGCACGCACCAAAAACGACGAACACGAGCACGTGACATAATGCGTTCTCACGACGACTCCACTAAAGCTAAGGAAGGAGTTTTTTTTTTTTTTTTTTTAATCGCGATCCCACGCTAAGACACACGACAGATACCACGAGCGTATACCTGGTTCAAAAATGACGGCCAAACCCGAAAGGTTAATGACAACGGGAACGCTGGCCTAACATACGTGGGTGCATGTCGCACAGAAATGAAAGAAAGCTCACAGACATAACGTTCCGCGCTGGGGCCGTTAGCTCATCATCACTCAGCGGTAAGAAAACGGAGTGGTCGTGCGAAAGGTCAGCGCGCCGGGTCTTGTATACCGCACGAACTCTGCGGCGGCACGACAAGCCTGCACAAAGGGAGCAAAGCGGCGGGGCGGGGATAACGAACAGCCAGCCGGGCATTTATAGAAGGCTGATCGCTTCTCGCTGAAAGTAAGCGAACACAGCGAAAGGTGATCGCACACCGTCGTCGCCCCTGCGAGCGGGCTCCAGTGGAGTGGCTTATCGCTCCGAGAACAGGCAGGCTCCAAGCGTTTGCGAGACCATGAGCGCGCAGCTATAGATGACGTGCGTGCCGAGAGGGGAAACAGATCAACCTGTCGCCCGAGCCACGGCGGCATACACTCTCCGCACGAAGCCGGAGTGACCCGCAAAGAGGGTAAACAACCCAATTACGGGATAACAATGTTACACCGACCTGTAGCTGACGCAAGTTTGGGAAGAGAAAGACGCCGCGTGCTGTATACGTGTCCATGTGATTATCTCCGCGTGCCGTGAGCTGATAAGGGACGTCACCGCCAGTTCAATTGGTCGAACGGGACCGGCAGTCAAGTACAAGCAAGACGTGCGGAGAACGGGAGCAAAATGTTGCACGTCTGACCCCCAAAATTCGCGACACATGCATTATCACGTGCCCTTGCGCGATAGATTACCGAAGACAGGCCAACAGGGTAACCGCCCGCCTGTAGACAGAAGCGAACCAATTATCTTAAGGGCACACGGTACTGTATGCGAATTAGCAGTTGACTGCTTGGTTGACTGATAAATCGAATGACCGAAATCGATAAGGCAATACGGCAACTGTGTCTGAGGGCGTAGCGACGTGCGCTCAGCATTAAGCTGCAAAACCTTGCACATGCCTCTAATTAAGTATTCTGTAAGCAAGCACTTTTGATGTACTTCATCGTTACCATTTGTACATAGCCACCGTCATCCCTGCTATTTTCTTCGTGCTTGCAGGTGGCTAGCGCCTGTGGAATAGACCGGACGAGACATGGAGGCCACCAAAATTGCATGAGATGAGTAGCGTGGAGAAGGGGCTACGTACCATGCAGTTGTTTGTTTTCTGTGGTTTTACGTCCCAAAACCAGCTATGATTATGAGAGACACCTAAGTCGAGGGCTCCGGAAATTTCGACCACCTCGGGTGATTAACGTGCACTGACAACGCACAGCACACGGGGCCTCAACATTTCGTCTTCGTCGAAATGTAGCCGCCGCGGCGGGATTCGATCCCGCGACCCTCAGATCAGCAGCCTAGTACCATAGCCACTAGACCACTGTGCCGGGGCCTATGCACCATGCAGTGCGTCACCGTCCAGCACTTCCCTGTACGTTACGGATACGTGTTAGTGACCAGGACGCAGGAGGAAGCCTGCAGCGAGTGCTAAGTTCATGAGTGACGGTTCCGCATTTGGTGCAACCGCCGTACCTGTAATACGAACGACGCTCTCCTTCCACGATATAACAGCGGAGGCAGAATGTAGGAAGTCCCAACCCAGAGTAAGTTCGCGAATGCTAGTGGGGAACAACACATTCCACATTTCCGATCAAAGTGAAAGCGCGGCGGGTCTGTGTACAACGACTATGTTGACGTAAACATCACGTTACATCATTACGTCATCGAAGTGACATCATTCTGCCACGTGATGACGCCAAGATAATGTCACTTGCCTGCCATAGGGTGTCAAGGCTGCTCGCCGGACGCACGCCGGTTATTATTATTTTTCTCATGAAGCATATACTGGATTCGCATTAACAGCACCGCAAACCGCTTCACGGGCATCCGAAATATCGATGCACGAAAGATGCGTAAAAAAACGTTAGGTTATAAGAGTTTGGGGGAGCCACGCCCACCGGCCCTCCGGTCTCCTCCGGCAGGCGCCGCGAAGGCAAGGCACAGTGCCGTGTCTCGTGTATTGCTTCTTACTAATAAACGTTCTCTTTGCTGAGCGCATCGGCAACAGATTCCTTGGGGCAGACGGCCCGAACCCTAAATATTGAACAACTGAGTCTGGTCGAGCTGCTAGCCATCGGTGGCAAGACCATGTAATCAAGCCAGGCGAACAAAGGCACGGGAGGCAGCACCGGCTAAGCAGGCCCATCAGACCAAGAAAAAGATAATAAATGACGAAAAACGAGACATGTGTGCCCAGGACAAGCATTGACTTGTCTGCCGAAATTCAAGGCATCCTCATTCGCAAATTCATCGAGACAGGCGCGCGTATGGGCGTCCATTGCAAACAAAGGCGAGCAGCAGGCGACGAAACGAACGGCGCATTAACGGAGCGTCGTTCGTGGAATCAAAGGAGCCGACGACATAAAGCAAAGAGGCACGAAATCTGCGCGCGACGTGAAATCGCGGCTCATTCCGGGGACACAGCCAAGCGAGCAGCAAAAAGTGTGCCGGAGACAAAGAAAGCATTTGTCGGAGAAAGAGCATTTAGCGAGGCTGTTTTATTTCGCGAGAGCGTAAACTGATGGCGGACATGCTTTACAACCGGCGTTGTAAGAACGCGAAATTGAGAAAATTAGATAAAACTGCGCGTCCCTTGCAGGCGGCGCTTTCACTAAACGCGAGACATAAGGGAGTGAATATGACGTCTCAGGGAGAAAAGAAAAAATAAAGAAGAAAGAAAAGGCCGTGGGACGGTGTAGATTTTTAGCGGTATCGGGTCGTTTACGTCGCAGCGACAAAAACGACATCGTCGTCCTTGTAATCATTATCATTATTTTCAACGAGGGTGCTGTCTGCACGAGTAAAACATCGGAAGCTTCTCTTCGTGAGACAGCGGGCGAAGCAGGAACAGAAGTTATCGGAAAGCTTGCTTTTCGAAAAAGCTGCTTCCCAAATCGCGCGCATGCGCGCAGGCAGCAGAAATCAGCTAAACGAGGCCGACACTTCGCTCTGACATCTTTCCTGTTCTTCTTGAACACGTCAATTAAAGCGTGGGAGGGGTGGGGGGACGGAGTATGGGGGAGGATAGGGATGACATCAGCCGCCAGTGTTTGCAACTATCTAAAAGCAGGAAAAATGAAAGAAAACGAATGAACGAACGAACGCTCGTCACAACTCGCACAGCGGACACGTGACTGTCAAATGTGATACCGCGAAACCCCACCTCCTTCCTTGGTAAAGAAAGCTCCCCCCGCCCCCCCCTTTTTTTTTTTGTTTCTGGAGATCGTAATAAGTTCAGTCTTGACTCATTGGCGCTTACGGTATCTACCGAAAATACAAAATCAAATTTTAGCAACCAATTTGTAATGCGATTTGGCCTGAAGTATGACTCCGGGCTATATATCTGCGGTCCTGGAAAAGATGGAGAAGATAAAGCAGAACTTACTTCGACCAAAAAAGAAACGACTCACGCGAAAACGAAACGACTCACACACTGATCGGGCAACGCGATCAGCAGGCGTGAGTGGAACCTTGGTAAGCAAATGCAATTCAGGAAATCTGTGGGCCATGCTCGTGGCAACGATTACGTACGAAAACTTTCCGCCGCATACACAGCTATACGAAAACCACGAGAAAAAAATTACAGCATATCCACGGAGTGAATGATGATGAGTGGGCGAAGCTCGGGAGGTTCATCGTAGATCGTGCCGAGTTCCGGATTAATTTAGTTAACGCGCACGCTACGAATCCTCATGGTTCAACTATGCACAAGTGAAATCTCCCACCGGCACTTCATTGCAAGTCAAGATCCAGTGCATATATATATATATATATATATATATATATATATATATATATATATATATATATATATATATATATATATATATATATATATATATATATATGGGTTGCCGGTGAACGCTTCTCCAACGCGAGCAGTCGGTATTTCTCAATCAGGAAACTCGCTAGGAGACGCTGCCTGCGCCAACGTTGTCTCTCGCGGGTGAGGGCGCGTTGTCCTTCTTTGCGAGCTGGCAGCGTAGTGGTTACGGTACTCGGCTGCCACCCAAAAAACGCGGGTTCGATCCCGGCCGCGGCGGTCGCATTTTCGATGGAGGCGAAAATGCCAGAGGCCCTTGTACTGTGCGTTGTCAGTGCACGTTAAAGAACCCCAGGTGGTCTAAATTTCCGGAGCCCTCCACTACGGCCTTTCTCCCTTCTCTATCTCTTTCACTCCCTCTCCCCCCACCCCTACGGACGCTTAGCCGTGCTCCCTACATGGGCTGCAGAAATTAGCGTCCTTTCCTAACCGAACCACAATCAATCAATCAATCTAAGAAAGAGCGTTTCCATAGCCAACGCGCGCCTTTCGCTCTCTCTCTGTCTCTCTCTCTCTCACACAAGACAGCAGAGGCACGCGCCGGGAGAGAGAGAGAGAGAGAGAGGCACTCGTTCGCCGCGCAGCACCCAATCGGAGAGTAGCGGCAGAGTAACGCCATCTAGGAAATGAGACGAGAAATGGTCATCTGTTATAATGTAGGTCCGGATCCCATGAGTTACCCCCCAGTAATGTTCAGTTGTTGTTCGGGAGATACTGCCGGTTACGCGTGACGCGTGACAAGGTTAGACTAAGAGGAGCTTCCCTCCTAAAAAATTACATCATATCCACGGAGTGCATGATGATGAGTGGGCGAAGCTCGGGATGTTCATCGTAGATCATGCCGAGTTTCGGATTAATTTAGTTAACGCGCACGCTACGAATCCTCATGGTTCAACTATGCACAAATCTCCCACCGGCACTTCATTGCAAGTCAAGATCCAGTGCCTATATATATATATATATATATATATATATATATATATATATATATATATATATATATATATATATATATATATATGGGTTGCCGGTGAACGCTTCTCCAACGCGAGCAGTCGGTATTTCTCAATCAAGAAACTCGCTAGGAGACGCTGCCTGCGCCAACGTTCTCTCTCGCGGGTGAGGGAGCGTTCTTCTTCTTTGCGAGCTGGTAGAGCGTTCCTCTAAGAAAGAGCGTTTCCCAACGCCCGCCTTTCGCTCTCTCTCTGTCTCTCTATCTCTCTCACAAGACAGCGGAGGCACGCGCCGGGAGAGAAATAGAGGCACGTGCCGGGACGCACGCGCCGAGGGCGAGCGCGTGCCTCCCGGCACGCGGGTTACGCCTGACGACTGACGCGTGACAAGGTTAGACTACGAGGAGCTTCGCCCCTAAAAGTATCACGGAGCACAGATGGTTTCGAAAACGATGGTCTTGCACTTCCCTGACTTCAATGCTGACACTTTCTTTAACGTCGCATACATTCACAAGCCCTCGAAGCACGCATTGCGTCACGCACTCGCGGAAGGCCGCGTGGACCCTTCAAGCATGCTCGTTGAGAAAACACACGAAGCTGCGCGAACCGTTAACGTTATCGAGAGCCAAAAGAGCATTTCAAGCACGCACTATAAAATCTCGCGAACTCGCCCCCCTGATAAGCGTACGCGCTACCGAGTTCGCTAAAATGTATTGGAATCACATCCTTTATTAGGGGCGAAGCTCCTCTTAGTCTAACCTTGTCACGCGTCAGGCGTCAGTCGTCAGGCGTAACCCGCGTGCCTCCCGGCGCGTGCCTCTCTCTCTCTCCCCGCGCGTGCCTCCCGGCGCGTGCCTCTGCCGTCTTGTGTGTGTGAGAGAGAGAGACAGAGAGAGAGCGAAAGGCGCGCGTTGGCTATGGAAACGCTCTTTCTTAGAGGAACGCTGTACCAGCTCGCAAAGGAGAACGCGCCCTCACCCGCGAGAGACAACGTTGGCGCAGGCAGCGTCTCCTAGCAAGTTTCTCGACTGCTTGCGTTGGAGAAGCGTTCACCGGCAAACCATATATATATATATATATATATATATATATATATATATATATATATATATATATATATATATATATATAGGCACTGGATCTTGACTTGCAATGAAGTGCCGGTGGGAGATTTCACTTGTGCATAGTTGAACCATGAGGATTCGTAGCGTGCGCGTTAACTAAATTAATCCGGAACTCGGCACGATCTACGATGAACCTCCCGAGCTTCGCCCACTCATCATCATTCACTCCGTGGATATGCTGTAATTTTTTTTTCAATAAGCTTGTTCCTCTCTAATGCCGGCATCGGGGAACCATGGCTTCACGTCCGCTCTCCTCGCCTTTCTTCGCTCTATCTTTTCTTTTTTAAAAAGCGACACTAAAGAACACAACGGTCTCCATATTATGTGTAAAGCATATCTCCATGTTATGTGTAAAGTAGCCGCCCGCATCAGCCAAAACGAGCTCTAGTCTCACAAGACACTCTGTGCCCGAACTTATACAGAACGCCACAGTGGCCAGCGCTCCCATATGGGAGAATACGAACCGATAAGCCCGCGTCAACCTAATCCGCGTCTCAAGCAAGATCCCCGAGCTCCGCGAGCATGAGACTGCCCCGCACCTCCACGTGCAAAGGAGTCATACGTGGCACACCGTTGCGAGACGACCCAGCGACTGTGTATGACAAGACAGTTAACCAGAACGACACCTTCGCACCGCAGCCAAGAGAATTTCTCAGACCGGGACCACCCATCGACTTTGACAGGGCATCGGGTACCGAACTGCGTCTGGTATGGAACGCTCCCGATTCTCTATATCGATAGTGTGTGGACGTACGCCACGCCTGCAGACGACTTGGGCACCGAGTCCATGCTCTGTCCAAGACCAAGCGACGTCGTCTGTCGGGGATGCAGCCTACCAAATACCGATGAGCAGCACCAACGCACCGCTAAGTGCAAGGTTCCTCGGCGGTCCTCGTACCGACGGTCCTCGTACCTTCCCGCCGGTAAAGAGTGCGCACATAGATTAAAGACTCCGTACATCGTTCGCCGTCGACGCTTCAAGCGTGAAGGCAGTGTCGTGGGCTCATGTCGCCTTCAAGCCAGGAGTCCACGGGGCAGCAGGGAAGAGTACGAGGAGCTTTGGGAGTGAGAATATTTACAACGTTTACATGTTGGTAGGTGAACGCCGAATCTGAATGCCGAATGATCTCTAATGCGTTCTCTAGTTGATTAATAGTCCGCGTCTCCTATGACGTATTCTACGGCGGACTCAGTTGGGATTTCTCCTCCAATGCCTTGTCGAAGGTTCGAAGGGGCGAAGGTGATGGACCGCCCTTTAAATTATGAAGTTCGACGAGGCAACCCTTCTTGCCGCCGAACCACAGAGGAAGGCAGCAGGACACCTTCAGGTGAAAATCAGTTGTCGCCCCCTGCTGAGGTAACGTTGAAGTCGTTACCCGCTCGTTCCCTGTTTTCGGGAGGTTCATCGCATCGTTAACGGCTTTTCGGTCGCGACGACTTCGTCAACGAGCATCTCGTGGCGCCGCCTCGCCTCCGGCGTCTCGGTCGCAACAGCAGCAAGAGGAGCTCCCTCCGACGTCCATCCCCCAGTCCACAAGCCTCATGTAGCCCCAACCACAAGGGTAGAGGACGCTTGTGCTCGAGAAATCACTCCAGAAGCCGCCCTGCCCCAAGATCGCGCTCCCACGTCGCCTTCTCCAGCAGGCTAGAGCTCCAGAGGCCGCCCTAAGTCCCGCACTGGGAGTGGCTTGTCCAGCAGGTCAACGTCAAAGGCTCCATCCGGCGCTAAAAGGCAAGTCCTGAATAACGTGCAGCGATAGCGGACGTGGCAACTAAGCGCAAGCGTGCAACTCTCGAGACTCGCACGGCCCTCCTATTGCCTATTGGTCCAAATAGTTTTGTGCGCATGTACTATTGGATATTTTACAATAAAGCCGTGATTGATTCATTGATCGATTCATTGACTCGCGTCTCGCGATGACAGCACATCTCCAGATTTTAATGCATAGGCACCAAAGAATTACGCCGTATGGCGACAGTAAACACATCCTCGAACATTAATATATAGAGAATATTTATCGGCACTTCGACAAGCCTCCACGTTCGCGCACCAGCTGAAATGCTCAAAACTTTGGTTACGCCCAAAAACGACAATATACTTTGCCGCGTAACACCAATCCAATCGCGCCTTGGTTATCGAAAATATATGGACAAAAATGTATACAGCACGCGCCGTGAGATCCGCAAGTTTTACTGAACGCCAAGTTCAGACCACCATTTCGACTCCCTTGTCCCTCATCCGAACAGCCGTTGGAGCAGCGGCGGTTAGTTCAGCCCCACTGCACGCTACTACTTGCGATAGAGGACTCCACGCGAAGAGACCCACATAGGTTGAAAGGGATCAGGGGTGAAAAGCGTCAACGAAAAGCAGGCACGCAATATGTTCTCGACGGTCAAGAGAGGACAGAAAGCGTACGTCGCCACTTCCAGAAAAGTGGACCACGCCGAGCCAGCGATATCGCGGCTTTCACAGTTCAGGAAGTCCCGGATATGTGACAACAATAATAATAACCACACGCAGAGCGCGCGACAGAAACGTAGATGCTGAAAATCGCCACAACATTTCGGCGAGCACCGAAGAAACGAGAGCTCGGACGCCCGAACCCCGGCAGTGCAAGGAATCCTCGCTGTCACTGGCTATATTCGTTCACTTATTTACGTTTAGTGTTTTCATTCTTTAGTGGCACGTGGAAAACTGAAAGATCGGGCAAAGCCTCCGCTCGCTTTATCGAACGCGTGGGCGGGATTTGACGAACAGCCTGCCATGCGTAGTGACCAAAGAAGTAAAAAAGACGAAAGAACAGTCGTTTCTGCCAAGCAAAAAAAAACAACAAAAAAAAAGAAAATTCGGGTGCACAGCGCGGAAATCACAACACAGCGACGTTGACTGAAAACCGTGCGCTCCTCTGTTTCTGGGAGCACGTACACCCGGTTGGTAAAAACCTTGAAGTACAGTTTTAGTTTGAAGAGGCCGCGAGCAATTTCTTCTGGCTATTGCGAAAAAGGCCGTTAAAGCACAAGAGCTTAGCCACGGTGCAATGCATCTTGTTTGCTGCGTTTTAACTTGTTTGTTTTCACAGTCAGTCTTGAAAGAGCCAGTCACGTAACGGCGCCATGGGCTAGACTCCCAAGATCGCTATATGTCAAAGCAACCCGCGCTTGTACGGTCTATGGCTCGTACGACAGCGGATTAACTCTCCCATTTCTCGTACCTTCCAAATCCTCTAGTAAGAGTGTTTGCTTTCTTCGTTTCTCTATCTGAGATGCTCAAAAACGGTTGTAAAGACGCGCGTATAAGACCGGTATTAATACCTCTCGCGCTGGCGTAATCAAGAGGGGGCGTTCTAATCCCTGCCGAGAACCATGAAAGAAAACAGAACACCTTTAAAGAGCAACAAGTCAAGCGCACTCGCAACCCGAGCATCAATTACGACCAAATAACACCCCCTCAAAAAAAAAAAAAAAAGAAAGAACAAGAAAGCAAACTAGACTAGAAGCGATGTTGTAAGCACTGCCGTTCTTTTTTTTTTTTTTTTTGCCATCTGCGTCTACGGATGAAATTACCGTTGTTGCCATCGGGCTACGTTAACTGTGTGAATGAAGCGAACCCCGCCTTACGTCAGTTGGTTGCGAATTTCCGAAGTTCCATAACAATGCAAAGTTACCTGACCCTCTATACACTGCGGCTCCCTTCACCGAGCACCTATTCGGTAACTATTATGGAGCACATCTGTTGTTCCACCCACCATTACACAGGTAGCTCGCCAAAATGTATTGCTTTTCTAATACAGTGTTTTAGCGAAGCAGTGGTGCTTTAACGTTACGTGTCGGCTGCCATAGTAGCGAAGGCGCTGTTTCTACCACGAAACCCCAACGCACAACGCGACCGAGTGAAGCCCCCCCCCCCCCCCCCCTTTTTTTTTTCTTTATTTCTTTACCTCTCTCCTCTAAACAACGCGATTACGTAGAAATAAGGTAGCGCCCACGATATCTCTTTCGATCCTAATTCACCCGCGATTATTAATTACTCCTCTCCGTGAGCATCCTGAAAAGTAGTAGTATGCGCCACTGGTTAGCTTTATCTCGTTACTTAGGGAAAGTGTAAGGGCAGGCGGCGCGATCGGAGATCACGCAGAGAAAACTTGATCACGCAAAAACGTGGCCGCACCCTGCTGCTTGCGAGGTATATAAGCACGCCACCGGCCAATGAGGTTCAGTGAAAAGCGAACGAAATCGCCCGCGTTCGCAAACAACGATCTTCGATCTAGCGGCAGTTTTACGTTTGTTATTGAGATCCGACCGAAAAACCTGTCGCTGCTCACTAACGCGGCGCGAAGCTATAGTGACAAAGATAATTATGATCGAGGTGTAGCCATGTAATTATGCAGTAATGATAATTTCTTGGTTTTTCTTACGTGCCAAAACCACGATATGACGCACATATAGTGGAAGACTGCAGAGTAATTTTCACCGCCTACGGTTGTTTAGCATGCGCCTAAATCTAAGTTCAAGGGGTCTCATTGTATTTCGCCCCGATCGAAATGCGGCCGCTGTGGCATGGAATCGAACCCGCGCCCTCGGGCTTAACAGCGCGACACGGTATCAGCTACGTAGTGCGGCCGTTGTTATGTAATTGTAGTACACGCCGTGTTAAAACACTAATTTCATCCAGGCAATTGGCCAACCCCGCCTGCTTTCTAATTAGCACCTCTTTCTTAGCCGCTGACATCACGTAATTCATTAAAAAATAATGAGTACTACCTCAGCGAGAACGAGTGTCTCGTGTAACGTGGACGATAAAATGCGACAAATGTTCTACGACAAAGCACCTACATAGTGTGCAGCTGCACTTAATACAAAACACCTTTTTCCGAAGTAAAATCACTATTGTCAGCAGCGCAGTTTTCACGAAAGACCAGACCCGGACACCGGGAAAGATTTCCTCAAGTTAATAAGGAACAGACCGTCAGAATTCACCACTTTTTGTGTACGAAATGCACAGCACAGAAATGACTAATAATGAGCCTGGTGGTACCAGCCGTCACCCCGAATGAAAGCGGGCTCCATGACCAACTGCCCATTCACTCACTCACTCACTCACTCACTCACTCACTCACTCACTCACTCACTCACTCACTCACTCACTCACTCACTCACTCACTCACTCACTCACTCACTCAGTTACCCACCCACTTACCATCCATCCATCCATCCATCCATGCACTCACTCACTCACTCACTCACTCACTCACTCACTCACTCGCAACTCCTAACCCGCCCGCCCGTCCGTTGAACACATACGGGTCACATCCTTAACGGCCATTCGAGAGTACAGCTAGCCATTCATTCATCGCGTGTCGAGAAAGGCACTGAAGCTCGCGCCCATTTCGAAGCCTACTCAGAATTCCGGTCTTCTAAATGGGCTTTGCGGGCTGGTCGTTGAAATAGTTTACGCTTCTAAGAGCCAAGTACTAAGGACAGCATATGGGAAAATAAAGTGATTCGATTAGTTCAAACGCAAAAAAAAAAAAAGAGAGAAAGAGAGAGAGAGAGAAAGGGGGGGACTAGCACCGACTCGGAGTTCCACCGACTAGTGAAAGCTGCCACGCGCCGCATCTTACGACGGATTCGCATTCACTATGAATAGCAGTGTCTGCAGAGCCAATTTCGTTCCGACAATGAAACAGTTCAAAGATTGAAGAAGTACTGGAATGCGTCGAGAAGTAGGCCCTAAGATCTTGCATACAATAAAGAGAGGGAAACGAAGAAGGCTTGAGATTACTCAAGATAAAATAATAGCGATACGGCCACGACAATCAATGCGAAACGAGACGTAGCGCAGTTCCTTTCGAACTTGCGAGTAAATTTTAGAATGGACCATGGCTGTGCGTGTTTTGAGCCCTCGCTCGAAGCCTTGCTAAGTTGAACGATCAAGCACGGTGTGCACGGTGTTTGCGAGCCCCAGCCTCTTTTGTGTAGGCCTCAGCACCAGCACCTGTAAGAACCCCAGCTGGAAAACTACAAACACCAAGGAAGCGGCGAGAAAAAAAAAAAAAAAAGCCTCTCTGCGTACAGAAAACAACTTGAAGCACGTTACCCGCCAATTACAGAGAGACAGAATGAAAAAGGGGGTACTTTTCCTACGAACTCGCCGCTTTGTCTTCGCGACCTTCGACGCTGAGCCGTTCTCCCGACAGATGCGCAGAAAATAGCGTTATTTCTGTATTCTTTTCGGGCCACTTACATTACCTTTGTTATTTTGCCTGCCTAGCGGCTTTGACGACATATCTTTGCAAGAAGCGCCCTGCTGGACGCAGCGAAAGCAGCGCAATTCCAAACACTTCTTTCTTTTCTTTCTTCTTTTTTTTTTCGAGCATCGAAATGGCACATACTTTTTTGAGCTGCCGCACACAGATAACCAGCGTCATTAGACCATGAGCACTGAACAAGTTCTGTTTTCGAAACCTTGTACGGTTGTTCAGTAGCGAAAAAAAAAAAAAAAAGCGGGGGCATTTTCGCGAAGGTCCGAGGGCGTCAGTTTGACACTAGAATAGCAACAATTACGGCTGCAACTTATTTCACACCGTGTTATACGCATATCGGCAAACAAACGTTACTAGACATGGAATCCATGGGAAACGTGAATATTTTATATTCTAGAGCTCTTACGAGCGAAAAACAGGATATGTCATTATGGTGCACAGGTAGAGTAAAGAACTTCAGTTTATCTGACTGCTTGGGACTTCAAACCGTACAGCTAAATCTATGCATATGCGTTCGTTTCTTGCATTTCGTCCACGCCGCATTACCGAAACGCTGCCGCCGAGGTTGGAAATCGAACCTGCCTTTCCGAACTCAGCAGCGCATCACATACGTCGCTAAGCTGCCACGGCATGGTCGATACTAGATGTAAATTCCTGCTCCGTTAATGGGTGACGCTTGTAACATTTATTGCCAAACTGCACAGGTCTCATGAGCTATCAAAACGTTAAAATATCGCGGTAAACAGAAACGCACAGCACATCGCGTATTCTTCTGCGTGTTAATGAAACTTACTGCTTCTAAATTTTTATGATTCTCAACTACACACACTTTTCTATGTACTTTTTTCTTATTGTTAGAGCAGCACGCAAAAGCTACCGCTGTTTATTATGGGGACATCGCGGTTCCTAAGCCAAGCGTATAGTTAAGTCGCCCTGTTATTATCGCTTTTTATATCAGAAAGGAGAGCTGAAATAGGAAAGAAACGATACGAAAACAATAAGTGGCGAACACCCTACCTTTTCTTACGCGGCAAGGTAAGCTGGTTTGCATTTCCCGCCAGCATGCCATAAGGAGAAGGCGAACCACGGAGCAATAAAAGGGCAGTGGTGGAACTCAACTTGAAAAATGTTTTCCTCAAGGAAAACAAAAATTACCTCGATGAAACTAACTTTCGAAAGCTCTTTCATTTCGCAAGCACATGCCCCTTTCTGCTTACTTTTTTTCTTGGACAGCCTTAGGGTGCAATTGACGCCTAAGGATAGGACAAAAGATCATTGTTGTAGAGTTCAGATATTTATTTTAGGAGCCTGTACACCAGCACATAGACAAAAATTATTTTTTTTACAATATTTTACCTTTCATCGACAGTTGTACAAAAACATTTACAGGTTTCCCTGCAAAAACATTTCTCAAATAAAAAAATCGCGAAAACGCTCCAATTTTAGCATTTTCACCTCGGCCCTAAGCACTAAAGAACATGAACATAATTTTTGAAAGATTTTTATAATCGAAGATACATGCTAGAAAAATGCATATTAAAAAACGATAGGCACATAGGTCGATTTTCAGGAGTCTCGTTCCAGCGCCTTGTTTTCCGCCGTTTCGCGAAATTCAAATGACCCTCACGGGCTCAAAACTTTCTTCCTACTCAAAATATTTCGGGAGAGTACTGTGGAAGTAATGCGGACTTTCGTGTATTTTTATGGAATTTTCTTATATAAGTACATTTTAGTGGAGCGCCACAGCTGGGGCAGTTGGCGCGGAATGTAAAAAACCGTGGTCCGGTTAAGGCTATTTTCTGCATAACTCTCCGCAGTGGTCGATAGCGGCTATGGCACCTGCTAACCCGGACGTCGCGTAATCAAATCTTGGACCCGTTGGGCGTATTTCGAAGATGGGGTCGAAATGCTGGAGCCCCGCCCCCCGTGTACTGTGTGATGTCACCAAACGCCTACTAGACAAGTTTCAGGTGGTCAAAATTTCCTGAAGCCCTCCACTACGGCGTCTCTCATAATCATATCGTGTTTCCGGAACTTAAAACCTCAGAAGTCACTGTTGCTACCTTCTGCATTTCCCGGCGGGAGCACGGGTTCGAAAAAAAAAAAAAACCAAAAAACACCGCCATATTGCAGGGCTCCGGAAACTTTGACTACTTGCGTTCCGTTGACATTTCTTGACACTACACTACACACACACACAGCACACACACACACACACACATATATATATATATATATATATATATATATATATATATATATATATATATATATATATATATATATACTTTTTCATCCCTCTCCCCCTCTTGTCAACATCGCTTACGCCAAAGGGCGCCGCCTATAATTCATACACCGGACGGGATGTTCTTAAAAGACTACTCCTCCACAGTGCCACGCGGATGCTGCATTCGTCTCATCTTCTCTCTGTCATCTTTCCTTCTTTCTTCTCTTCCGCCTCTCCCTCGCTCCTTCATACACAATGTATAAATACCATCAACAACCCATGCATTGTATGCCTGAAGCAGATACGGCTTCGCAGTTATCGTTTATTGCCAACGGTTTCCACCGCGGGACAGGTCTTTTTCAAAACATAGAAGACCGGTCCCGCGTTCCAAACCGTTGGGAATAAACAATAACCGCGAAGTAGTGTCTGCTATTTTACTCTCTCTCTCTCTCTTTCTATACGTCCAACATCTGCACTCGATAAACGCCGACATACAGTTCGCGCTTTTCTTTTTTTTTCGGAGGTGCAATAGTAGGTCAACGATCTCGAAACTGATCTCAGCAAGCTGGCGAAGTTCCCCAAGATCAAGAGGAGCTTTACCCAGCGGAGTACGGGGATTAGGTACAGCGCGTCGGCTGAACGCCTGTTCAGAAAAGGACGCGACGTACTCTCCATCAACGGATGGAAGCCCTCGGATATCAACATTGAGAAGCAACCCATCATAAGTTACTATAGATTTGGCAAATTCCCCGACACCATGGGTGCATTAAAAACAACAACAACAAAAAAGGCCGATGCAACGAAATAATGCGCGTACAACGATTGCTCGAGTTGGCCTTGAGTGTGGCCCTCTCTTATAGGTTACCTTCGTCTTGTAATTTACCACGCGCAATTTTGACTATCCGTACGCCATCGTACGTTTCCATTAAATAAAGTCTATCGTTCGGCTTGTTATCTTTTGCTTAGGTATATGCAATAACGAAAAAGTAACGACGTTACTCTTTCGAATTAAATGTAACTTAACAAGTTGCTTTTGGAAACACTGTAACTATAAGAGTTAATTTTTTGGTTAGGTAACTGTAACGCTGTTACTTTTTACTGGTAACGTATCCATGAATGCTTATAGGTTATGTTTCTAAGTTATTGAAGAATTCTGCCTTTCCTCTCTCTATATTTTTTCGCCTATCTCACGCCCCGTATACATATGTTGCTGCAGCAAGCAGACCGGTTACTGCACGGAGAAGCGCGAACTAATGTGTCATAGCAAGCGTCCATATGCGAACGTAAGCATATGTAGTGTCTGTTCCAACCAACGGCACACAGCACACTACACCAGCGCCTCTAACATGATGATTAAGAAATAATAATATCAAAATAAAAATCGCAAGACAAAGCTGCATTTCGCATTTCGACAATGGCTTCCGGCGAGTGCGCATATATATATATATATATATATATATATATATATATATACCAGCATGCTGTTAGCACGTAAGGAGACACCAGTGTGCTGGGGCTTCCGGAAGAATCAAAACTATAGCAAACATTATATAACGAAGACAACAACAAGAAATGCAATAAAAATATAAGCTAATGAGAGAGAGAGAAGAGCACGACTTGTACAAGTGGTACCGAGCCATTAAAGCTTAATTGCTTTCAGGTCCCGCATGCGTCAATCACAAACTCTCTGCGCAGCACGATTACGACAAAATGAATTTTACTGTCGTGTGCCTTCAGAGGCATGACGGACAGAATATGAGCGCCGTGCACAAATCGTCAGCTGCCTCTTCGGCCGATATATAATGCAGGCGTAAATTCCATCCCGTACAACCGCTGCAGGTCAAAGTAAAAGTTGTTCCTTTTGCTACTTACTGCCGCCATACTCTCGAAATTCAAGATGAATAAAGTAACGTTCGGCGAAAGCGAGCAGCAAGCGGATGACGTTTGCTTTACGGAAACGCATTTTCTTGCCGCATTTCCCCCAGCAAAAGACATACCCGAGCTGAAAAATGCAAAAAAATAGAAACAAAGAAAGAAAACGCATATGTTCAATACGTACTGGTCCTGCATGAAGCTGGGGAACAATGCCTCGCATGCGTTCCCTTATTTCACAGTATGCGCAGACCTCGATTTATTTATTTATTTATTTATTTATTTATTTATTTATTTATTTATTTATTTTACTACGGCCCAGTTGCAGGGATATCGCGGGAGTGGTTACTATGCAAGATTTGTGTGTGTGTGTGTGTGTGTGTGTAGTGTGTGTGTGTGTGTGTGCGTGCGTGCGCGCCCAGCGATGCACCCTTACAACGACAGTGGCGAGCGCACTCGTTGCAATATACACATATATTACTGCTTCATTAGAAATGCGTAAACATCTGGATAGATACGTGCATGGGAAATAACACAAAAGTGTACGACATTCTTGGGCGTGAGGCGAATATGGACTACCGAACAGAGTAGCGACGCACGAGGAAGACACTAATACACAGCTCGCAACGCACTGTTTACAGATCAACTCATACATTCCCAGATATAATATCATATGCACACATACGTACTATGTATGATATATGGGACACAGTATATGAAGTGTTCATCACGCCCGGTATTATATACCAATATGGCATTATCATATTTGAGGCATATGGACATAAAATGCGTACGTATATGACAGAATAATATATAGAGTACTAGAAGTCTGCTGACCGACATTCTTTCTCCTTGTGCGGCACTGTTTAATGCACAATAACAATAATATTGAAAGAAACTGATAGAGCGCAATGCAATGCCTTTTTGTGATCTGCAATTTTTCTCGCACTAACGCACACATCCTGTACAAGATATTGCTTTACGAAAAGTATATATATATATATATATATATATATATATATATATATATATATATATATATATATATATATATATGAAAGAAGCGTGAGCACGTTTAGACCGAGCCAAATGTGGTGCCCCTTGGACAGAGATCGTACTATGCGCCTCATGTGAGGCTATCTCACTCAAAGCCTAAAATAACAGGGCCTACTGTGCTGTCCTTATGTACTGAAGCTCAAAGCTCCTATGCTTTTATTTTACATATACATGCGCACCTACGGCACGTGTTCCCGTACGCATGCTACAAAAGAGAACAGATCCGTCCACGACTTCCTTTTATTAACGCCAATCTCGCAATCACACTGTAAGCGACACGCATCCCAACGAGCTCGGTAAGTAGGGTCCGTTTCACGTGAACGTGATTCCGGAAGAGAGAAAGAATACGACACTGTCTCTTATTCAGTCTTTGCTGATCCCCACAGCGATCGCGCTTCGGTCTCCTCTATTGTTCGTGCCTTTTTTTGGGACGGGCTATAGTTCTTTGAGGAAACTTGAAATTCCGAAATTGGCCTGCGAGGGCCCCTTTTATGCAATTTCAAAGCGCACGATCTATATATAGAAAGGTACGGTACAACCTACACCCATGTACCTGGGCCTACGTATACATGGGAGTTTGCAGGGCGAAAAAAAATAATAAATAACGGCAAGGAAGAGAGATAGAGATTAAACGTTATGAAAAGGTAGCTGTCTATACCGCTTTCTTGTTGGAATATTAATAAGGTGAACACGGTAAAATATGTCGGGCACAAGGTGCGGTAATTGAAGGATACGTAACGTACTATGCGACGATTAGTTTCGTATTCCTGCCGGTTGGGGCCGTCATCGTTGAAAGAAAATCAGATGCGCTAGTTTGTATATGCCACTCTTAAATTCGTTTGCGCAAACTTCAGTGAAAATATGGAATAAGAGTTCGCCGACCGTTCACACGCTTGCAACGCAAGAACGCGAATGGGCTCTAAAGGTTAACATTCAAGCTCGCGAGGTGGGGAAGCCGCATTTCGTTGCTCGAGGAATGCCGGTATGAGCCACGCGTGATTTTAACACGAAAGTGTTTTATGCCGGGGTCCACCACGACCGCGTACGTCACTACCGTAACGGATATGACGCAGTGAAATAAACATGAACAACAAAGGAAAACACTCAGAAAACCTTCTGTTGATGCGCTGGGAATACAACTCGCAGCAGCCCGCTCTACGACGAAAGGTCGCCGGTGCTCTACCACTGCGCTAACGCCGCACACACCCGACGCTGTACTAACGCGCCTTATATTAGAGAGATTTAGTATTGCGAAAAATGCTTGCGCTAGCGTTAGCGGGTTACGCACGCTAAACTTTTGTGGAGCGCTATTTGACGTCGTTTTAATATTACGTAAACACACCGATCTGCCGCAAAGTGCGAAACCTCGCTGCGCCATCTATGCGCAAGTAGTGAAAGCTGCAAAGTGAGCGGTTCAAAACCAAAACTAGCCGTTTGCATGGTTGCATCCATGCCAAGCCTCGGAAACAGCCTATACAGTGTTCGTTTCTCTTGGAGTTGTTTCGTCTTGCGCGATCATATGCGACAACGATGTCATCGCCCGTACTGTGGGACACGCATGCACAGTGACACTAAATCGAGGCACTTATGACAAGAGCATCAGAGACGCAGCTAAAATCTGCGGCCCACCGCTCTCTGGCGAGCGCTTCCAGTGATGCTTTTGCTATGCATATGCAGTGTGCGAAACCAAGAATCGACATCAAAAGCAACGCTGTCACCTTCCGTAGTCCATTACCGAAGCAAGAATACTCGAAGCGAAAACCAGCAGCACTATTTATTGTTAATCAGCTAGTCCCACAGGGCAGCAAGATCACACGATAGATGCGAAGCGGGCGGCCGTCACTTGAAGAGGGCCGCCATGTTCTCCGCGCTAAACAAACTTAGAGAGCGTTTTGCGTCTCCGCTAAATTCAAGAAATAGCGAGCGAGCGCTAAACGCAAAGCTGGAATAGCGTGCTACGCATGCGCAGTCTGACCCCGCTAAATTTTAGCGTTTAGCGTTCACCTCGATGTAAGAATTAACATTCACCTGCTTATGCAAAGACACATTTCACTTTCGTGTTATACCGATCCCTTTGACAGAAGGATCAGCCACATTCTTTTTTCTTTTTATTACCGTTAATCGTGACGTCAATGGTAAGCACGCCGAGTTATTGACGTCAACACCTATGAGACACGTTACTATTTACATTCGCACTTTCCCATACCAATTTCGGTCTATACCGAGTCAACGAGACGCGCCTGAAGACGTTTCGGTAAGATCGTCTCGGTACCACCACCGGTAGAGAACGCCGGACATTCAGATTCCGGTTCTTGTGAACCAAGTAAGGCTCTCGCTTCGGAAAGATAAAGGAAACACGACGAAGAATCATTGCTTGTAACACTGCCTATATCAATGCAGCGTCAGAAACAATTTGCAGGCGTATATGCGAGAACGAGCAGGTAAAGGCTATGCTCTTACCCTGCCCGAAATTGTTTGAATTGATCCAGAATTATGGTAGGCGTTACTTGTTCGAGCTTTCATGGGTTTATGACACCGCCCGCTGCACATACGCTGCGGTACTGCACACGCGATCTAAATCCATTGACAGCGCGCCGTGGTGTAAGAAAAGGAATTAATCGCTTACAGAGCTTAAAGGGCCCCTTAGACGCAAATTGCGCGCGTTGCTTTCATTGTACGTTTGCTTGATGTGGGACCCAATGACGACCAGTGAAAGTGCCTTTCGGCTCAGCAGCCCAGCACCACAACCAGTGCACCACCGCGGCGACAAAGAGAGAGTTCGACTTATGTCACGGAATGACATTTTTCCTCGGTTAAAAAAAAAAAAAAAAAACCCGCTCGTAGCGAGGAAGTCCATGAAACTGTCGTCCCACGCAAAGAAACAGGTGACTTGAGCGTGTGAACCTTGAGACGCTTCGGTTCCCACCGGCAGGAAAGCGAAATGCCGCGAGGAGTCTTCCTGTGACGTCGGCCTGCGCTTGTCGGGGTATCTTTCACACCACCGTGCGCACACTACCCAGCAGAAGGAGAGCGCGATGTGGAATGCTGCTTCGGTACTGGCCGGCGAATTGTGTAGATTTTAAATACTTGCAATGCATTTCCTGTGCTAACAAAAGAAAAGGGAAGACAAACCACAGGACAGCAGAACGCTCCTTCTGAAGTTTTTTTAAAGACAACAGTCCCTCTGGGCTACCTAAACGCGAAACCTTCGTCCTGCCGTCCATCCGTCCATCTGTCGCTTGATGCAACTGCCCAGCCAAAACCGATACAATCGGTGGTCCATCAACTCAACGGTCAAATTTGAGCTGCTACAAGGGGTGTTACGATGGCCGTCGAGCCAACAGTCCATCGAGCTCGATAGACTATCGACTCGACGGCCATCGAAACCGCCCGTGTAGCAGCTCAAACATGACTTTTGAGTCGATGGACTGTCCGTTCGAAGGGCTTCGAAGTGCCCGTGTGACACCGGTATTACAGTCTGTAACGTAGTTATCGGGACTTCAATCTCAAGTTAGCTCAACTGCTTGAGGACGCCTTTAAGAACTAACTCCCGGAAACAACAGCATTGGAACTCCGCCGACGTCACAGTCGTGCCAGAACCCTCCGCGAATTCTCCCTTCCGATCGCCGGGGACTCCACACTGCCGGTCATCTCACTACATGCCTTCATCTGTTTCTAGCTTCGAACTTTTACGTCGTTAATCACTGCGAATTAGATTCTTCTCAAGTGTTAGCTTTGATTTATCTGTATGCGCTAACTTCTTTACTTGCTTGTTAATTTTGAGGCACTTGCATCGCGTATAAACATTTCCATTCATTTAACGTGCATGTTTCTTAGTTGTTTGTAGGTGTTGAATAGTTTGAGTTCATTTTCCCGCATTCTCGATAGATTAAATTTGTTGCTTTGTTCTCGTGACACGTCTCTCATCCCTTCATTGCATCTTCTCACGTACGGAGCATCCAACCCGCTGTCATTTTCTTCGACAACTTCGCGCTGGCGATGCTAGAGCGGCCGCCTGTAAAAATGTGCCATTCAGTCAAAGTAATATTGGGAAGAAGCAACACTTACTCACTACGTGCTTCACGTCTACGGCGTTTTACACGTACATGCTCAAAAGTCTGTCATTTTTACGATTCAAATGGGATGAAAATAATTGCTTGCATGGGTTTCACGTGACGAAAACGCTATATAATTATGACGCGCACCGCAGAGGAAGGCTCCGGAAATAATGACCACGTGGAGTTCTTTAGCGCACACTGATCGAGCCAGTCTCTTTCAAAGCAGTAGCCGAGCACCACATGCTAATAAAGAGAGAACCCCTCCGGTCTAACGTCGCTCAAGCGCTTGCAAGAGCGTCAATAAATGGTGCACGAGAAAATAGAGAAATGAAAAAAAAAAAAACGTAAGGAAAGTTCAATATAGCACGCGTCGATGAATGAAATCGTTGCTTGCGCTACGCTGTTCAAAGTGAGTTCTCTCAGGAAAACATCAAAAGATGCAACTACCGCATTCGTAGCGACCGCCTATCCAAGCGCCGAAACGACACAAGACACACTGCAAGTTACCCTTTACTGCAGTGCGGACTAGCTAGGTGGCGAAGTATATGTACAATGATGTTGTGCATGAAATTAAGTTGATGTAACATTAAGCGACGTAGCGTACCGCCAATCATGCCTCCTACCATGTCCCACGCGTCAAAGTAGAAATTAGGCGAAAGGCAGTGCCCTACCCTCCCCCCCCCCCCTCCTCCCATTACATATACACCCATACGTAACCTATACCATAGAATGAAGTACGAAAGCCCGTCAGATAAGAAAGTTTCTAAATACAAGATGCAATCTTACACTACCGCGGCCAATGTGCTCCTCGCCTTTCGTCCATTACGTGCATGAACCAGAACCCTTCCAGATACGGGGAATGTTAAGAGAAGATTGGTGGATGTAATTATCACTTGCCTCTCATACTCCTACGCTCCTTGTGAAGGACTAGACCACAAAAAAGAAAAAGAAAGAAGTAAGCTCCCTCCGCATTCACTCGGCCGAACCACCTCGGTTAATGAGATTGGCGAGCAAGATGTAAAAGTGCGAACGAGAATAGGGAAGAAGATTCATCTTTCCGAGCAGGCTCTGAAGCTACGTTAGATGGAATTCGAAGCAAAAGCATCCCTGTATGTATGTGTAGGTAACATGAGCGTAAACGCGACATGTTCTCGAAAAGGCAAAAAGAGGATGCTGCGAAGAAAGAAGGGCAAGAAATTGCATACGGCTAAAACAAAAAGGCTAGGTGGCTATTTGTCACCGTCCTGTTTCAAATGGGATGCCAGTAACGAGCATTATCATCGTCATCTGGCGGGAAGTGAATTGGCTGTGTGTCCCCAGAGAAAACCATTTTTGTCAACCTTACGCAAACGGACAGGTTGTTTGCATGTACCGGAAAAGGCAGAATGGTAGTGAAAATACTGCAAAGCACACGTTCATATATAGCATGTGCTGATGTTGGAATGTTGGAACCCACGATGTGAAACGTCTTCACGGACTACCACCCACCCACTCACGCGTTCACACACGCGCGCACACACGATTGAAGCATTAGAACAACAGTCGAACGCAGCTGAATCGCCACCGCTCTCGGCTACATGATTTCGGCCAATGATCTTCACACTCAACTCGCGGCATCAGGACGATATGAAAACGCCCTCTCGAACGGTGGGTAACGGCCGCAGGTTAAGTACCACCACCTAAACTCGTGTAACAGTCGCGGCGGTGTAGTCGCAAATATAGTTTACAACCGCTTCCGTTTGCGCAAACACGTCTAGGGTACCGTAAAGAGAACGCCCAAGGCGTTATGGTTGCCGCGTCTCTCGAGCTGTCCTCCCCCCCTCCCTCCTTCTCCCTCTTTTCTAAGTCTAAACAAACCGACAAGCGTCATCTCTTCCTTGAGCTGCCTCGGCCTTTGCGTACTATACCTTTGCGGGCTCGCGGTTGAAACCGCAAAGTGAAACTAGTTGCCTTTCCGTCAATCTTCGTTAAAATTTCTGCGTTCCACTGTTTCGACTGAGAAAAAAAGCGCGGACGCGAAGACGAACTTGCCATTTTAACACTGCCCACGAACATTACCGCCGACAAGAGTAGCCGTACGGGTAACATCTTCCCTGTAAACTTTTATTCCCCACAGCGTAAGACAGCATTCATCTGAAACAGAGAGGAGTAGGCACCGCTCTTAGCACGACGCTTGCTTATAGAATGAAACCAGTGCTGTGGTTGTACGTTTACAAGGGGGCAGTACCACGCCTTAGGTACTAAAGGTTTTGAAGTTTGGAATTTCTTTTTTGTTTTGTTTTCCCGAGCTTCCTCTTACCGTGATTAGAACGCAATGTCTAGTGAAAACAGAAGCATAGGTGCGAAACCAACGAGGAGTGAAAACTACTTGCAGGTGCAAGACCGTTTGCCCTGGGGAACAAGAGCTTTATGGAGCGAAACTCGTATATAGAAGACGTCTCTTGTATCTCAATACTTTCCTTCTTTTTTCTTTCTTTCTTTGTTGTATCACGCGGTGAGTGGAGGTGGCGGCAGGCTAAAGGTTAGCGAACGGTGTTTCTGCCAACTCACGCGGGAAAGGGAGAGCTGTTTCATGAAGAAGTACGTAAAGCTAACAAAATGGACAATGGCGAGAAGTAAAACATTGCAACAAGAACATAGGTGGTAGGGTAAGAAGTTCACCGAAAGTAACTGACGCAGCTGGCGGCAGCTGCAAGAATCTTCGTTGGTCCTTTCGTAGGAATACGACAGCGGACGTACAAAAGAGCAGAGGAGGGCCCGTACGAATCCAATAGTCAGTATACACCACGTTCGCAAGTGGGTGAACGAACAGTCTACACTAACAACGCCCGAGAGCGTGTCTGAGAACAGTAATAGTCCACTAGCTACAACTACTACTAAGCTAGTAGTGGTTTCCTACAGGTCTTGCTCTTTCAGTCTCACTCCGAAGATGTCAGACCATGTACCGAACGCGCCAAACTGTATCTAGCGCTACCAACGTCGAAAGATAGCAAATAGATGCTCTAGCCGAGATGTACACAGCTGGAAGGAATCTCGCAAGGAACTCACGCAGATGAACTAGACGACGTTAGTTGTTAGGCTGAAGACAGCTGGAAGAAGTCGAAAGAAGAATGAGAAGCGCACATGCGCACAAGGTGTAAATGGCTTTACTGTGCGGCGCGCAGAGCATCCAGGAAGCTTGCGAATGAGACAACACGACGTGACATTGGACGATATTAAAGAAAACGTTAAGCACGTACACACTCATCACTGCTCAGCAAATGAAACACCACAGTATAGGACCGCACGGCAGCCGTCCGCTTCCTACGCCTCTTGTGCAAAAATGTTACTATGAAAGAACATGGGTCTCAGCACAGCTACACGTGTACACAGTGTTAAGCCGGCGCTCTCCAGCGGCACAAAAGATCGCTGACGTCCCGCCACGGTGATCTAGTGGCTATAGCACTCGGTTGCTGATCCGAAGGTCGCGGGATCGAATCCCGGCCGCGGCGGCTGCATTTCGATGGAGGCGAAATATCGAGGCCCGTGGAAGGTGCGATGTTGGTGCGCGTTACAAGAACCCCAGGTAGTCTAAATACCCGGAGCCCTCCGCTACGGCGTCTCTCATTATTAAGCCGTGGTTTTTTTTTATGTAATACCCTAGAAGTAAAATCAAAGAGCGCCGGACCTCCGTGCAGGCCGACTAACACGTTTTACTTGCTGAGCGCTGTACACAGACAAGCCCCCGACGTGACACTACTAGCTATATATAAAAACGTCCACATCTCGCGTGCTCTTCCTCTTGCTTTGTTCTCCAACTATATTAGTTCCGATCACGATAATAATGTTTACTGGCATGCCATTTAAAACAATGCAAGTTCAATTTAATCACACCGTGTGTTTGTTACAACCAGGTGGCACTTCATTTTACGAAGTCATGAATCCTGATCTTTCTTGGTCTTTTGTTTCGTCCCTCAAGCGTCTCAAGGTGGCGTATACGAATTCCTCGAAAAAAAAAAAAAAAAGCAGGACATGATTACCAGGTGTGCCGTACTGGGGTACTAGTGACTAACACTGATAGGCCGTGGTACATCGACGTGTGACTAAATGCAAATGCATGAGTGTTCTTGCATTCCGCTACCATCTAAGTGCTACCGCCGCTGACGGGTTCAGACCCGCGCCCTTCGGCTTACCAGCACAGCGCCATAATCACTGCACCACTGCAGCGGCTGTAGTAACTCCTTCAAATGTTTGATGTACTCTGCCGCCAAGCCGCACTCGTCACGCGAAGCCCGTGTGATGCGCCGTCGGTAGACCTGTCCTTCTACACTGAGCTTTTGAAGCGTTGCTAGCGCGTCGGTTTGCGTTGCACGCGCTTGTTCGCAATATCCGACAGCGGTATTCCCATATTCGAAAACAATACATTCACTGGGTGTGGTGCTCTTGTCAGCCCTTCCTCTGACGATGATATGCACCGCGATTCCTCGTCCGCTACCAAAGTATGGCCGCTTACACTCTGCGTGGTCGGCCAAACGCAGACGAGAAATAGTCATTCTTGCATATTTACAGGCTATGAAAGCTAATCATGGAGCCCTCCACTACTACTTATATCACATCTTCGGTGTCTCTACGGGAAGCTAAATGAAATAACGAATTATTAATTTTAGGAGCTTATTTAATCAATCAATCAACAAATCAATCAGTTATGCAGTAGATCTGCTTCGGTATATACTTCACTGCTCTGTTACGTCTACGGGAAGCTAAATGAATTAATAATTTAATAAGCTTATTCAGTCAATCAATCAATCACTCACACTGTAGATCGCAGTCTCAGTACTTCACGCAGCCGCGTGGCGAAATCCATGCCGACATAGCAAACAGATCTCGCTGCTCGGGCATTGAAACGCCATTTAAGCTGGCGTGGACGGAGCCCTCGAATTTCAAGCAAACGCACGATATTTTCTACGGCTTTGCTCCCTTCTTCGATACAATCCCTCTTGCTCAATATAGAAACAGAGTTCCAAAGGAAGATGGGGGCTTCAAGTGTTAAAAAATCCACGAACATGCAGGGAATGACGCTGAAACCTCCTGCAACATTCCCTGTTCTACGATAATTAATTACCTTTGTTCTATCCACGCACTCACTCCGTAACACGTATCGTTTAAACCTTTAAAGACGTCGATTGACCTTCAAAGGAGCACTGACAAGACTGAGGTGGCACAGAAAAAATAAAGTTTTTTTTTTATTTTCTTGGCACGCATTGTTAACTCTCCCTACAGACCTAAGTCAGAAAACACGTACGAAGTATCTTAAATGGATTTTGAATTTTTTCGTCGCCCAGAATCAGCAATACACCGGCCCCATCGTAATGGACAATATCATGACGTGTGAACACAGCCGCCTAAAAATCGCCAGAATCGCTGTCGGAGACACTGGACGACAATTACGAGTATATCATAGTTGTTTGCGTGTAGCACATGCAACTGACAGGCGGCCGACAGAGTTGCTGCCACTCCGTCCCGAGTTGCTGTCCCCACGTGACTTAAACCTACGTCAGACTGTGTTGGCACGTCACTGTGAAAACGGCCCCTGAAAAACGAAGGTGGATTTTAAAGATAGAGGTATTAAATATGCACTCGCTGCGTTCTGAGCCTTGTTTATGTTTTCTTTTTAAGGTTCCCGACAGCAGTTCTTTCATCAAGAGGAACAGTACGACAATGTCAAAAACTCGTGCCAGCATTCCTTTGACGAACGAAGGAACAAAAAAGTGGGCCGCAGAAGCATTTCGCGTCTATCGTGCACGACGTCCGTTGGCGGCCCATTCTCAAACATTCATGACGCAGGCATCGTAACGTAATAAGTCGCTAGGAAGAGTTTGCTCAAGCATTGCCAAAATGTGGATCAACGTGCGCCCTAAATACGGAAGAAGACTGCGGACAACGAAAGGCAAGTCAATGTTTACAACGATGTGCCGTTCTTCATTCGCAAGGAACTCCCTAGGGACAGGAAGCGCTGCAGACGGACGGGGGCGTGGAATGAGCGCACACCGACGAAATTTCCATTCATGAATGGCGGCGATCTTCAACCAAGGAAAGGGCTCTCTGTTCGGCCATCATTTCATTATAACAATGAGCAAAGGTGGGCGTACAGCTAAATGAAAATTTCGCAGCGTCATCCTCCGTGTTCCTCCGCACAAGTGAATGTATGCAGTTCAATTTCGAGTTGCCGTCTCGAAATAAATTCACTGCTGCTTACGAATAAATTCCCTCATTCCGATGGAGCAACGATGGAGTAAATTTAAACACGAACCGCCTCAAAGAAACTAAGAGGAATTTCTGCATAGGAAGGATTAAAACGCACGCACTAATAGACAAGAGATAAATGATACTACACAATGACAAGGTGAAGATGGGAGAAGACTTATTCTGAACAGCACGACTCGATGGAAGTGATCCAACGTTATCTAAAATGAAACAGGACAATGACGTTCCATGTCTGAGTATCGATGAAGCCTATATAGGACACATATCCAGCGGCAAAGAGGAAAAGAAGACCGGTTCACAGTCGGTTTAATCGAAAATAACGGGAACCTTATATTTAGAGAACTAGCCCGCCATGGTGGTCCATTGGTTATGGCACTCGGCTGCTGATCTGAAAGTCGCGGGATCGAATCACGGTAGCGGCAGCTCCGGAAATTTTGACCACCTGGGGTTCTTTAGCGCGCATTGACAACGCACAGTACAGTGGCCTCAACATTTCGCCTCCATGTAAATGCAGCTGCCGCGGCGGGGATTCGATCCCGCGATTTCGAATCAGCAGCCGAGTACCATAGTCACTAGACCACCGTGGAGGGGCGAGTGGTGTCTTTGGTATTGTGATAATCTACTAATACGAGAAAAACTGTTTTTCGCCTTGGTGTCCCTTTAATAGACCAAGGGAGCAAAATGGCTCCAGGAAAGGGTACCATAAATTGAATCACAGCCATGTGACTACTAGAACTGCTGAGTATTCAACAAAACCCTCTCTACAGCTCTCGTATACTTAAGAAATGCTTTCGATTCTCTAGAGACACCGCCAGTCTTAAGGGGCACTGAGTGGAAAGGGGTATTTGAGACATACGCAATTACCGCAGCCAATAGCGAAAAAGATTCCGCAGCTACAATGCGCGCGGAGATTACAGGCATCAGCGCAAAGCAAAGTACACCTCAATGTGCGCTGGAGTAGCTCACACGACCCGTCGTGTACGAATAACTTCGGGACCATCTCCAAGTGTACACCGACCTCGAGCGATCCAGCGACGTCGAGTCTCGAATGGCAACGCCTAGCCGCTAAGCTACTACGGCGGGTCATCCACTGTGTCCGTGCCTTAGTCGCGTTCTCATTCGCACACAGCTCAAGGAGAAGAAACCAGGAATACACACATGTATCGCAATCGGTAAGCAAATTCCCTCAAAACACAAGTATGCTCAAACTAACAGAGCGCCGCTTTGAATGCAACTCTGATTTGGCCATATAGAGATTAGAAGATTCCTGATGATGATGATTTGTGGGGTTTAACGTCCCAAAAACAGCTCTGATTATGAGAGGCGCCGTAGTAGAGGTCTCCGGAAATTTCGACCACCTGAGGTTCTTTAACGTGCACTGACATCGCACAGCACACAGGCCTCAACATTTCGCCTCCATCGAAATGCAGCCGCCGCGGCCGGGATTCGATTCCGCGACCTTCGGATCTGCAGCCAAGTGCCATAACCAATAGACCACCGTGACGGGGCAATTAGAAGATTCCTGTTCATCCGTTAGTGGGCAAGAAAAAACCACAAGATTATTCGCTCAAAGCGTTCGTATAGTGAAAAGAGTGTTCTAAACAAGCGACCCGGAGTACAGCAACAAACAAAAAGAAAATGTGAAGTCTGCTCCGGTTTACCGAGCTTGTCAACATTATACAATGGTAAGGGAACGACGTTGAACAGTTACTCATTAATTTAAAAGCTTAGCGCAATCTACGTAGATAAAGTAGTACAGCGGGTAAAGCAAACCACATCAATCCACCAGAACTTTACCATAATACAAGTGCACGCTAGATTATATAAAACACACATTAATACATCCGCACAACGTTTACGCATATATGGAAAGTGCGTTTTTAAGTGCTCCCCTCCCCCTTGGTATTTCAAGCCGCCAACCTTTTCTTTTGCGTGAGAGAACAAGGGAGGACTGAATGAAAGGGTAGTGTGAGCGGTCACGTGGCTCATTACCATTGCATACGTGGCCCTCGCCGACGCGTGTTTGCAGAGCCCTTGGTTCAAACGGTGCGGCCCACTCACAGGCGTCTGCGTGTACACAAAACGGGCACTCGTTCCCGTGCGCACAGCCTCTATCGGCAAACAAAGATGTCGCACCGAGCTCAGCGGCGCGTCCACAGTTAGTAAGCGATACTACGTCTGCATACTACTAACTATGAACTTTGCATTTTGAAAGAATGATAAACTGAATTCCCAAGTTCACAACGGCCTCATGGACAACAGGAAGCTGGCGCAGGGCGCCCCTCTGATGAACGCCACGCTTTTAAAATGGCTTGTGTAATGTATGCTCGAGGTAAAGTTAAAGCTGAGCGCCGGGGTGGGGTGTGTACGGATAGGACCAGAGTAATCCCCAGGCGCCCACTAGAGGTCCTGCTGACACTCACGAAATTAATAATAATAATAATAATAATAATAATAATAATAATAATAATAATAATAATAATAATAATAATAATAATAATAATAATAATAATAATAATAATGTGGTTCGTCATCTCACGATGAACCAGCCGCAACTATCGCGGTCCGCATCCGCAGACTTCCTCCTGTTGCCAATGTACTCAACCACTGCTTCTGCCAAGGGTAACACGTTATAGCACTTCAATCTTTACACGTCGTGCGCATCCTCTATAGAATATGTAAAGGCTGTCTGTCTCGCGGCGTTAGTGCCGCCGTGAACGCTATACATGTATTTTTATTGGCGCTGTATACAGCAGCATTGTACCTTGACGCGCAGTCTTCGCCTCGTAATGGGATCTGTGATAAGTCACTGATCACCAAGTGTAACAACACCAGCAACTGCAAGCAGGTGTAGAGCACGCAACTTGCCGTCTTCACACCCTCCTTTCGCCACGACCATTTCTACTCAAATGCGGCTTTATGCGCCAAGCAATTCAAAGGGTGGATTGATGGCGTCCTCCCAAACACAAGTGGTCATTATCGATGAGTGAACGCACGTGTTTCAGCCACATCTCGTGATGCGTTCATGAGTCCGGAACGTTCGTGCTACCACAGTACATGAACGAGGAACTGTGCCGAAACGCAGACAACTACGCAGCAAGCAAAAGGCAGGCACCACTCATATCCCCAGATAAACTAGTATTGCTATGCACGTCATGGCGTGTGCGATGAGCCTTAACAGGGCTCGAGATGTTTTTTTAGCATTAAATATGCACTAATCAAACTAAGAGAAATAATTATACCTCGTCCATCAATATTGGAACTGTGCTACTTATGTTGTCCAATAAAAACGAAACAAACAAAAACAGTATTCCGAGAAGGTCAAGTATGGAATGACAGTAATAAAAGTGAGTCGCCGGCGGCTATTATAATTCGCAGTTTAATATGGTGCAGTAAACCTTACCGGGGTGGGAGGCGGGCTTCTATCGTTAGAAGGTATTGGCCAACAATGTAACGTGAACTTCAACGCATCACAGCCGTTTTACGTAACCACCGAACGACAGCTCCCTTTGACAAACGCCTACGTGTTTGCTACTAGAGACAAAGCAAAAAAAAAAAAAAAAAAAAAAAATAACAATCTCTACGCAACATTCCGATACTGCCAAAGCCCTGTCACTCACAGCAACGGAGCTTGGCTGCGTATGCCGGAAACCCGGTAAATGTCCTGAACCTTGAACTTCACTATACACCGGGTGTTACAAAATGTGCCCCATAAACTGCCCATAATTGTGCCCCAGAAAAGATATTTGTGCACGTTTTGCGGAATCGCTTTGTTCATGGCGGCTCGCACTGCAAAAACGGTAGGATTGATATTTGGGGCAGTAATTATCAAAGTTAGATTAATTAACTTTTAAACCAAAACAGCCAGATGCTCAAACCAAATTGAAGAATCGAAGTCATTTGCACGTAGAATACATATCTGTTCCAATATTTGCAAAAGGGAAACGCTGGTAATTTCTACAGATCGCTGAAATCTGGCTAATTGCGCCCGGGGAACCGAAACTGAATGGCGAAAGAGCGTGGTTGCTGGTACCGTCGGTAGTGGGCAGTGCCACATTCGAGGCTGTACGCTTAGCGAGTGGCCACCGGAATTTCGGAGGATGTAGATCACGCGGTCTTGCTTGTTCTGTTATCACCAATAGCTGGCGCGAACACACACACACACACACACACACACCACACACACACACACACACACACACACACACACACACACACACACACACACACACACACACACACACGCACGCACGCACGCACGCACGCACGCACGCGCGCGCGCGCGCGGTATATGTGTACGTGATACACGCTATACACGGTAACACGCTATACACGTTATACACGGTAAGCCGTTGCGTATACGTTTTACTGGACACGCTAAAACTCCCTATTAGCAATAGAAGTATGTGATTTTGCAAGAGGCTAAGCAAAAAAGTATACAGCGCACTAAGTTTAATTACACAGCGGCGTCAACAGGCCAAGAAGAAAACCACGCATAAAAATATCACTTCAGTGTTCTTTTTCTTTTTGTAAATCACCACAAGTCCGCCCAACCAGCCAGTATTGTACACCGCTGCGCTGGTGGCCTTCAGTGCACTTTGCTTTTGCAAAAGAAAAAGAAAAGAGGACAACAAGAGCGAAAGCGATGTGCGACTGTGTGACTCTTAAGTACGAAAGTAGCAAGAAAGACAATGAATGTTTACGTCCCAACAGGTGGACGGAGCAGCAGGGAACAAAGCAGCCGTGATATGCACAGAGTGTGGTGAAAAAAAAAAAAAAAGACACTTCGAAAAAAGCGCATCGATGAATAATGTGGGGATGGGATTCCCCAATAAGTATACCGGAGGCAAATATCACACAAAGCCGATCGCGTAGTCGCGTAATCTAGTGGCTTCTCAGCAAAAAACAAAGACAGAGAGATGCCACGCTTTTCAAACACTAATTGGCTTGCGAAGGTTGACTGCAATGGCATAATGCTCCTTCCTGTTTTATAGACGATATTTTCCTTACGTCAACGAGCTTCATGACGTCGGCATCATGCAAGCCCTACGAGCTTTCCTACTCAGCATTCTGCTTCATTTACGGTGGCCTCGCTTAGCTTCGTTTGCCTTCGACGCCGCATCATTGTCACCTTCTGCGCCCACGGTCTCGTGGCATACCAATGTTCTCGTAAGAACACCCCGCGCCCGCTTCGCCAGAAATATTTTTCGAGCGGTGTTATGTGATGCGGCGTGTAAATATCATGTGCGGAACAAAAGGGGGGCGGAAGTAATGGGAGAGGGTGGTTATACAGCGCTCAGGAAACTTTGGGGGAGGGAGGAAGAGGTTGTTTTGACACCAAAGCCCCTGTGCAATCGTTTGTTACCCTACGTTGGAAGAGAGGCAAATAACAAAAATAGGTAGGAAAGGAAAACCGTCGTGGAAGGTTAGCGGCTAGGGTATTGGATCGCTCAGCTGGAGGTCGCGGGATCGGATCCCGGCCGTGGTGGCTGCATTTCGATGACAGCGAAATGCAAAAAAAAAAAAAAGCGTGGTCAAAATTAATCCAGAGCCCCCATTACAGAGCACCTCATGACCACATACCACGGCTTTTTCACGTAAAACCGCCTCAATTATTGACTGTTATTAAAAGGAAATGGAGCATGGCTGGTTCGCAATCAATCATTCAATTACGGCAGTCGCACAGCTGAGAAGTGCACTACTATGGAAGCAGTACTGTCGATGGTCCGCACAGCTGTTAACGATCGAGGCCACACCCTTACTGAAGTGCAAAAATATACCAGCGCTGTTGGACTATATAGGCGCGCTGTACTTTGTTATGCCGAACGCAAGCATGGCTTCCCTGAGAACACAGTCGAGTGCAAGCCCTCACAATGGCCAAGTGCATAGGAACATTTGGCCATTGTTTGGGCTTAGCGAAAATTTCGCCTTTGCACCAATGGGCAACTGTTTGGTGTCATAACCAATTACCACTCTATCTACAGGGCGGCTTCGCTGAAGGATGCGATCCGGTTCCCATGGACACTGGGTAGGACAATATTCCATTCCGATGACCCCTACCAATATAGGAATCACAACAATGACGACGCAGTGAACGCACTATGAAAGTCACTATGCCAGTTTTCATTGCAGCAGGAGCTGCGTACCGCGAACGATTGAACGGTGGGGCTCAAGGAGTCGACGGGAACGGTTCAATTACATGCTGCATACAGACACGGCCGCATCTTTTTTTCTGGAGCACGTACTGCCATGAAACATGTCTCACCTACTGAAGCAACGTGGCAAGCCACTGGCAGACTCCCGTCCAATCAGATCCATGCGTGTATTGATAGGACATGCATGTACAACGCGCCCGCATTACCTATGCGAGAAACTAACCGAAACGTTCCACTCCGACAAGCGCACTTCTTGAAACATTCGCTCTTGCGATACCCTGTTTTTCGTCGTTTTCGGCTTATTATTTTTTGCTTTTCATCAATAATAAGAACTAAATTATACACCGAACGGTGTGGTCACCAAGCGCACGCTCTTCGAAACGCATACTTGATTGATTGATTGATTGATTGATTGGTTGATTGATTGATTGATTTATTTGTGGGGTATAACGTCCCAAAGCCAGTTCTGATTATGAGAGACGCCGTAGTGGAGGTCTTGGGAAATTTCGACCACCTGGGGTTCTTTAACGTGCACTGACATCGCATGGTACACGGGCCTCAACATTTCGCCTCCATCGAAATGCAGCCGCCACAGCCGGGACTCGATCCCGCGACCTTCGGATCAGCAGTCGAGTGCCATAACCACTAGACCACCGTGGCGGGGCAAGAAGCGCATACTCATTTCTTTCAATTGACACAGGAGAGAACGGATACCGGCACGCCATCGCACATGAAATCCGGTCCACATGAAATCATGCAGTGCCCACTCCGGTCGCGGAGTCACGGCTCCTAGCTTTCACGGTAAACTTCTTACCGAGAAAAACAAAAACAAAAAAGTCTACGGTGCGGAGTGGGCGACCGAAAATACGAAGCAACAGGCACAAACCACAATTTCTTTCCTCTCCTCACTCTCCCTCCTTGGCTCCGCATTTCTCCAAGACAACCAGCCGGCAAGCGGGGGAGCAGCGTCGTTGCCCTCTCCGCCCAGTTTCGGGCGTTCTCTCTCTCCCCCCTCTCGGCGGGTCCTAAAGCGCGTGTTTAGGGCGCGCGCGCGCGCGCCCGCTCCCGCGCGGGCTCGAAGACCCGGAGCGCGGACCCCGCGCACTCAGCCACCGTCCCGCGACCGGGACGCACCGACACGGCGCTCTCCTCTGGGCGCTCTGTACTCCGCTTCGCAAACGCGGCCCAGGCTTCTTCCTTCGCAGTCACACACAGCAGCAGACTTGAACCGACGACGACGACCTTTTTTTCCTCCCTAAATCAGGTGAGTGCGACGGGTTACCGAGTGAAACCACAGGCTTCAAACTCTATAGACCTTTCTTTGACGTAGCGATTAGAGAAAAGTTTCTGCGCGGGTCGCCGAATGAAACCACAGGCTTAAAACTCTACAGACTTTCTTTTGGCGTAGCAGTTAGAGAAAAGGCTTCTGCGCGGTTTACGGTGTGAAACCACAGGCTTAAACTATATAGAGCTTTCTTTAGCGTAGCAATTAGAGAAAAGTTTCTGCGCGGGTTACAGAATGAAACCACAGGCATAAAGCTTTCTTTCGCGTAGCAATTAGAGAAAAGTTTCTGCCCGGGATACCAAATGAAACCGCAGATTTCAAACTGTATGGACCTTTTCTTGGCGCAGCAATTAGAGAAAAATTTCTAAGCGCGTTTAAAATTTACCGTAGGAGGTTGAATAAGGCGAAGAAGAGACTCAACGCAGACAGGTTAAACAGGTGTAGATGGATCATTGGCCACAGAACCGCAACCATAATAAAATGGTATGCCGTGGTAAATGTCTCTTATGCGGGAAGTTACTGCGTTCGATCAATGGTTAATCGGCTCGGGAAGGCGGGCATCGCGTGTGAATTTTTATGCACTTTAATACGTACCACGAAGCATCATGTTCAGAGCATACAAAGTTGTAATCCACGACGCAAAGGGTTTTCCAATAGATCTCGGCTTTTCCCCGCTCATGCATCAACAGTACCGGTCACACCCGTGCAATGATAGCTGTTTCATTAGTTTATACAACCATGCATAACGAAGTAGCACAACGCTTCGGAGTCCTGATCCCCTCGGTGCCGCACGCGGTCCGATACTCGGCGAGCTCACGCACGATCTGGTGAACATTCATGTGGCCCGACAAACTAGGCTTTGTCGGGTTAGCTTCAAATATTGAATATCATGAGCGCGAGCCCTCAATAGTGCTCAGCCTTCCTTTGTTTAAGAGTTAACACTTTTCAGCCTCTGTTCGTGCGCTTATCTTACTTCAATTTATAGTATGCGTAGCAGCCGTCAAGGTCTTATGCGTAAAACCAGCATTCTCAAACAAACCGCTCTATAGCGACGCAATCACACTTTGAAAAAACAATACACAGCCCGAGCAAATCCTAAACGGCGCTGAAAAAAAAAAAAGATCTGCCATGGCGACCAGTGAACAGGGAAGATCCTTTCCGAAAAAGAGATTCTCCCGTGAAATAGGTCTCAGGGGTACGAACTCGAACTTTGTAGTTAGAGTGAATATTGGTGATTTGTGGGGTTTTCCGTCCCAAAATCACGTTATGATTATGAGAGACGCCGTAGTGGAGTGCTCCGGAAATTTCGACCACTTGAGATTCTATAACGCGCACTGACATCGCACAGCACACGGGCCTCAACATTTCGCCTCCATCGAAATGCAGTCGCCGGGGCTGAGATTAGACCACGCGACATTCGGATCACCAACCGAGCGCCATAGCCACTAGACCACCGTGGCGGGGACCCAATAGTATCGTCACTTGTACACAGACAAAAATATAATAAGTGGATCCGAATGAAACCTGTACCTAACAGTATAGTTGGAGCAGCAAGTAACACTTTTTTTTTTTCCTGAGGCATGAAAGCCAGCGGCAGGTATTTGCGCACGGGTTATGATGCGCTTAGCTATAATATTCAGTAATAAGGAACGCGCACCAAAAAGTGAAATCCGAAATCAAACTGCACATTCAGTATTTCAGAACTCTAGGTACCCAATGTGGACAGCAAAACACAGAAGAATAGAGTGATAAACGAAGACAGCGAAAAGGATAGAGGGAGTGAAAATTTTACGAAATTCGCCATAAATTAACCGTCACTAGCCACGGATAACGGGTGTTTGCGGTTTCCAGGTAAATACGGTTGCTGAGGTTACGGAAATGTGGACAGAATGGGCCGGAGAACACAATGTCTAAACAAAAAAAGTACGTTATTGACGACCGCAAGAACGCTGCCTCAGGAGTTGCGGTGGCCAGGCGGTTTTAAAGTGACAGGCTATAACTTACAGAATGGCCAGTTGAAAGTCGCGATACTATGGACGTGCAGTTTTGGGTCAAGGCTGCGACAGACAGTTTCAGTCGTTGTATACAGCGTGCAGTGATGCCCCCCTCCCCCCCAAACTTATACTAACATAATCTAATAGATACATTCATCCAAACTCTGCTAATCACACATACATATCGTGACAGTTCCCCCCCCCCCCCCCCCTCTTCCACAAACTGATTAGCAGCCGCTGCGCTTTTGCGGACAGCGATACGGTTGCTCTAAAAAAAGCGGACGCATTTACTCACTTAATGACGACATGAGCGCACAATTCGTAGACGTCATTCAATTATCAATAAAAATCGCAACTTGACCATTTCTGGAGAAAGTAGATTCGTCTTCGTACCCCCCACGTGCAGCACACAATAACAAGAGCTGTTATGTTAGGCAAAAAAGAAATTACAGCAGTTAAGTACTTTCTTTTCTGGGCTTTCCACAACCGAAACCTCACACCAGTATGACGGAAAGGCGACTATACGCAGAGGGATTGGCGTCGAGTTTACCCGCCCATCAGCATTTTAGGCCAGCAAGTAAGGCGTGCTCAAACAAACACGCCGAGCCTCGTGGACATTATAGCGTCACAAATCAACTAGCATTGCTATACTACAGTTATATAAAGTGTTGCACTACAGATATGCATGTGTACGTATACCTCGTCAAGCGCCTCTGCCATTTGACGTCATCGGTTATAACGGTAGTGCTGGTTCAAGCGCGATCCTCTGATGGGACCGTTCATATGCCAACGCGCATGCCAGGGACTCGAGGAAAAAAAAAAATGAATAAATGAAACTCCACTGAGTAGGCAAATTCGGGTGTTTGGGGATTGTAATTTACAAGCTTAAGTTTACGAATGACAGCCGTATAACATTCACACTGCTGCACGCAGCCTGTGAAATGAACTTTACTTCACGGCATGCTCACCTAAGCCAACAGGGCGTAACTTCGTCGTTACGAGGTCGGGTAACCACAGCGCGTGTGCACCGCAAAATCCGTGTGACATAAGAACAATTGGATTTCGGGGAAAATAATGTTTTAAACAGGCTCTCCTGACACGTTCGCGGTGTAAGAATCGGGTAAAACCGGGTTTTGTCCGAAAACGAACAACCCCGTGTATACACCGCATTCTGGCTGCTTCATTAGCGCTTCGGCAAAACTCACCTACATAGCTGGCAATTCACTGTCACGTGACCTGCCTATAGGCGAAGCAAAACCCCAAAAGAACCAATTCCACTTCCCGATATCTTCGGAGCAGCAGGGTGCATCTCCTTGCGTGCCCGCGCCATGTAACAGATTGAAACGCGACACTCGGACTGCGTGGCATTTTGTGTGCTATACTGGAGCTGTGCTGAGCGATCGCCGATGAAACAAACTGAATCACAATGCGTCAGAAAGGCTCTCCCTTTAATTAGCCACCACAAAGAACATGCCCGGCGTCTCTAGTGCAAAGCTGGCGAGGCAAAGAGCGTGCTCTCCGAGTATCGTCTTTCAGTCGGCGAGCACAGTATACTTCCAAGTATCGTCTTTCAATCTCTGAGCACTCCTCTATAAAGGAGCCGACGTACGTGGTTCGCCGTCTTCGTTATACAGAGAACGGGTGATAAATGTTCGCTTTAGGGGGGACTGTAAGGGGAGATTTCGCCCCGATAACTGCCATAACAATTTGCCCTTGGATAACCACAGTATCCAGTGCCATCTTGACTGGGTAACCGGCAGTGTATGCTCCATTGTGCTTAAAAATAGCACCATCTTTCTCTTCCTCTCTCTCATCTCACACGCGTAGTCCTGTATACACTCTTAGCACGGTAACCTTTAGTTTATTTTATAGGTACACAAAAATGTGAAAATATGCTCCTTTACTAAAGGTTAAAGCAATTTAACCTTTATAAAAGAGCATATTTCTTCCATTTTTGTGTACCTATAAAATAAACTAAAGGTTACCGTGCTAAGAGTGTACACTTTAACCTTTATAAAAGAGCATATTTTCCCATTTTTGTGTACCTATAAAATAAACTAAAGGTTACCGTGCTAAGAGTGTACCACCGGGTATATTACATCGGTCATTTAGGTTCCGAACCCGTGCCTTACAAATATAACGAGTGCAAGAGAGAATCTGTTCAGAGCGACTTTATAATGCCGACTACCTGGTACAGAGTTCAACGTATCGCTTCTGTTAGTAGCTCTATCTACAAGTAACATCTGTTTCATGTCTGTCTAATGTACTTACACTATATTACACAAAGATGCTTTCGCTACATGCATGCAGTCACTAGAAGTGAACTTTCATTTCACCTTAAATAGTCATTCAAGGGTGCATTACTGGGGCAGTCAGCTGGTTGTGAACTCTCCTGAATGTCTCCTTACGCACGGATTTAGGCATGTCTAAAGCTCAGTCCAAGTCTTTACCGCATGTTTGGCGGCCATGCTAACGACTTCACCTCTGCCTTCCACTAAGAGAATACTTGTGACGATGCCTAAAGCAGCGAGGATAAATGTTCCTTATTCAGAATTCCTAACACAAATGAAAATAGCCTGCGGACAAATATAAAGGGGAAAGAAAAGGAAAAGATTGATTGATTTGTGGGGTTTAATGTCCCAAAACCAGGAAGCTAGGTGGTTCACACAAGGCATAGTAAAGACAAGGCTATATTATATGCACAAGGTGTATCTGTATATGATGTACTGAGCTCGGCTGTAAGTTAGGCGGTTCACGTATGTTTCCCGGCATTCAGTTCGCGCGCACAGTCGGCAATCTTTCAAACACTCCCAAGCTCGCAAGTCACAAAACGCGTGTTGGATACGAACATTAACTTCACAAAGAGATACAACTGTTACTTCGCGCTACTTGTTCACATATCAGGCAACAAACTAGGAGTGGAGAAAAGCATCTCTCGCCAAAGTTATTCGTGTTACACCAATGAGAAAAGTTGGAGGACGCTGAAGTGTCGCCTTTGAGAGCTAAACGCTACAGTGCCAATGGGTCCCATTTTCATTGCCTTTTCATTGAACGACTGATTAATATTAGCGCCAATTCTCTACAGATCCTGCAATATTGCTCAAGTTTTCTCGCAGCGGAATTATGTTCTTTCGTACATTAAAATTACAGTCCGTGCTATCCCGTGGGTTGATTTATGTCGTTGTTTTATAATTATTCTGACTGATATCGCTTTGAGAAATTCGATTTTGTTTACGAAATCACTTGCACCGGTCATGCAGAGGGCTTGCGTGGTCGGGTGGTCCGGGAAACGGTGACAGTTTCAAAAGATTATTTCCGCCGTGGACGCCTACGTGGACACAGCGCCTATACCCGAACTCCTTTATGCGCCCAAAATAGAAGCCGAGCTCACTCAAACTTAGCGCTAAGGGAGAATGACCAACCCAAGATCCATGCATATACAGTCACGTGGAACCGGCTCAATACCCTCATGCGCGGCCCTCGAGAGCTCGACCTATTGAATTTCAATCGCAAGAGATCCGATTCCATCCCTCCATACACTAATGAACTCTCGCAATCCCGACCGTTGATCCGTGCAGTTCGCGTGGCGGAAACGGGATTACCGGGTGTCGAGTTCATGCTCCATTGAAAGCGGAAACCAACTGAATGTCCCGAAGACATAAGCGTGTGCGCGTAGGCTTTTATACAGCTTACCCTGCCCCGGGAACCTATGTCAATCGCGCGCCCTTTTCTCATAGGGCAAGAGACAAGATCGACTCGGAAGGTGAGCCGCGAAAGCCCACACGAACGCGCAAACAGTGGTGTGTCCCTCTCGAAGGAATAATTATCTGCCGGTCGTATAAGCTTCAGAGAGAAAAGCGGTGGAAGTCGTCAGAAAGGCTTCTTCCTATACCCGAGTGTAGCAGTCGGGGACTCTGTATAGAGAGTGCCAATGTCCCGGATAAAAAGAGGGGTTCGGATGATTGCCTCCCGAAGGCGTGACGTGCGCACAAACAGTGCGCGATCGCGTGTATCATTTCGGCCGATCAAGTACGAACAGAGGTAGAAAGTCGACGGCCTTCCGTAGCGCGCTCAACGCCGGTCGCCGCGGAAAGTAATATCGTATCTTTCTCGATGTTTATCACGTAATACCTGCAGGAATTACTTCGGACCTCGGAGCAGCCTTGAGAAGAGGTTGCTCTCTTCTAGGGCACACAGGCGCCCGTCTAAGAAAAATTCGGAAACTTATTGCGGGTTCGCACACTATACGGAGCTCAACGACAAAGCTATCGTTACTCGAAAGCATCGAGGGTGACGAGTGAAAGCGCTCGTTGCTGATTGTGCGCTTCAGAGAGCAGGCCGTTTCGCTTTACACGGCGTGGTATGTAGACTGACCATGTCGCTTGTGGAACAAGTGGCTTTGCGAATTTTTCAATAAACCTTTAACGTGATGTCAACGGAAGCGATCACAGTGCAGACTCGTCCCAATTCCTAACGCCGTTTTATTTTTTTTTAAAAAGGAAGAACGTCAACTCTAAGCAAACAGAAAAGGGCAATTCAATTTCCAAGCCAGCGTTAAAGAAGAGGGATGTCGAATGCACGGAATTATTTTCTTCATAACTGATCTTGCGCTTAGCAACGCGACAACTATATGTCTCTAAGCTGCACCAAGACGATTAAGTTGTCTCATCCTGCTCACGAACGAATTATGTGGAATGTTGATGATTCCGTGAAATTTCCAACAATTTATTACGAAGTCGTGAGAAAATTAGATGGCGAGGATGTCACTTTGCGCACGTACTAATGAGCCGTACTGACCACACAGCAGTTAAGTAACTGTCAAATGCGCAGTCGGTCACACTTCGTTTCTGAAAACTAAACCACCGTGTCAGGCATGCAGGTTACCTCTTGGAAGGAAGCATTACGAGAGAAATGGACAGAGAACAGAATGTTCATTTGCATATATGCAGTAAGGCCCCCAGGGAGAGGGGGTCCTATCCTAGGCTACGGACAGAACCCCGTGGGCATTGGCGGCGCCTTGGCCCCGTGATTGAATTTTCCTGTTGGATCTGAAGAGCACGGTCCCCCACCGCTTCCCGATCGAGAACTTGCCCCCAAAGGACAACTTTCGGCTTGTCCAGACCACATGGCTGAAATCCGCCCGGTTACCGCAATATTCACATCCATCCGAACGGACATCTGGTGCGTACTTGCTTAGAATTGCCCGATTCGGAAAAGTGCCCGTTTGGAGAAGGCGCCATGCCGTCATCTGCTTTCTCGTAAACTTCGTGTGAACAGGAGGATAGGTCCTTCTTTCTAGCTGATAATGTTGCGTCGTACCTCGGTATTTCACCATTCTTTCAATTTTTGCGCGTTATTCTATGATAGTCAACGAATTCGTTTCATACGTCTGTCTGCAAGCCCTCGAGCCATGGTATGTGCGGCTTCGTTTCCAGGAAGAGAGAGGTGTGAGCTGGCGCCCGGATTACTTGCACGCTCTCTCATCCTTGCATTTGCTCAGTAAATTGATCACGATTTCTTTTATATGCGGCCCTGCGAAAAGTTTCTTTTGGCTTAATGCAGGGGGAAGATCGATAAAAACACACTTCGTTGAACATACTGAGCAAAGAGCCATAGCTTCTGGCATAGTGTCTAGCCTGCGTTCACGATTAGCGACTAGTAAAAAACCATTACGAGAAATTCTATGCGAGATATACAAAAAAAAAAAATCACAGCATATGCACGGGGTGAATGATGATGAGTGGGCGAAGCTCCGGAGGGAATCATCGGTAAACCGTGAACCTTCCGTGTAATTCGCCCAGTCGATCATCATGTAAAGACGTGTTACGCAGCCCCTTACACAGGCCGGAACGCGCACCGCGTTTGCCGACGCCATCACATGACTGCTGAGAGAGTATAAGGCGGAGAGGCCACAGCGTCCTACACCAGCTTCTTACACGGGCCGTAACGCGCTAGCACAAACGCGTTAGAAACGCGCAGTCTTTCGTTAATGTTGGGTATTTACTGTCATCGTGGTGCATGTGTCCATGTGCGCTTCGTGGCGTAGTGGCTAGCGCCGCGCGTTCGGAAGCGATGGGTCCCTGGTTCGATTCCGCGCTTCGGACACAACGTTCGGAATTTTTTTCTCATCGTCCATGGTCCACCAAGCGCGATCCGACACGTACGGCGACGATCCAGGAGAATGAGAGGAGCGCTCCCCGCGCAGCAGCCAATCGGAGAGCAGCTGCACCGCCAACGCCATCTAGCGTACCTTCACCCAACCGCCATATTGTACGCATGTCTATGGGACAGCGCCCTCTCGGAAACGAGACGAGAAATGGAGATGACGACACAGAATGCGTACAGCGCCATCTAGTGTATCGTCACCCAACTGCAGTTTGCATGCATCTCTATGAGACAGCGCCATCTATTGTATGCTATTGTATGCTAAGGGAGACGCTACTGGCTACGCAGGATGCATCGACAACCGAGAACCGCCCAGGTGATGCCATAAGGAGCTTCGCCCCTAAAATGCTAGACAAGAAATGCTACTATACGAGAAATTTTATACGGTCGATGCCGGCACATCGAATCTCCCAACCAGCGCGACATGGCAAAAGTGAGGATCTTTAAATACGCAGCACACTGAAATGTAAATGAACACAAATTTGGTTGAACAAACAAAGCTCAATGCTCTAATACGTATTATTATTGTTTTTTCGCCTACCCTTACTGATCACGACTGGCTAAAACGAAACGCGCATTAATGTACGTGCACATCAAGGGGCTATATATAACACCACTATAACGTTACAGCATAGAGCGACCGGAGACTAGGCCTGAGGCCACCGTTTCAGCATACCATTGTGTTCAGTGCTTCGCGACTTAACGCCACACAACGAAAATTTTCTGTGTGGCGCACATAACATTTTTTTTCTTTATATTTCGCACTCCTCCAACAGTTCCACTCCGTAAAGAACTAGTCAGGCCGTAGGGCAGTTGTAGCGATCGTCAGCACGGGTGTGGAAAGGGCCATAACCGAGCGACTAAGAAATTGTATACCTTATCCGACATCTGCTGCTGTTATTGCGTGCGTCGGTGTTTCGATCATTCAGCGCAACCGTGTACAAAGAAACCTCTTATCTATTCGACGCTTCGTATAAAAAGCACACGGCGCTATCTTGTTCTTGTTTTTGTTTCTCCAAACGAACTGTTCTTCTGATACACAATGGACGCATTAACATATTGTGGGTTTTAGACAACCATGGGTGTTGGCACCGAACTAAATCGCTCCGTTTACAAAGCATTTGTGAACGCTTTCATTCTGCAACGCACTGTGGCGCGTATAGCAGCGGCCACTATTTTGGACTTTATCTATAGAACTTCTCGCGTCGCTGGAGTAACCATATTTAGAAAGGAACTAAAGAAAGCGAACGGTTACAGAAGACTATCTTTGTTAGTACAACAGCAATAAAGCCAACGGATGAAGGGGACATTTTTTGCAGCATTTATTCAAAGTGTAGAAATTAGGAAAATATAGAGGAATGAAAGCGCACAACAACAACCACAACAAAAAAGAAAGAAAGAAAAAAGCAGCTTGCTGTGGAGCGAACTCCCAAACTTTGCATTCCTTTGCAAAATACGTCCATCACGCAGCGAAACGTATCCTATAGCTGTAACACGATTCCTGAATATCTCGCCGAATGAGTTCTCACGCCGCTGACATGCTCTGCGTACATCAGTATAGTTCCTCGGACCAAACTGCTATAGAGCTCAGTCGACTTGCGTAGCGAATTGCCTTGGCGTATCTATATACCGCCTGTATAGTTCAGCCAAAGTTCATGCCTGCACGGATATGGAATGCATATCGGCGTATACAATTGCCCCGCATTTCAACTCGAGAATATGTCGCTAAACGCGCGTAAGCGAGCGATCGATCCATAGATCGATCGCGCAATCAAGTTTGCGCATTCCGGGCTGTCGGCTCACTTGGGAGGCTGTCGAGTTCGCCAATCAACGCGACCACTGGAAACTCCGCAACGTAAGACCCGCTTTGAAACGCCGGACTGCGTCAGGCAGGTGAAATCTGACCTCCCAGGAAGTTTACAGATGCCGAGAAGGGCACAAAATGAACTTCTGGTGCACTGAGTCCCCAAAAATGACCAGTACGACACTGCGCACGCAACAGTCTTCTCTGCATCATGATCGATGGCGTCCATTGTTATTTTTCGGTGTGTATATACGCGAGCTTTACAGGTAAAAGCAGACAAAAGCAGTCCGTCTCATCCGCATGGTTTATGATACGAATGAGTAGAAGCTATACGGACTCTAGTGTTTTGCGCAGTAACGTGTGAATTGAGGCCTTCGATGAAAATAGACAACGTAAAAAAATTTTACACCTCTACATGCCGTCAGATTACGCAAATTTTCTGCATTGCAAGCACAGCGCTGTTGTAATCGCAGTCGTCGAAGCTGGAACACCCCCCAGGCCTTGCATGTGCCTGGCAGGGTGTCAGCAAGGCTAATATGGCCGGAAAGTGGGTGAAGACGGGTACCTGACATTCTCTATTTGTCTCTCTCATTCACATACGCACATACGCACAGGCACAGCAAGCACGAATGAGCGCACAGCGTGCGTAACAGTTACTATAAAAAAAAAAAAAAAAACGACGTGCCGACTGCCCATTTACAGCCGCTATATACTCCAAAGGCTTCGCATTCACTTCTCGTTGCCCCGTGTCGAAGCCTTTTTTATAGCCGCGCACTCACTCCAACAGCGTTATTGTATTTCGATCCTACAATCAGGTGCCCTTTTCGAAGATGAAGAAAAGATGGAGGGAAAAAAAGACAACGGCGAAGGGGGGGGGGGGGGGGGGGGGTATGTACGCGCCGTCGAGTGATATCTCATTTTAATCCCTTTCCATTTACGTCACAACCACTGCACTACAGTTAAAAAACTACAAATACCTTTCCCCACGCTTCCCTTGTCCTTTTTGTCTGTTAGCTTCATGAAGTTGTGCCTAAAAATAAAAACAAGCCCTTGTCCTCGGCCTTTCGTTACTATATATATATATATATATATATATATATATATATATATATATATATATATATATATATATATATATATATATATATATATAACACCAGTAAAGTGCAAACAAAATATTAGCACGAAAAAGCGCGAACGCCTGCGAGTGCTGCTCCGTGCGGTACTCTGAAAATACTCGATGAAAGACGAAATCACATAAAAATCTGAAGTGAAGCAGCGTAAACAGGCACATCTTTTTTGCCAGGTTATTCTTCACGCCATCAAAGATGAAGCCCGATTGAAAGCGCGACGAAGTTAAACCAACGGTATAACGCATCTCACAACAAATTAAAGCCACAATTCGAAACCGCCACACACATACACACGCTTCCTAGCTATTTCTATATACAGGGCGCGAATCGTGCGACAGGCTTTTTTACACGAACATCATAGGTAGCGTGAATGAGAATAGCGCACGTGTGAAATTACGAATAACTACAGCAACATTGCTGCTGGCTGCTTTTGCTCTCTCTCTCTCCCTCTCTACATTTTTACCACACTTCTCCCGCACGGGCAGACGCAGACACATATATGTCACAGGAACTAGCACGATACGCACACATTTATACATACGCACATGTGGCCTTTCTCAGATTAAATCCCGTGTACGCTATATATGCCTTGAAAAGAAGACACCAAAAACATGTGTTGCCCTTCAGTCCCTTCTTATTACCTCTCATATACGCTCGTCGTTTGCAGGAAACATTAGATCAGCCCCGGGAAAGCCGCGAGCAATACGCTGCTGTTTTAAGTTTTCACACCTGGGCAGATAGGGTCGCAAGACTCTCGAAAAATCTGCCAGATTATAATCACGCATATAGCAGGACACCCAAGCCCGCGCCTGACGGATATAACATACCAACGGCACGGTTTACACGCATATAGCGAAGAGCGCGCAACAACAACAACACATACAACGTAAAAGAACGAAGACAAACCATCCGGGACGCCAGGTGGTTTTAATCCGCGGGGATCACTCCAACCACGACGCAGTGGAGGAAAAGTCTGTCCACGTCCTAAGAGTATACGCTAAAATCGTGACAGCGGCGCGCAAAAAGCGGCGGTCTGTACGTGTCGAGCCGGAAGCCGATTTCCGCGACCAACATCGCGCAAACAACCTGCGAGCCGACAGCGCTGCGCACAGCGCGTTCGCCGACGGGACCGCGAGAACCCGCAGCTTCCACAAGGCTCTCGGTGGGCGGCCATTGGTCGGAGTCCCGAGTCCCAATTTCCTGCTCAGTGCTCTCGCGGGCCGAGCTACATGATATTTTCTTTTCTTGCTTTCTTTTCTTTTCTTTATTGATTTTTTTCGTCGGTAACCACGCCGTTCGCGCTTCCGCACTCGGTCTGACAGCTCCGCGGTCTACGCGTGTCTATCACCGCTGTGCTATGACCGCACATCTATGCGAAAGGACATGGCTGCACGACAAGCCCAAAATGCGGATACAAACCAGGGATGCAGGTATCGGTTGGTCGCCATAGAAATCGCTCTCGTTCAGCGATGATACTGTATACAAGATACGCGTGCAGGCGCTGGTTCTACAGCGAGCCAAGCATCAAAACATGCAAATATGCGAGCCAAGAACCGCATCACCGGCGAGCTGATGGAAATGCTCGTTTCCATTTACTAAACGCACGCGCGATATACTCTAAGGACGCGACCGGGATTTTCGGCTGTGCTGGTGATGTTACGTAAACTCAATCTCCAACGGCGCCTGCACCTTCCTAGAGATATATGCGCGCATTCTATGTGCATTTAAATTGTTCTCATTTGCATCGCTTTATACGCTAGTGGAGGCCATGGAACCTACATCGTGACGCCGCGAGTGGGGCGAGACCAAGAGGAGGAGGCCGGGCGATATCTTTTTGTTGTTGCTGCTGCTGCTCCCGGGTGGAGAAAGTTTGTAATCTTGACTTTGAAGTCACATAATTGGTAGAAGTCTTTGGTTTGAGCCATTTAATATAGGCATCACCTATATAACACATATGCGCGTCTAAAGCCCGTAGCTTCGCACTTACACTCAACGTTTATCACAGTAGCCGCGTAGTATACAACCTGCGCGCACTTGATACACGGAAGAACGCACGCGGAAACAGCAGCGCTACGCCAAAAGCAATTTATCCACTCTTCGCCGACACAGGATGCCTGAGGAATGGAGTGAGTGGTGACTGCGCAAAATAAATAATAAATAAATAAATAAATAAATAAATAAATAAATAAATAACACACAGAGCGAGTCAAACTTGGCCTCATCGCGCGGAGCCGGGCAGCACTACTACAGGTGGGGCAAATCTCTGTGCGGGGGAGTGACTGTACGAAGTGTACGTGTGGCTGTATACTGCTGATGCACAAACGTTTTTGGAATGCGATTTATATGGTGACTTTGTACATATCCCTTAACATAGGAAAGAATGCTAGAAATACTTCGCGAAGGCAACAGAGGATGAGTGCCCTTGTTGATCGGTAGGGATCAACCATCGCAGCCATGAGCGTCTTTATTGTATAGCCGCATATATACACACGCTCCTTATTTAGTACATATGAGCGCTTCATTGGGGCGCTTAGGTGCTCAGCACTTTAAGGGCCCGGGCTGTCGGCATGCGATGCCGTCTCGTGCCGTTGTCACGCTCAGAAAAAAACAGCAGTTGAGAAGAAGGGCGTAACATGCAAATAAATTCACAGCATATCCACGGAGTGAATGATGATGAGTGGGCGAAGCTCCGGAGGTTCATCGTAGATCGTGCCGAGTTCCGGATTAATTTACTTAACGCGCACGCTACGAATCCTTATCGTTCAACTACGCACAAGTGAAATCTCCCACCGGCACTTCATTGCAAGTCAAGATCCAGTGCCTATAAATATATATATATGGGTGGCCGGTGAACGGTTCTCCAGCGCGAGCAGTCGGTATTTTTCAATCAAGAAACTCGCTAGAAGACGCTGCCTGCGCCAACGTTGTCTCTCGCGGGTGAGGGCGCGTTCTCCTTCTTTTGCGAGCTGGTACAGCGTTCATCGAAGAAGGAGCGTTTCCATAGTCAACGCGCGCCTTTCGCTCTCTCTCTCTCTCTCTCACAAGACAGCAGATGGAAGAGTGAGAGAGGTAGCGCGCCGGGAGGCACGCGCCGAGGGCGAGCGCGAGCCTCCAGGCGCGCGAGCTCTCGAGCGCGAGCCTCCCGGCGGCGCGAGGTGGCTACATACATACATACTACTACTACTACAGAGGAGGGAACGACCCACACCTTAAGGAGCTTCGGCCCTAAAAAACGCCGTCGATAAACACAACACAAAACAACGGAGAGACAGGCGAATCACCGCGCCGCACTTCGTGCAGATTTCATTGCAGCGGAACTTTCTCTCCCCCCCTCTTTTTTTTTTTTTTTTTGGATACTTAGACGACGAACTCGAGGTGGAAGGACAACTTGGAAGCGTAGTATTCTGCACCCCCTCACCGTACGTGAACAGGGAGCGTACGGGTGGAACGCGAGTGCGAAAGGAATAAGCACGGATGCGAACACACCCATACACGCGTCCACAGCCCTCAGCGGATGAAACGCGATACTCGGACCTCACGGTTGCGGATGGGGGTCACCGCCGCTCTACGCTGGGGGACAACACCGCAGCTGATTCGCTGCGGTGCTCATCACTGAAAGCGATATTACCTTCTGAAGCATTCACTTTATAGAGGACGCTCTGTGATCATCACCCAGCGCACTCAAGAAGCACAAAATCCAGCGACCACCACGCGGTTCGAGTATCGCGTTTCAGTCGCTGAGCGCTGTACGTACAGTATACGTCCATGACTATAGTATATCCGCTAAGGGGATATACGCTAACAGCCACGCTGAAAGCTATATAACTGCGGATAAATGCGACGTACACACAGCCCGGATGCACCGATGTACCATGTTCGCGAGGACCGCGTGCAGGCCTTATTACGCACACGTGATCGTGCGGCATGCTTTATGCAAGCCTGAAGTATAACGCTCGCAACCGGGGGAGCATTACGAGGGCAGTTTTGCAGTGTTTTCTGCGAGCCCTCCGAAGAGCGCCCGCGGGGTAACTGAAACATATTGCTCCCGAAATTAGACCTAGCCCCGTAACGACGCTCGAGAATAGGGAATGAAGCCGGACACGCGTGCTGCGCCGACAGGAAGGTCAAGAAAGGTGAACGTGGGGAAGGAAGAAAGGCCCGGGTGGGGGAATACCGTAAATCACCGTTTAGAGCAGTTCATGCGGCGCTATAACTGCGTCTCGCTAATGGCTGCGGCGAGTCAAGCCGACGAGGCGACGAAAACAAGGAGCACATCTACGCAGAGGTGGCACGCATTTTCTGTGACGTCTTGAAGCACGCTCGCGTGATCTGTGTTCGTTATATTCTACGACCCAGACCTGTTCTCACTATAGATAACACGTCGTGGGCACATCTTCAATTAATGCTTGCATAGCCTTATACTAACAACTTTACGACCGCATTAAGCCAACAGAAAAAAGAAAAGCCAATTATAGAATAGGAGAAAAAAAAATTACCTATTTTTCTTGGGCTGTGGAACGAAAAATGTCAGGTGTACCGTTAAGACATAGGAAGCGAGTGGAGTGCATCGGAGAGTTTCGAGCAGGGGTATAGTCGATGTCATTACGTCAATTAAGAGGAATAAGTGGACCTGGACACGTAACGAGGAGGACAGGCAACTGACGGACAGTGAGAACGACATAATGAATATCGAGAGAGGGAAAACACAGCGGAGGCAAGCAAAGGTTAGGATGGAGCGAAAGCATTAAGAGATTCTTCTTGCTTCACATGCGTGGGTAATGCTAGCGACAGTTCCCTAACGAGGCCACGTCGCCACGCCGCCTAGCGTATGTAGACATTTCTTACGATGAACGATACGGCTCAGGATGTGCAAGGGAAGCGCTCTCACGGTAACAACTGACGGTGTTTTACACATTATCAGACGTAGCAGTACACGGGTAGGCGCGAAACACAAGAAGCGCAAACAACACTGACTTAAAGTGTAAGCCGCACTTTCCTGCTATAACTTGTGACACTAAGGTTGAAGAACAAGCTAACTATGTCGATGAAACGAATGAAAGATAACGCAATAAGACAAGCCACGCGTGAAGCCAGGCGAGAGAAAGGGAAGAGCCAACTCAAAATGGGCCTGCATGAGAACAGGCCAAGGTGTGAGATTTAAACCGCATATACGTCGTGGCCATAATAAGACTTACAGTAACAGCAACGGCATTGCTAGACTATCACGATGTCCAGTTAGCGCTAACCAAATAAAGCGTGCAAGAATCTCCCGCGCGTCCCCTTAGATTCTTATTTATTTTTTAAAACCCGCCTTAAACCGGATCTGCTAATGAAGAGGAATGGGCTTTGGAAACTTCTCGATTACGTCCGACGTACGACACACGCAAGAAATACATAACACAAGTCCATGAGACAGCATTGCTATATAAGCTGGCACCCGCAGCTCGCCTAATTTAAACAGCCATAAGAACGAACCTTTGTCGTTGAACCGCGTGCGTCAACGGAAATGACACCATCGCCAAGGGAGAAAACAACGGAAAGGCGTTGCCAACTGCCCACATAGATATAAAAGTCGGCCTCCCTTCCACTCAGCCCACTCAAAGTATAATGGAAACCGATTGAACGTATAGGGTACAAAGGAACGCCTACACGCCTGTTAGCAAGAGCAAGACATGTCCACAAATGTCGCGTAAGCCACCGCGGTATTTAGCGTGGATGCTTGGGCGGCTTGGTAATTCATTACGAAAGAAGACAGCGCGAAATGGACGTGGAAACGAGAGATTGAGACGCACACAATACAACGCTGACTTGCGGTAGTTCATTCACGAAAGGAAGTATAGCAGTGACGTGCTCCACGAGTGAATGGAGAGCACTCAAAAATGTAAATCAATTTTAAAAAGCCAAGGATAAAACGCAGTGTCGCAGTGCTAATCACAACAGTTACATGTCGACAGAGCACGCGGTATGGTGCCGTTCGTACTCTATTGAGTTATTCAATGGCCCGATATGAATGTGCAATCGACAAAACTGACGCAAGAGCCATCAAAGTTCCTGGTGATATCTAGCTCAACGATTTCACGCGTTAGCCGTGAACTGTGCGTAGTCAGCACCTCGCTTTTGTTAAAGCATATGAGGCCCACAACAGCAATCGCAGCAATGAATAACCAGACGGTCTTGAACACAATGTTGCGGCGTTCCCTCAAACGGTCGTCTAAAGCACCTACCGGTCTGTCCGCATTTTCTCCCACAAGAGAGGTGAATCACGTACACCACGCCAGTGGCGCAGGTCACAAAGCGCTTTCTGTGTTTCACAGAAGAGCATGTCGATCTCTCGTGTCCCCGTCTATTTCGAGCTGTGTCCTTCCCTGACGAACTACGGCATAGTTATGAGCGAGCGTCAGCTTTTGTGAGGGCTTCCAAAACCATGTCGCAACAGCACAGCTACTTGAAATCTCGAAAATCGTACAGCCGGTACCTATAGGTACTATCCGAAGGTAAAACAAAGCCGTGGCCGGCACCTTTTCGAACTCAAATGTCTCCAGTTTAACAAACTCAAGTGTCGCCAGTTTAACAGACCGTCTCGCTAACTTGCGTGACTTCAGCTATGACGTATTTGCTTTCAAACTAGCAGCACTCGTTAGGACTTGCCACTAAATTTGACTAATTTGCTGCTATGTCGGCCGATGCCCAGCTGATATTGTCTACATACCCTATCTATACCGCCAACACTATCTTCATGCAATCTTAACCCAATGACAAAATAGTCAACCATGGATGGACGCATGATGCTATTAGAGAGTCTCGTTCATAAAGGGGGCGATGACCTGTGCGCCACAGAGCTCAATCGTTATTTCGGCATGACGTATCGCGCCCACCTGAATTTAACATATTAAAAAGAAAAGAAAATCAAGTCTCACATTTTAATTGTCTGTACGTTACACACAACGTTGGTTTTGATGCTACTTTGCGTTTGTCCTTTCTCCTTACTTCTTCGCACCAACTCCACAACCGCCTTGCACTGACCTCCATGGTTGACATGTTCACTTTTCACGTCATCTCCTTGAATCCTAATCAGGATAAAGTAAGCTAGCGCCCAAACCCACATTCTCACGTATATCTCCACTTTCAATTGAAGCATGTCCCGTCGCTTTCTACATAGGCCTCCCCACAGCCAAATCACTTCATTGTATTTTGACGCTACGTATCGAGAATGCGGGCCGACGACATTTCCAATCACGCCGAACTGAGAATCGAAAATAGGGTTTCTAATCTAGAGACACACCGCACGAGAGTCCGCACACCTCGGCCGCCTTCGGCTATGTAGTGCTCCAACGTGAAAAACCGTTACGATAGTTTCCGCACCCACCAACTTCGCCAAGCCGGAAGCGAGCTCCCGCTACATATAGCGAATGTCTCTGTATACAATCACACACGAAACGCAGAGCACATACTTCCGCATCGAGTGGTGTGTAACATAACGACCGAAGCCATAGAATACATAAGCACAGCCGGAGCATATCGGTGCTGAGGCACGTTCGTTGCGTCTATAGGCCATTGGCAACTTCCTACGACACGGGAGTGTGTGTATATATATATATATATATATATATATATATATATATATATATATATATATATATATATATATATATACACGAGGAACCGCTTTATTCCAACGAGCTCGCGCTCGGGCGACGAAGACGTTCCGCTTAGGAAGGTGTAGACGTGTGAGGAAAAAGTACAAATGACCATGATGATATGGCGAAGATGAAAGTAATCATGCGCCACGGTCCCCATAAATGTAGGGACGGTGCGAACCTGTGAGCGTGCGAGAGAAGGCGTTGGCGCGTGCGTCAGGGCCTTGGGCGCTGACTATCGCGCTCTGCGTTTGCGTATAGGGGTGTATCAACCTTCTTGCGAAGAAATTAGGCTCTCGTGTAAAAGCGAGAACACACACACGCGCGCGCGCGCGCATTGAGTGGGTGTGCTATATATAAGTCCTCTGGAGGAGAGGGCCAGGATGATGTGTGCACGGACCACTGCCACTCATATAACGGAGCGAGATTTTTGCATTTTGATGACGGGGAGGGGGATGCGCTGCCAAGGTATGCGAAACTACAGATATGCGACGTTGTACTTATATATGGTCTATGTATACAGCCGAGCCTTCTGGTGTTCAAAACTTACATAATCAATTGATATAGGCTATTTGCATCTATACATTTCTGATGCTGAGTGTGAAATTCGGCCCGATCGATGGCACATTCAGACGAGAAGAAAGCTAGCCGAAACAGCAGAGCAGTGGCGACGGTGTTCCCATTATAACGACATCAATGATGTCGCATAGTGAACCAAGGCTGTCGCTTTCAAACTGCCTAGGCCTTCCCATCGTGGTGTCCGAGGACCATTCGGGTTAAGGGTTATCGTCCTCATCGAGGAGCCATGCGCTCTCGCACGTGCCGTCCAGTGCTTCAGCGCACGAACACACTCAGCAGAATGTATTTACCACATATGCAACGTCTGCCAGACAGTCATCAAGCACGAACATCAACGCGGGCACATCAGCTTGCTTTTCAGTGCAACGACTGTCACGGAGCAACGACTCGCTCGGGCAATCAGCCGGTGTGGGACAAATTTTTATGGAAGCAATATGATCTTTGCCCCCTCGCCCCTTTTTTTTGTTCTGTTTTGTTTTTACAGTCCTGTAATGTCTACGTTTGGAAAATAGTTTCAAATAATGTTGAGATTCAGGCTCGGGTGACGCGCGGAACGAAATTGTGGCAGAACTCCAAGACAGGCCTCTCTCCTTCCTTAAGATGCAACAAGGAAAATGGGGAGCAAGCGAAGTTTGGCGTGTGCGTACCTTTTTCCCCCCTTTCTGTACTTCCGTTTGCCTGCACCTGTTTCTTTTCTTTCCTTCTCCCTTCGTTGCTTTCTTTTCCCTTGCTCCTCTCTCTTTCTCCCTTTATTCTTTTCTTCCATCCCTTTCTGTCTCCCTTTACCCCTTCCCCAGTGCAGGGTAGCAAACTGGATATTTTTCCTTTCGGTTAACCTCCCTGCCTTCCGCCCATCATCTCTCTCTCTCTCTCTTGCTCCTCTCCTTTCTGTATATTTCTTTCTTTCTCTCCTTCTTTCTCTGCTTCCTACTACTATCTTTCTTTCATTCTCTCTTCGGTAAAAAGTCCAAGCGATTCCTATGGCTCAGATACGTTCACATCTTCGTTTTCCGGGCCTGCAGGTGTTACGGGCGCCTTGCGCTTAAATGCCCAAAGCGCAAGAGAAGAACGAAGCGCGTGCGCCACAACGCCGGCGTTTGTAATGCACAACAAGGTTGCTTCGCTTGCGGAAAACGCCGGAACGGAAACCAACACGGACCAACGATCAAAAGTTTAAACAGCACATAAAAGCCGTCACGAACACAGGGGAGCTCCATTTTGTGAATGTCCACCTATAATGGACTGCTGCTGATTGGTTAGCACTCGAGAGCATTCGGTGCCGAAAGTATATCACGGCTTCCGGTTTATCCAATCATTTCACTTTGACATCAAATGAGCTATACAGAAAGCTCTCCGCACAAAAACGCGGGAAAATTGAACATGCGCTTCAACGGGGCGACTGCATCCTCCCGAGATTCTCTACTGTTCACTCGAATCCCGGAGACCACGCATCAACTCGGATACTTTGATGACGATGTATACAGGCTGAAGTGGACACGTGTACTATAAATGTGCAGTAAGAAAATAGCTGCCCAGGTTACCGAACGAATGTTACGCATTGCTGCCCGAATCAGGTACATTCTCTCGTCTCCAACGTCGCCTTTGCTCAAGAATGTTACAAAATGGCGCGTTACCGAGCTGCATCTCCGTTGTCTTTCGAAATCGCGCGTACATATGAGAACGTCTCGCCTTTGCAAATTTAATCCAACGCCTGTATTCTCGCAGGTTATTGAGCAACAAAGAAAGCAAAAAAAAAAAAAAAAACTGCGCAGGGGGCGAAAACAAAAAATACCCAGCTTCCGAGGCAAGAACGCCGTCATCGGTATCGAATGTCTCCTTGCTTTCTCCTATATACGACTTCTCGCGATCCGTGCTATATATAGCAGCTGGCCGTGAAAGATATCGACATTTAAAAACATATAATCAAGAAAGTATCAGCAAGAGAATAACCCGATATTTTCTTGGCCAAACATTCCTTGCGCTGTATAGGGGCCTACGCGTTGAATTAATACGCTGCTCCATTATATGTACAGCCTTTCGCAAAAACAAAAATGCACACTTCAAAAAAGTCTTCAAACGGAATGAAAGTGTCGCCGACTCACCGCACGTGGTGGTTACAAGCTCTCTTCTTATTCGCGAGCACTTACGCGTAATTATATTCGTGTTTAGGCTGGAAACAGACCTTGAGACATCAAGGAAAAAGAAATAAATAAATGAAGGCTTTACGTAAGATTATCGCGATTAACCTGCATGCTGAAGTAAAACGAACAAAAGATTTCGCGGAGTCCACTCGGAAATTGGATACGTGAGTTCAAATTCAACACAAACATACACCTACGATTACCCGTGCTAAATAAAGCACCATTTCGGCAAAGCTCTTTAGTTGTTCCGGTATTGCGACACACTAGGTAGATTTGAGAAAGATAGGCGCGCATGTATCGACCGCGGCGTGGACTTTCCGTTCTGGCGATGGGTGCGACAGGGCGAACGAGGCCCTTACGTAAGTGATGCCTCGGCTGCGCGAACTTTAGACATATTGGCGTCAGCGAGCCTCTTCTCGGGCAGCTCGTTTATGAGCATCGGCAGACGAGGCACTTCTATATATACCGGTTGCGTCGGTCACTGCGAAAATGTTGTGGTTATATCCAGGTAGCGCGGACAATCTCATCGGCGAACGGCCGACGGTGCGCTGCTCATCCCTCTAGTGTGTTTGCAATACATCGCAATATAGTTTGCATAGTGACATTTGCCACGGCAGCGGCTAGATCACCCAAAACCCTATGTTTAGAACAAACAGAAAGAGTGAATAGTCTCTACAGTGCGCACGCTTTTCCGATATTTAGGGGGAAAAAAAAACGTGTTCGTCGTCCCCACTCGCGTGCTTTTTTTTTTTTTTACTCGCGGGTATAACGTGCGATGTGCGGGGGATTGTTATCAATGCGGACTTTATACAGGACATGACAGCGACGGCAAAAACCCGTCGAGACTAAGGATCAGTCGCATAAGAAAAACTAAAGGTCGGTCGCATATGAAAGAAAAAAAACATACACACAGCACGTATATGCGGCGGGCCGAGAGACATGGGCGCATTATAGCGAGGCAACAACCACAGCTGCGAAGCAACCGAGTCGAAACACACCAGCCAATTTTGCCGTTCACCAGCTATAGTACTGCGTGCGTGTTTGAAATTGCGCAGTGCACACTTTGACAAATAAGCCGGCGCTGCCCGTTACGTCGAGATGCGCTCGCGAAATGAAAGGAAGCGGAGCAAATGGGGCATGGCATTCCTGCACGCGCAAAATGGTGTGTCGTATATATATATATATATATATATATATATATATATATATATATATATATATATAGAAGTGCCGACTACCACACGATACGTAAGAGCGAATTGCTCATGAATATACCACCATAGCCATTTCGCTTTTGCGCGCCCTCCAGGGGATGTACCACGGGAACTACGTATCTGTTTCAGACCTGACACACTGACAAACAAGGAAGATGCGTTGTACTAGTCTTGCTTCCTTCTTTCCTTGCTGCAAGTATATATGAACGCGCCGTCACACGCGAACTTTTAAGCTCTCAAACTGTACTTCTTGCTGCGCGCCCTAGACGGCAGAGGCGGCTGTCTTTACGCCGATGCCGGCGGCGCTTGCGTAGGCGTACGAGTGGATTTAAGCCCTGCCTATAAAGGTAGATTGGTAACGGAAGAATCCGCGAAATATCTCGAAACATTGAACTATTATAGGAACGTGTTGTGCAAAACACGGATAAGACACAGCGCAGACCGCGCTATATGTCACATTTTTTTTTTCCTTTCCCGAATTCGTACAGCAGGTTGCTGGTTCTACTAATCAATGAGTCCGTAAAAACTGCGTCCTTTAGTGCTTTTACCACGCAAATATACGTACAAGCGCATATGGTACATTGTAGTATCATCGTCTGTTCTGAAGAGCCAGCTGTTCTTAACTGTCGGAAAGGACACTGCTTGTCCATTACACACATGCATTTGAAGAGAACGCGAGCTTCGATAAGGGTCCTCTAACTATCGCGGCGACGTGAGCGGTAAGAGCGTCAGATTAGGTTGGAGAACACTGCAATATATTAGCATCTGCAATTACGATACGTGTATAAATTTGTCTAAACGCGCCAGGACAGACGGGCGCATTTATTTCGATCTCCAGAGCCACTAGTTACGAAACAAAAAAGAAAAATAAAACATGATAATGTAAAAACAAAGAGATTTGGAGATTTGTTACTGACGTATGCAGTCTATGGTAAAGGTACTGAAAGCGGTTCACACAACAAAGGCCTCGGCTCTCGCGGTTCCTCGAATAAACCCTAACAAGACGCGCAAGTTGATACAAGAAAGAAAGAAAGAAAGAAAGAAAGAAAGAAAGAAAGAAAGAAAGTGACAAAGTGCTCCGAAAGTGTGAAATGCTGGGCGAATACAACAGACGCGCTTCGAGGGAAAGCTATAAACAGAAGGCCCAACTTTCCACTACGTTATCGGTAAGCAGAGAGGACGGTCACCTCCGTATTCCTGTCGCCGCGCTGGCACCGTCAAGAATACTGAATACATATATGCGCTGCGCATAGGTGTAAGAAGTGACTTAGCGCATAAATTGACCGCGATGGACTAGCCTGGCTGAGTGCGCCTTCATAGAAACAAAGTTGACCGATTGGCGTATGCTGCCTACGTTATATGCGGGTAAATGGACACGTGCTTGATTCGGGCTTCTCTCGTGGGAGGGGGGTCGTTGACCTGTCGCAACGTGCATTATCTCTCGCCACAGACGTCGAGTGTGCGGGATTGTGACGCGAAAAGTGCTCGGACGCAAATCAAGTCAACCGCCTGGACACCTCGGGTCACACATACAGAATTACCACCGTGCGGACGTGTGAGGGCCGTACGCCTATACGAAAAGGAAAGAAAGGACCTGTCTCTTCCTGACGAAGTCGCGGGCTCGATAAGAACAAGAACGACAGCCAAACGCTGCATAACCCAACCTCGATATAAAAAGTAATGGATACAGCGAACCAAACCGAAACTGTCACGCGGCAGCGTGAGGCAATCGTTGGTGCGGGGGCGAACTCTCGCTCTGCCTCAAAGCGCCGCGCATTCTTTCACGGTGAAAGCACTAGCACCGGCGCAACGTAGTGCAGTGCGACCTCGATATAGCAAATTATTCGATTCAACGAACTAAACCGAACAGGTTCCGCGGCCGATAGATACACAATGCAGGTAGTGCCTTCCTACGAAACATGGGCCATTGTGTATGTGTTTCTGTGAGAAGCACGTCGCAGGAAATGTTTTCAAAGCGCACAATCGACCGATAAGTTTGAAGCTCTCGGTGCAGGTTGCAAGTGTATGCCTACGTCCCCGATTTTTCATTAATCACTCCAAGGAAGCGGGGAAGCCGTATAAGAGTTCAGCATATACTAGCTAAAAAAAAAAGAAAGAAAAAAAAGGGGGGGAGGGGGGGGGCGGTAAACAAGGTTTACGAATTTCCTTTAGTTCTTAATTAACGCAAGGCATATGCACGCATCTGCATGCCGGCTCGCGGTTCCGGAGTTTCTTCAGAACGTGTTCTAAAACGATATGTTTTCAGAAAGCCACGGGGATGAATATAACCTCGATGGGCTCATTGCTGTACAAAGTTTTACCACTCATGGCTGTACAAAGTTTACAAGACAGGGAAAGTGGGGTTAAATAGAGGGAACAATGAAAAGAAGAGTTCGCCTTCTCGACATGCGAGTTTACCAGACACCACTGAGCGCCAGGTCGGGTTACCTCTATCACCATTAGATAAACCAGTAGGTGTCCGGAACCAGGGCATTGCTACTCGAACCTATAGCTCCTGCACGCGAGGCGGGGGCTCTAACCACTTGGCCACCGCTGTGGTGGCACGCACGCAAACGCACAGAGAGAAAAAAGAGAGAGAGACAGAGAAGCAAGAGACGGGGGCAGCTTGCAGAACATAGCCGCAGCCCAGGGCAGGGCAGCCAACGCTGCAGCCGAGACTTCGATAAGGCCCGCTATCTCACTGGTTCGCCGCACCAACCCCCGAGCGACCTGCGCGGCGCATGGCCGTGCTACGCTGGGCTCTCGTGAACGACTACGGTGGAAGAGCGGCGGCGGCGGCCGTAAATCTGTTTGCGCTCGCTATATAACCCATAAGCGCCGGAGGAAAGCGCCGGTAAACAGGACGCGAATGACGGGCGAAAATAAATAGGAAGGCGCCACGGCGCGACGAGCGGGTAAAGCGCTTCGGAAACTACAGACTTCGGTGCCGAGGTGGGCGCGGAACGCGCCTGAACGGCCCGATAGGCGAGCGAGGGGCCCGTACGCGCTCACGCACGTCCATACGGTAGATTGATCGTACAAGTCCCGGGTACGCGACGGGATAAAATACTCGCGCCGCCGGAATTCGGCTGCCGAACGAGGGTTTCCTTCCCACGCGCTTCGACGTATACACTCAACGGAGAGCAACGAAGCGGAGTTCGGCGGTGAGTCTCCGTTGCAGCTCTGATCAGATTGAGTACCAGGTGGCAGTTTATCGGAGTGTGTATGCGATCATATCTATCCAGCACGAGCCAGTATAGGGACTTCAGAGCACGTGAGGCTACTCAGGGTGGTGTACTCGCGCTTCTGTCGTGATGGTGATGATGATGATGATTGTGGTTCGGTTAGGAAAGGACGCTACTTTCTGCAGCCCACGTAGGGAGCACGGCTAAGCGTCCGCGGAGGTGGGGGAAAGGGAGTGAAAGAGATAGAGAGGAGAGAAAGGCCGTAGTGGAGGGCTGCGGAAAATTTCGACCGCCTGGGCTTCCTTAACGTGCACTGACAACGCACAGCACACGGGCCTCTTGCATTTTTGCCTCGACCGCCGCGGCCGGGATCGAACCCGCGTTTTTTGGGTGGCAGCCGAGTATCGTAACCACTATACAACCGCTGCGGACCGATTCTGTTGTGCCTATTTGTGGGTGCGTGCGAGTGAGAGAGTGAGTGTTGTGTGTGTGTTTGAACATGTGTGCGAGAGAGAAATCGGAAGACATGCATCTTGATGCTGCACATAGGTGGGCGTAATTCAATTACGTGTTTCCTCAATTATCGTTCACGGTTATCCATTAGCATCGCTTTCGTGGAAGTGCCTTCATCGACCTGCGCATCCACGCGGGCATTCACCCGCCGGAGTATATGCCTACAAAACTCGGTTTGGTTTCCTCGCCTCGGCTGTCGCGTCTCTCTGGCAGCGCAATGAAAGGACACTCGTGTGCTTAAATTCGGGTGCACGCTGAAGGACCCCGGGATGCGGGAATTAATACGAAGCCTCACATTATGACGTGTCTCAAAGTCATATACCGTTTTTTCTCGTACGTAATTATAAGGCCCCACAACTTTTTTTCTTTTTCTTTACAGCGAAGCTGTATATAACTCGATCATTTCGTCTGCGCTCAAAAACCCCAATTCTGCGGGTATGAGCCACGCGTGATTGACAATTATTATTATTATTATTATTATTATTATTATTATTATTATTGTTGTTGTTGTTGTTGTTGTGTTGTTGTTGTTGTTGTTGTGTTGTTGTTGTTGTGTTGTTGTTGTTGTTGTTGGCAATGTTACCCGTTAAAACATGCGCCCAACGTCATTAAAAGGAGGAAGGATTGGTTGATTTCTGGAGTTCTTACATCCCGCAACCGCGATATAATTATGAGATACATAGTACAGCGGAGGGCTCCGGAAGTTTCGACCACGTGGATCTCCGTACCGTACACTGACATCGCACAGTGCGTGGGTCTCAACATTCCGCTTCCATCGAAATGCAGCCGCCGTGGCCGGGATTCGGCCCCGCGGCCTTCGGATCAGCAGCCGAGCGCCACAGCCACTAGACCACCGTGGCGGTCAAGGAAGGAAGAAATAAGGGAAGGAAATAAATAAATAAATAAATAAATAAATAAATAAATAAATAAATAATAAATAAATAAATAAATAAAACACGAATCCCAAATACTCAGTTTAATAATACGTAAGAACATTCGTTCCTCGCATGCCGAGAAAAGCACGATGGGTCATATGGGCATACAGTCGTGTGTGCTAGTACTGATACTTTGCTGCTAGAAAAGCAGACTTCGGAGGCTTGCCCTAACTGATTTTGAATCTGTATGTCCTATGAAAGCGCCGTCGTATTGTTCGTTTGCTAAATATCGCCTTTCCCAGATGACGTCAGCAAACATTTTGGAATACCTCGCCGCAACGTGCTCGCTCGTCATTCGATATATATATATATATATATATATATATATATATATATATATATATATATATATATATATATATATATATATATATATATATATATATATATATATATACCTCTCTGTGCTTCGTGTGGTGTGTAAACATCGGCAATAACTTTCATTTCAAGCATACCTATTATAATCGAATAGGAAACACGAACCAAAGAGCGCGGCGTCCACGAGATGACATTCCGTTATGCCGACGTCAAGTCAGGGACCGGATCGAGTCAGCGTTACACGATATGCCATTCCAGTAATATCGAACTCGTCAGTTTTTACGGGACCATGTTGCCATCCGCAACATGGGACAACCCCGACCGCAGAGTCACCGCAAGACGCTTCGCTTACAATTCACGTGTACAGCGGCAGGGGTTTTAAGTGCCCATTAACCATCATATGTTGCAGTCAAATATAGGAAATATAGGAAACACGAGCCAACCAGTGCAGCGTTTACGATGACATGCCCGCTATATGGACGCCGAACCGTGCACGGGAATTAGTGTTACACGATATCATTCAGGGAATATTGAACTCGGCAAACGCAACATAAAAAACTGCAATCTACCGGTATCCTTGCGCCTGTTATAGGCAAGCGCGCTTAAAGAAAGCCCGGGAAATATGTTCGCCTCAAGCACCGCATCCATATACCGATTGAGGCCTCTGTACAGGTCCGTAATCCGATACGACCAGTCAATTATGAGCAGCGCGTTTCAGACATGGTCTCGAAAAACAAGGCTTATTGGGACAACACGCGCACACTCGCCCACAACTCAAAGCTCTGAAACGCCACTGCGGCTAACCCTTTCAGGAAAAAAATAATAATAAAATAACGGTGGCGCAATTTGTGGAAATCTAGCTTCGAGAAATTCTATATATACACACAGTCACGGCGATGGGTGCAATGACTGATTTCCAATATGTACAGGGCTCCACATCCAGCGTCAAACCATCGCAAGGCTTGCAACTCGAGCGATCCGAAGTAGTAAACCAATCCGCCTGCAGTGCCGTTTTTGCCAAAGAGAAATCGAAACGCTCGCGTCGTGGAGGTCACGTCTCATGCATGAATCCGCTTTCCGAGATATTAAAGAGCAATCGAAAACACCCTGCCTCAAGTTTTTCGAGGTCGTATGACCTGTATCGTGAATGTGGGCGGCCACATGTGGTTCATATACCGTAGCAGCCGGTGAAGACCGCTTTCTAATTGCCACGTGGTATACATGATTCAAGAAGCTTACCACGCAGAGTGATGATTCATTTCTGGGATTTCACGAATGAAAACCCCGATATGATTATGAGAGACGCGGTAGTGGAGGGCTCCGTAAATTTCGACCACCTAGGGTTCTTTAACGTGCGCCGACGCCGCCTAAACATTTTTTCGCCTGCATCTAAATGCAGCGGCCGCGGCTGTGATTCAATCCCGCGACCTTCAGATCAGCAGCTGAGTGCCACAGCCACTTTACTACCGTGGCGGGACGAGCCGTTACGAATATAGGAGTCACCTCGATCGGTATAAGGATATTTAACTTTGCAAAGTCATTCCGGTAATAGCTCAATGTTAAAAGAACCGCAATTCAATACGGTTGTCGGCCCTAGCATACGGATGAGTCTCTGGAGAAGAACCAAACCGTCAACGCCTCCGGTGTTTTCCAGACAGGCGTGTCGAGCCTACACACAACACACACACACACAAAAAGAAAAAAAAAACAATTTTTGTTATAACATTATTGCTCCAGAGCCAGCGCTTCCTTTTACAAACTGTAGTGGTTTAATATATCAAGAATGTACATTATGTCGCGTAATAATTAAGCGTGCACGTTCACTGCTTCCGTCTTCGCATCAAGCTGTCAGTTGGGCTCAATGTCCAACGTGGCGACAGAAGCAAGACACTGGACGTACCTCTGGAATCATACAGTATAACGACAAATGCACGCTGAAAAAAAACTAAAGCGAGAGCCAGTGTTAACGCTATATAGAGGAACGCTTGCTCGCTGGAACATTAACTATAAAATGCAAGCGTCAGGCGGGTAAAAATGCGACGCGTATAGGAAAGACGAAAGAGTCAGGATATAAAGAAAAGTAAACAACAGACGCGGTAGTGAGCCTACTTGAGTCAAAGTTGCACGGCGTGGGTAGTGCACCATTGCTCGCGCGGAATAATAAAGCCCGTGGCTTTCATCACTTCGCGTGATCTTGATGCTCACTGCAACTGCATGCGTACGCGCCTGACCCCATCAGAATAGGAACGGCCGATGCAAAAGGACAGAGCGATGGGCCAGTCCGTTCCGTGGCGTCGTGAACATTGCAGTGCGAAAAAAATATATACACAGACGACGACAGCAGAGGCCCGTGCTCTGGTGTGTTAGCGCGCGGCACGGAATATTACTCGACATTCATGCAGACGCACAAGACACAGAGATGGTTGCCAAGCACGCAGGCGTTTCGTAATTCCCTCATTCGTATATCTCGAGGATTAATTATGTCACGTATGGTCGGCTGTTAAATCTCCGGACCCGCCCCGTTTCATCTCCTCGTTTCTTCTAGACTTTATCACGCATTCACTTCCGGCATAACGCTTCCGAAAGGGCCCTTGAGCCGCAGCTCCCTTCTCTGAACCTCCTCAACTCCCCCCTCCCCCAAAGAAAAAAAAAAGCAAAGAGTTGTTTTTCCTTGGGCTCACATGAAGATGTAAGCGGCGGACCCCTCGACTTTCATCAAAGCCACCCGCGCAACGCAAACTTTCCCCGCGGCCTCGGCGGTACATATGTACCGTTCAGCCGCCCACACACGGCTGGTACTTCCCGAAAAAGGCGGAAACGGGGCGGCCGAGAGAGCAAAAAAACAGCGCGAGTCATCCCGCTCGTGATGGGTGCGCGTAAACCCGGCGGTGTGACACGCACGCACGCGAGCACACAAGCACGCGCGCGCGGCCGACCCGCGGTTCGCGACGAGCGCTCGGGGATGAAGGCGCAGCATGCGTGGCCCGTTTACCGCTAAACAAATAATCTTCCATTCTCGCGCTCTCCCTCCGTCGTTCCCGTTCGTCCCTGCTCTCGACAGAGTGAGCCTCGCAGACCGTTATTCCTTCGGGAACGGAGCTCCGAGGACGTCGAGGAGGCGCGCGGCAGTCTCGGAAGCCATGACGGCGCCCACGGGCCGAAGCGCGGAGGCGTTAGAAAAGTTGAGCGATCTGGGTGGTGGCAAGGGACCCGCGTGACGGCTGACAGGTGCGTCCTGTTATAGGCGCTGCGACGCCGCTTTTGAGGCTCAACACCGAAAAGAGGATCGCTGCTTCCTTGCCGGTGCTTCACGCCGGCTGCCTCGCCAGCATAAGAGGCCCAAACAACCCAAACAGCACTCCGTGAGCCAATCCCGTTCAACAGTCCTTCGGTGGGCGCTATTGCGGAGAGTTTATTTCCGGGACCTTTAAGTATGCAATGGGCGAGCGTGAATTTATATCAGCCGAAGGAGTCTGTGCCGCGGCCGTTTCGGGTTTATAGTGCGTGAGGGCGTAAGTGACACCTGCGAAAAACATCTTCGCGCGCGAAATGGCTTGTCGGCCCTAGCATACCTCTCTGGAGAAACAAACCGCCAGCGCCTCCGGTGTTTCCGAGATAGGCGTGTCAAGCCTACACTAAAAAAAAAAAAAAAAAAAAAAAAAAAAAAAAAAAAAACCGTAATTTTTGTTATAACGTTATTACTCCACAGCCAGCGCTTTCTTTTACAGACTGTAGTGGTTTAATGTATTCAGAACGTACATTATGTCACGTAATAATTAAGCGATCACCTTCACTGCGTGCGTGGTGGCTTAGTCTGCCCGCGGCAAACTAAGCCACCACCCACACAAACTCTCTCTCTCTCTCACACATATACATATATAATAAACAATCATGATTTAGACTACACTAAAATACAAGAATAATCAGGAATTAACGGATTAACTAACATAAATTCGTTAAACTCGCTTCTGAGACGACAAATCCACAGATACACTGATTTCCCTGCCTCCAGGATCGGCGCACGCTTTTTTGTCGACAGGGTGCAAAACAAGCGCATAATTCAGCAAAAGAGGTACAGCAACAGCTATTAATGTGTTCCTGCGGGGAAAACCGGCGCATCACTGCCTCGCACCTCCCCTGGTTTTTTTTTGTTTTTTTTCACGTTAGTAGAGCTGCAAAAGCTCTTTTTTTTTTTTTTTCATGGGGTACGGTATCCATTTTAACCTCCTCTGCGTATAGCTTCGATAAGCAAAAGCAGCACCGGGTCCACCGATAAGGTAATCAATACGGTGGCCGCGGTCGCGCTGTCCGCATTGACAACCCCCAGTAGCAATTGGCGAAGGAAGACGAAGTCATTTTCCTTTCTACCAAAGCAACTTCGAAGTATATACATAAACCGCGGGCTGATTGCGGCCTGCTACGCATGAAGTCTTCCCATATCGTTGTTTCCGTCCTACAACTGCGATTACAAATGCAAGATGCGTGCGAAAGCGACCAAGCTGCCCCGAGAACAAGCTTACTGTCTGAGAGGCATTAACGAATCAAATGGTGGCAGCTATCCTTGGTTTGTTCGCGGCAGCTGCGTCATTTAACTGTCACGACACGAACGATCATATATATTATACATAACCCAGAAAGATATGACGAAACTAAATTTGGCAACCCAAGCCCGTGCGCATGAGAGAAACGGGATGTAAACAATAGTACACACGTAGCACATCCCTGTACGCAAGCGGCACTAAATACTCAGAGACACACATATATAAAGAAAACTTCTACATGCGGCGCTCTCGGCGTTATTTCGTATCTGTGTAGGAGGCCTCCCACACCACTATCTCGCCCAGTTATGTCGGCGGTTTTCCGATTAGTATAATCCGACAAGGCCACCGCGATAACGAGGCAGCATGATATCGCCTCGCGGTCCATTAAGCGTCCGACACGCATACGCAAATCAGCTTGCCAATCTTTGATGCGTGCGCATGCGCGGATTGACGTTTTCTATTACAGGAATGGGCGCACAAGATACAGTACGCTCTCATGCAGGGACAAAATCAGCGAGTCGCGCAGTTTGCAGAGCTGCGGTGGCCGAACACAGATCCCAACTAAAACGGCGGAAAACATGACCTCGGCAATCATTTACGGAGCCACTCGTAACATATATCCTCATCCAAACTTAGAGAGGGCGCAGGTAATGCATATACACGATCGAATGAAGGAACCCGGTTCAATAAGATGGCCGTTTACAGTTGCCGGAACGTTGCTCCTCTTATTTTTCTCGGCACGCTCCCGCTGGGTAACATGCTCGAAGATCTGTTGCCGCAAGTTCAGCCTAACTCGAAACACAATTAAATTTGGTCACGGCATTTAGCGAGACGAAATAGGACCAACATGAATGTTTAAAATAGAAGTGGCGGTGTGTAATTAAAGTCAACCATTGGTAACATGCTCGAAGCTCTTCAGTTGCCGCAAGTTCAGCCTAACCCGGAAAACAATTAAATCTGGTCACGGCATTTAGCGAGACGAAATGGGCCCAACATGAATGTTTAAGACAGAAGCGGCGGTGTGTAATCACCAGTCAACCAATGATAATAATAATTATTTTTCGGATAAGGAAAGGAAGCTATATATTTTCTGCAGCCCCTGTCGGGATCCCGACTCAGGGAGCGAAATAGTAGAAAGATCAACGCCGTATAGTAGAGCGCTGCGGAAATTTTAACAACCTGGTGTTTTTTTAGTGTTCACAGAAAAATTCACACGCGCCAGGGTTCCATCACAACGTCACACTTGCACGTCACTGCAGCACCGAGAGGCAGCGGTTCTTTTGTCTTCGCTGTTGCTGCGTCCGTCACTTTTCGTACATAGGAGGCGTGGTAAATACCGACTCCGTTCAGTCGTTATTTACGACTGTACGAAGTCCCGCCCGTACGGTCGTTATTGACGACTGTACGGAGTCGGTCGTACTCCGTACGGTGTCGTCGCCATTTTACAAGAAGTTATACGCAGTGGGCGGCGAAAATGATCGAGGGAGCGACCATAAATATTCTGGAAGTTTGCAATAGAACTGTCGGAACAAACGGGGTTTCACCGGCAATAACATCGTGAATACTACATGAAATCGGAGTGAACCTGTCAGGTACATACATCGAGATGGCTTCAGACTGTTCGAGTCAGGGCACACCTCCTCTATAATTCAACCGATCACTCAAGTTGCACGTATATTGTTCCCCATCTTCCGAGTTCGTTGCTCAAGGCAGTGCGAAACTTTTGCGCGATCACGGAGTGCACGCTGTGTTTTGCAATGCAATCTTGCCGAGTCATTTGTCGCTATGTCAAAGTCACTACATGCGTGTCGCTAATGAGACGCGTAATTTCTTACCGGTATGAGATGAAATTCTGATACGATAATTATACAAGATACCTCGTTCATTTCGGTGCGGGGTCTAACGCAAGGGCCTCGGCAGGCGGCTTTTTTGAACTGTTCATCTCTCCCCTTACCCTAGCACGCTGACGAATGATTGACCTCAGTAAACAACAACAAAAAAAAGCTTTTTTTTTTCCTGACTTCCTCTCAAAGAATGCAAGTTAATGCGATGACCTCTTAATTTAGAAGAAAAAAAAAAGAAAGCGCTGCCACTGACACGTGTCCAATCAGAAAACGTTCGCGCTTAAAATCTCTGTCATTCAGCACGCTTCAGAACAAGTTCGCTCATGTGGAGTGAGCGCTTCTATAACGTAGTACGTCCTGTTGCCACAGGAAGGCTTAAGTTTGTGCGTACATTTCTTTATGTTTACGAATACCGGTCCACCAGAGGCGTTTCCGGCTGGAAGCAGAACTGGTAGCGACATACAGCGGCGGCTTGCTCAACTACAATGCATACTATTCTCTTTTTCAGTCGCGTGACAGTCCTCGTCGAAAGAAAATAATGAAAGCATTGTGGGTTAAAGCTTATCTCCCGGTAAATGCAATACTTTAGCAGTCAAGCAAAACGTGCAAGCCCTTGTAAAACTTATGGCTTTGTGTGTCTCCGGTTTAGGCCCCGCGTGGGCGTTGCCGATCACGTACAAGTTACAACCTTCCGGTAAACCGGCATCCGCAAACATAGAGATGTCTAAGGGCAAACTAAAATCCTCTAGTGATAAGAGTTAGCGCATTGTGAAATACGAGGTCACCGGACGCCCGCGATACAGAGACAATGCCACGCTTCGTCTGAACGCTATCACAGCCACGTTCACATGTGTTCGACGAGCAAGAGCAACGATCTTAAACGTACAAGATATGTTCACAATTGCACCGATGCAGGAAATATGCGCAAGATGCGAAATATCACACGCTTTTTTGACTGTGCTAACGGTTATGCTCGTTTGCAGTTGAGCACTACGCCATGGCATGGCGTCACCAGCTCTGAAGCTCTCTTCCGCTAACGTCCCGATAGGGTTTGCGGACAAACTGAAACTACGATAGCAATCCAGGAAACCGCGGGTCAGCAGCACGCGGCGTCCCTTTCACGCCCAGGGACCCTATTCACGTCGCCGAACGCGATACATACGATCGATGCATAACTAGCAACGAAAAACTGAGGGTTATATGGTTCCACATACGAGTCCGGTGTTACTGATACAGGTTTGGTTCAGTCTTGACACCTCGCGTGCGCCTTTCCAAACGAATAGGGCGGTTACCGGAAGAAGTAAAAAACAAAAAACAAAAACGCGATAGCCTTTCTACTCGATGATGGGCACAACAAAAATTCGAGAACGTGTGAGTGGCGAGGTTGCGAGGCGTTGACAGAGCATTAGTTCCAAACAGAGATAGTCCGTGTGTAACACTTCGTCGCCACTATACGCGATGAAAAGTTCATTACGCGGGAGTACAGGCACCCAACGCGAGCACGAAAGCGTCACCGGTGAAGTCATTAGTAAAATAGTGCGGAACTGTCCGTGCGCCTACACATATTACATAGGCCCGAAACGGGGAGACTTAATTCCTAGATCTAACGAGCTCTTTTCTAACACACTGGATGACTCATGCCGTCGGGTGAAAGCACGCGTGCATGAATACATACATACATACATACATACATACATACATACATACATACATACATACATACATACATACATACATACATACATACATACATACATACCGTCAACCAAACGTAAGTCTACGAAACACGAACTATAGTCTGCTTCAGAAGTTCCGTGCAGCACTATGGAAGGTACAGCCCTTTTCGGCCAATCCGGAGGGCGTACACCTGTTAAACATGTCCTTCCGCGACTTGTGATCTGCCAATGGCGGGCGCTGCAGTGGCAACTGCAGCCCTGCAAGGAGGAAGGTGAAGCGGGGTGTGCATGTCCCAACAATTCGTATCGCTTCGGAAGAATGCTGCGCTCGATGGCCTCGTAGCCTAGGCTCTGCTGCACGGAACTCCTGAAACAGACTACAGGCACGATGACGACGGCAAACAGCGCTCGTTCTGTTTTAGAGTTGGCGCTGCGCAGCCGCAATATCAGATTAATGAATCCCGAATAGATCGAGGCAAGCGGGCTCGCAGACAGGTGTAAACACCCGTTCCGCGAGTACGTTCACGCGACGCTAAACGCCGCGCCGCTATTGCACACCTGGCACAAACGAGAAACGTGCCGCACGGACCGGGATCGGTATGTTCCGTGTCACATTAGAACATCGCAAACGAGCATTGCGACACACGGATGTCAAGCGCGCAACTCTCGCCCGGCAATACGAGCACCAATGTAAATAGACGCAACCACGTGTAGTGTCCGTACTCGTGAGAATTTGTTTACGCTAGAGGCATTCGCGACACAAGGGGAAATTACAGCCAGGCTATACGAGTTTCATTAGCGAGGGCCAGCTTTTCGCCAATGGCGAAAGGAAATGTACGAAAGGAAGCCTTCACGGACACGGCTCGGGACATATAAAGAACGCGCGATATCCGCACCAGGTTCGCTTGTATTCATCGTTATCCACCCTTCGCTTGTGCGAAGAACCTTAGAACATTGCTAATTCTCGTTCTAATATACGGTGCACTGTAGAATGTTCCGGTTATCTTATTGTACACTGGTGCGCTGTAGAATACCGGTTATCTTATTGGGACGTGAATCCACGTCTTAAAATTTAACACGAGGCTTAGGGGAAGAAAATAGAATTCCTTCAGAACTAAACCGCGCTGTTGCGGCGTTCGTTTATTAAATCTCAAATGACGGTAGGCTGATCAACTAGGAGTCCCTGATAGCATTTTAGGTTAATTAATTTACACGGCACACACTGCAATTGACGACGTGCCGCAAAGCCGGTGAGCTCGCAAGGCGTGATCAGTATGAAAGAACGTTCGGTGCCATACGAACGTAAGAGAAACTGCATTTCGTCCGATGTGTACACTGCATCAGGTTTGCAGAAGCGCTTGGTCTCGCCGTTACGATGCATTCATACGGTGGGGAAAAAGATTAAGGTATAAGGCTAACGTAACCTTCGCCATTCTCCCCGATGCAGGCTGCACAGTAATAAGAATAATGTACAGTATACGCGTCCTTACTCCCATACCTGGCCACACAAGAATGAAGCGAGTGTAGGCGGCAAATAAATCGCGAGTGACAAAAAATAACGTGATTTGCATATATGCCCATCGCCGCAAGAGGTCCATTCGCAGTAGTAGGTGAGCCATATGCAGCGCGATGTAAAGCTTGCGAACGACCACTGATCAGGGTGAGCATAGGAACGCGAATAGGTGGCAGTAGAAGCTGTATTCAAATGGTTACCTGACTAAACTACTGCGGCTGTAAACAAAAGCCGCGCAGCCCGAAACGGCAACCTCGAATGCGCCCATTTCATTTCGGCGGTGCTCGAGTAATGGATAAGGGCTGCTCGTTCTGTCCATATACATAGCGTGATCGCGCTAAACTCGGCGGCTTATCTGCCACCTACATTTGCTCCTGCGGCGATTTCAGGTGCACCCTCGAAGGCGCATTCATTCTTGCTTTCCCGCGCTCTTTGATAGCCTGTGCGCCGAGTACGACGGGTGATATTGCCGCAATATCTTAACTGTTTCTTTTTCTAAATTGCAATAGTAGTCGTAAATACACCCGAAGACACTGCAGGTCAAGACAAGAAAGGCACGAAAAGACATTAAAACCAGGACTGCTATCGCAGCTGTGGACTTATAGATATGATGGCCATATATTAAGGAAACCCGACATAAGTGGTGGCGAAAAAAAAGACGGTATTGTTTAAAATTGCGCTGAAAATAAGGGAGGTCGTACTGTATACGGTGATGGCTACTCCTTTTCGTATTATAGATATACGGTAAAAGAAACAGCACTGCAAGGGGAACTGTCATAGAGTGGGAAATGCAAGAGTTTACTGAAAACTTCAGTGAAGTTCGTGTATATATACACAGCTAGTAGCGGCATACACAACACGTATATCAATACGCACACCAGAACGCAACACACACACACACATACATACATACATACATACATACATACATACATACATACATACATACATACATACATACATACATACATACATACATACATACATACATACATACTCGAGTCCGAGACAAGAAGGCGTCGCCCGAAGAATCGACCCGCATACGAAACGTACATCTAAAGCATCAATGGAATTCGGTGTTACGGCCCTCTACGCTGCGTACAAAGTTGGCGTGCTTCTTTTATAGCATGAATCCGTGTCAGTGTTTTCATTTCGCTGCTTCGTTAAAAGGTAGGGGGGAAAACCGCTTCTAGGAAAATAAACAAAGTAGAGCGTATTGATGCATAATCGGCCTGATGTGTACGTCGATATCCCATCACGCGACACAGGGAGGCAGCGATGGGAAATCGGCGCGATGCATTATGCATACGAAACTCTCCCTGCCGCTCCGTTTCGACGGGTGTGTATACACCCCTTACAGGTGAAAACGTAGCGCTATAGTGTGGCCAAAAACAACGCACACGGAACCATCTCGAGAGCTACGACGCGTTGCTTTGTCCCATGACCTCCACCCTCAGCCACCTTCCAGTTTCATCCAAGAATGAGCCCAACTTGCCCGAAAACAAGGTTACGACGTATATATGTATTTTCTGCGGTTATGAATTACACATATACGCTACGGTTTAAAGAACGGTGAGCAAGCTTTACAAAGGTTAATCCTCCAGCGCCTGCTCGTTCGACGATGCACGAATGCCGCTTATATGCGGCCTCGGGGCGCGGGCCGTTTATATCGCGGGCCATCGCGTGCCGGCGTGCGACATCTGCACGCGATGCCACGACAGCGACGCCTTGTCACGCGTGAATAAACAAGAAGCACAACACAGATGACGTGCGGCGTTTTGAACATACGTCGAGGGGAAACGCCGTCTGACGAGTTCTAGCATAAAGCGTGTATGAATGTACTTTTTATATAAGGCGAATGCACACCAGAAAATTAGAGAAACACGTACGCAGCAGCAGCCCTGTCTGCCCTCGAGGCGTGTGTCGAAGACGTGACCAATAATTAAAGCCAACAGAAGGTTACCTCATACCAATACATTCGGAACACATACACTCGTAAAAGCACTTTTGTGAAGATACTGTGCCGCTGTCGCAACGTTTAGGTGTAAATGTACGCACAGCTACTGATGTCACTGCGCGCTTTAGTCAAAAACAGTGAAACGTTAGGTTTCCATGTGCAGCTTCCCATCTTTGTACTGCTGCTGGGCGTGCAAGTGCACCCCCCAATACACTGTCAAGTAGAAGTGCCACATTCGCGTATTAGTATCTGGCATTGCAGACTTTCTTGATACGACTGTGCCCCGCATTTGAGCGAGTGCCTACTCGAGGGAGGATTTAGACTGCGTCCTTGAGCGAGTGCCTACTCGAGGGAGGATTTAGACTGCGTCCTGTAACATGGAAATTCCATGTCATATCAAGCATATTACGTATACACCCCGAAAATGGCAAACTGTCTAATGCAATACCCGTCACCGAGGTACGATATTGAAAGTCAAAACGGATTATTATTCCTGCGTCGCTGTGGTGCCGCACCCTTGTCCCTGGTTCCGCCACCAAAAATATGCAACAAACGAGGACAGGTGGCAATAGCTATAGAGAACACGCTTTTACTAGAAAACGATTGGTTAGTTGGTTGGTCCCATTAAGTGAACGGAGCTGTGGGATGAAAAATCGATACTAATAGACAAGAAAAAGTTTTAGAAAAGTCTCTTCGACCTGCCTTCTCCGTCTAACGCGTTCCCTCCATGCCCGCGCACAACGTTTGTTATTCCAGCGGTTGCAACACATACAAGTGTTCGCAAACGTATAGTACCCTAATCGAAATTTCTTTAAACTGAACGCTTGTTGACTTTAGCAGGTTAGGCACGAGGCGCTTCTATCAGAACTAGAGTTACTCTTATGGCTCCGGGAGCCATATACAGTACAACCCTAATCAGGACTAGAATGAAACCCTGCTGGCGGATTTTCTCTCTCACGTTTGCTCCGCTCGATGCAACGCTGAAAGCATTGCATGTAGAAAAGTATAGCAAATGCATTAAAATGTGATGGCGTCACACCGACCCGACAGGTAATTTCCCCGAACTACCGCAATAAAACAAGTCCTGCTTTTGTGAAGTGACCTATTGCGGGACCGCACCTTCCTGAAATGAGGCTTTAAGCGCTGTTTTCGCTAACTTCGTGTTGCCTAAACATACAATCCCTGTTCGTACAGTCCCTGTTCATGATTGCATGTTTTTATTGCTTTCCGTGGGCACTCCAGAGACCGTGGTGTGAGGCAGGTCCTGCGGAAACAACAGAAGGCATCTACCACGCCTGCTAAGCGACCGTGATCCAACCTTTCCCAAAGGACAACTGCGCCGGCTTTCCCGCAAGTGCTCAGGAGGAGGTAAGTTTTACAGCCTGCATTCCCTGGACGTCACTGCATTCGCGAATGTACTAAACCTAGAAAAGTCGATGTTTTTTTTTTTAAATCAGGCAAAAATGTTCGAAAAGAAATATCAAACAAGTCAAATTCAGGCTAGGAAATAGGTAACGGCCCTTCTGTATTGTGCACCGTGCTGACAACATTCTTGCTACAGGGCATACACTCGAGCATATGCGAATCTACTCATGCAACCGTAGTATGGCCGTTTTTCTGCCCACGGAGATCTTGTAAGACCTGGCGCCGAACAGCAATACGATTCCTGCGAAAGGTCGCTATTTGCACCTGTCGGTGTGCCTCCGATGATACGACGTGCGTTACATAGCCACAAATTTCCGCGACACAGGATTTTGTGTATAATTTGTTCCCTCTCCACAAGGGCCCGTGAAAATGTTCTCTTCTGTACCAAGCAATCTACCAACTGCAGTGTTCTCGACGTGAGATCCCTAACGGCCGAGACTATTGGCGCATTTCTTCTCGCGTTTATCTGTCTTTACATTTGTCTCAGAGATCTGCGGGACCTCTTCGGGGCCAGTCGGCGGCGACCCAATTTACGAAAATTGCACTGTCCCTGCAATAGTCTCGTTTTCCTTCTGACTAAATAACATGTTAATTGGCACGCACTTCACACTGCGAGACATTAAGCTCGAGCAGCAGTGTGCACACGTCAACATTTATATTATAGTGCCCTTTAGGCTTCCCGGTAGAATTCCGCTCGTGCGCTTGCAGACCACGCGCAAGTTCTCAAGAGAGAGAGAAGGAGAGAGAGCGACACAGTGCGATCACGCTCACTCTCACCGACAAGTGTCATGACAGTGAGAGTTCACCGCGTCTCAACCGGGATGCAAACATCCCGACAGCCGGTGGCGGGCACAGAAATCTAGGACCTAAAGTGCAAGTCGGCTGGCTGGTGGAGGAAAAAGCTATGGGGGCAATTCTTATTATTTGTAAATGCGAGAGCATCATAGGTCATGAATGTGTCGCTAAGTTGTGCCGATAAGATTGATGCTGCGGCAAAATCTCGCTGGGCTTGTCGAAGTCACACGGTTCGTGTCGTACGGCTTTCTCAGTTCCTTTTGTTTTGCACGTTCTCAATCGGTTTCAGGAGGCGTGAGCGGGGCGATTATGTGACCCTCACGCACCGGCCAGAGCGTTGCTTCGACAGACGCTCGTTCTTCATTTCGCATTGTCGGGGACTCGCATGCCTAGTCAATCGACTACCAACCTTCGGTTTTTAACTAACTACGTGCACGGTCTCGAAAGTGACGTAATTTATGCGTCGCTTTTCTGTCAGAGTCTTCTGATGAGAGCGGTGTCGCACATTTACCCAAGTAATGCTCCCGAAATTAAAAAAAAAAAAGGACATACAAAGGAGAGAACAGATACCTGCTCGGTTGCTTCTCTTCTTTAACCGTTCTGCGCTGCTCGTACCACAAAAGAGGAGTGAATGATGCGGTTGACGCATCGCTGACTCAAAACAGAGACAGTCCTCAGCACGGAAGTTCACTGTTTCTGCGAATGTAAGCGACAGCAGATCCCTTCGCCTAAATTCAAGCTATAAACGCGATGCCCTTACGCTCATACACTCGATCCTTGAGAATGTAAGCGCGCGCACGTCTCTGTGTTCCCCGTTTCGCGTTCTGTGCTGTTGCTGGCCGATTCAGAACGTAACGTTTCATGTACTCTACCGACGACCAACGCAGAGACCAAGCATTCCGCGCCGATGGTTCCAAGGAGCGGAGCATTCCCTGTCCTGGCCGCCTTCGTGCTGTGCGCCTGCTGCTCAAGCCTGTGTTCCATGACGGCCGCCGCCAGTCTCGGCGGCGTGTCGGCGGCTGCCATGGGCGTACCCGTGAGCCTGGGCGCCGACACCGAAGCGCGGCGCACTGCAGAGAGTGCAGGCGGCAGCAGCGCGGGGGCGTCCAGCGCTGCCAGCAAGCGCTACGAGTCGCACAAGCCCGTGCTTCTGTCGGCACTGCATTCGCCCGACAGCGCCCACCAGCACATGATGCTCGTCGATCTGTCCGCGCTGCACCACCACCAGGAGCCCGTGATGGGCTTCCAGACGGACGACTACTACGGTTCCTCTTCGTCTAACTCGATGGCGTCCGCCGATTACGGTGACACCTGGGAGGACAACAGCCTCGGCGCCGACGACAGGATATACAGGTATGAGCGAGCGTCATGAGCGCGGTGGCAATCGCTCTAGATCTGCTCAAGTTGAACCCCGCTGATGAGCTTAATTCGCATATTGTTTCGAACGCGGCGCAGTTGGGGTGCTCCGAAGCGTGCAGAAATAATCGTAAGCTGATTAACGTGCGCACGCAAATTAGCAGGTGCGACATCGTAATTTCGCCTTGGGGGGACAGGTCAGTGGGTGCCATATTGAACGCTTGACTGATGCAAGCGATTATTTACAAGCTCGAAAACGAGCACTGCCCTCAGAAGGTGCGGTAAACGTCTGCGTCTCCAAATTATTCACCATTTGAGGCTTTCAGTTTCTTAACACTCACAACTAATTCCATGAAGAACGTGCGACAGTCATATGTCTTCCCATGTGCGCTGCCGTACACTATAACCTCCAGCCAATGAAGCCTGTAGCAATTGCAACGTCTGGATAATAAGCATCATATTGCAAAGACATCCAGGAGAACTCCGTGAAATTTATGCGTGCTTTCAAACGTTACAAAAAAAAAAAAACTGTCATCACGATAAACAAGTGCAAAAGACTAGCAACACGTATATACTTCGTTCACAGGCGGCACCAGCCCTACGAGGAGATGCACAATGACATCGGCGACAGCGACCAGCTGCTGATGCCGTTCCTGCCAGAGAACACGGTGGGCCTGCACTACACCGGCTTTCCTTTCATCGAGGATGCGCTCCACTTGCAGCGCCAGAGCAGCCGCGAGGACGCCTTCAGCGACTACCTGCGCGCACTGGTCGCCAACCGAGACCGAAAGCGCAGCGTCTTCCTCTCCCAGAGCTGGCAGCCCGGAGGACACCCAGGATCTTCTCTGCTCCGAAGGCAACATCAAACGCCGCGGCAGCAGCCACGGCAGGTCTCTGATGAGCCCTCATCAGCATCTCCCGAACATACCAGCAGCAGTGGCCCGACAGACCGAAAGGGCAGCGAAAAAGATCGGTCCGTTCATCACCGCTACCACCCGGCCGTACCATTCATCTTCTCGTCCAAAGGCTGGCATCCCGGAGGCCGCAAACGCAATTTCTTCTTCTCCAGGGGCTGGGGTCCGGGCGGACGGCCGCTAACAATGCGCGCCGAATACTTTAAGAAGAAGCCACACGCCGCGCATGCCGGCGGCGAAGACGTTAACGACAACGAGGCATCCTCGACGGGGCTCACCCAGGGGAGAGCCGTCATGGGCGGCGGTCACGGCAATTCGGACTCCTCGTCGTCCACCGTGAAGGTGACCAGCACACGGCACGGGCACCGGCCGTGCCGGGCCAACTGCTGGCGCATACCGCACCTCTTCGGACCCTACTGGTAGAACGGAACGAGCATTGTGCCACGTGAGCACACAACAGCCTGTTCGCGGAGATGATGACAATAAAGATGCGAATGGCTCGCGGAAAGTTGGGTCGGGATGTGACGACCGCCGACATCCAGGTTTCCAAATCAGTATCTTAGTCAAATTGGCAATGAAATATCAAAGCCCCGTACAGTGTGGAAAATGTGACAGGCAATTTTCGGGTATCACTGCTAACGACAAGGACAAGCAGGGCTGGCGTAAAGGACGATGAACAATGGGCTCCGAAACATTGTTAGCATACATCACTAGCACAAGCCAATGGCAACAGCATGGTGAGAATCGAACTAGCCTTCGGCATCGTTTGAAAATAGTTTCCTTTGTTTTAAATGTAGGAAAAGTAGGTGCATTGCAAAGAAACTGAGAGCACAGCCTTATCTAAAATATTCAAGAAATAAATCCATCCAGTTTATAATTCCAAGCTCAAATTCATTAGCCAAGTTCCTAGAATTAAGCTAAGTAAAAGCATTACAAGAAGATACACAGAGAATGGCCATGCAGAAATGCATGATTTGCACAGCTTTTCCTTTGTCTTTTGCGTGGTGGTGTGCAAATTCCATTCACGGAGCCTGAAACAGACCTATCTGTTTAAGCATTATCACTAGGATGAGCTATAACTTCAGCACTTCACGTGGCTATAATTTGGCACATTAAGCCAGTGAAGGCATCACCAGATTCTTACACATGTAGCTTCTACAGACTTTCTTAACTTCAAAACATCATGGTTGGGAAAGACAACCATGAAACGATAAAACTGGTAGTTATCCTCACTTCATGGATGATTAGTCAAAGCCCTGAACATAAAATGCATCGTGGGTATAAACGCAGCGACAGTTAACTCAGAGAACCCTACATTCAATGAATGCATGCACTTGTTCAGTGATAATAAATTTCAGTCTGGGGCACTTGCAATTCAATATCCACTGTTTGTGAATGACCTGATTCCTCACAAGAAAGGCCAACAGCAACCAGGGAAACAAGAAGGAAACTCACGGTGGTCGAAATAATACTTACATACGATTTGCATACATTAGCATTTCAAGATGTGATGTTGTTGAATGCACAGAGCTCAATGATGCCTATCACTTAACAATGCGACTATCTGTCAAAAGAACAGCAAAAGTGTTGCTGCACGCAGATACGTTCACAAGCCCTTAGATATCTATTAACGTTTTCCTTTTTTTTTCTATCCCTCTGTGTCTTGATCCTCACTTGCTTTATACCTGTGTTAATAAGCACAGTGTGTGTTCTCCGCATTGTAAGTGTTATATAAACCTGTAATAAAGTATGATTCACTGTTTTAAAGCAGCAAAAATGCACTTTTTTCGGTCATCACACATGCTGCCACAAACCTGACTGCTTTGTACCCAGAGCTTGATGAAATGGTATGTGACGGATGAAGCAATTTTCGAATACTTGCAAGATGTGATCACACAGAAATTACAAGATGCACAATCAGGTGCACAAGTGATGGTGAAAGAAAGGAGCATAACCCCTTTAGTGGCCGAGTGTACACTTGTACACATCAATTTTAAAGGTGCATCACACACCAGCTTGCTACACTTTGCTTCATTTTGCTACCTATTGCTACAGCAGATCATTTTTTTGAGGGCTCTAAGGATACTACCGTGTTCAATGGGTTGTCCAACATGCAGTCTAACGACAATGCAAATATACTGTAATTTTTGTTTGCTTGGAATGAACATAACCACTAAAAAATGTGGCTGATCCCTCTGTCAAAGGGATCGGTATAACACAAAAGTGAAATGTGTCTTCACATAAGCAGGTGAATGTTGATTGTTACATCGAGGTCACTGGTACGGCAGCGTTTGTCATGGATGAACCCACATCCACGCATTGCCTCCATAACATCAAGGACCAACCCCTTGTGGTAACTGAAGTAGTTTACATAACTGGACACAGTCCACAGTAAATAGCGCGCGACAAAAGTATCAGTCATATCTACCTGCGCCTCATTGCCCCGTGAACGTCGTTGTCGTGCTTGGGCACCTAATGCAGCAGCGTTCCTGTTGCCATTATGCTCGAAGAATCGTCAGCGGGGGAACACTACCCACGATGAAAGGTGACTGGCGTTTTACCACTGCGCTACCAGTGCACATAAGCTGCGTGAATCAACGTTGGTAAGGACGCCGGTATGTTCTTTCTAACCACGCTTCTTTCTGATGCATGCACAGTTTCGCACGAGTGCATCGAGGTGGACTTAGGAATGCGCCTGGAATGGTGCCTCCATTTAGGAGAGGCGAAGTAAAGCTGCAGGGATTCAAAAGCTGCAGTGATTCACTTCACCTCCCCTGGATGGCAGCACCGTTCCAGGCAGTGTGCACCTGGATACGCTCGAACTGAGCCAGATGGGAGCGCCGAAGAAAGAAGGAATACAAGGCGCGTTCGTACAGCGTCGGGCATGTACGGCATTAGCACAGTGGTAGAGCACCGGCCACCTTTGATCATGGAGCGGGATGTTGCGAGTTCGATTCCCAGTGCATCAATAGAAAATTTTCAGAGTGTTTTTCTTTGCTGTTCATGTTTACTTTACTGCGTCATTTTCATTACGGTAGTGACGTACGGGGTCGTGGTGGAACCTGGCATAAAACACTTTCATGCTAAGAGTAGTGCATGTACTTCAGGACTGACGTTAGATCACTTCTATAGATAAATAGAAGATGACTGATGAAATAATGAAGAGTTATTTAATCGTACTCCAAATATGAATGATTACAGAAAGCTGCACAAATTACATACTACCGCCCTCCCACTCTTGCAATGGAATACTGAGTACCTTGGAATAAAGTTGTGTTAGTTTGACACAGTTATACCCTGTTATAATTCGCACTTGAGAGGGATAAGTCTTTTGCTGTGAAACTGAGTGCCAAGTAAAGAAGCGTAGACAACAGAACCAACCATGACAAATATATTGATGATTATGACACTGAATAGCAGAACAGCTTGACCACACTTACCTACAATACATAAAGCGTCAGCATCCATTCCAAAACAACCAAAGTCCACCATGACTGCTGTAAAACCTATTTATATGTATCAAGCATGATGATGGCCCTATTTCCTTTTTTTCTACTTTAAAGAAGTCACTGCAAGAACTATGACAAAGGAACTAAAACGAGAGGGGGAGGAGAATTTCACAGCAGAAACCCCCCCATGCACGGCTGTAAGGATGCCAAACTTAGAAGCCACAAAGTAGGTATGATGCTATACATCAAGCAATATTGGCTGTTACTATGTCTTTGCTGGTGGATCAAGGTAAGTACCATATATATAGCATAGCTCCCCTTAGCTACCATGTTTGATGTTTGATTTCTTGTAGCATCAGATCTTTTAAGTGATTGTATTGTAACACGCCCCCCTCATCTACCCTATGCCTATTCATAGGCCTGTGAGGCCCTTCTAAATAAATAAGCAAAAAAGCAAGGAAATGCTTTATTGTAAAACAAAAGAACATTTCAGTTTTTTTGCTAAATGTATAATATATATATGAAACAGATGCTGCACAAATGCTCCACAGTTTCTTTAGGCCAGTTGAAAGCACACTCTTGAAAGACAAGCTCAGCAAATGACAGCAAATGCCAGTGATTGAAGAGACCCAGTGCAAATTCAGAAAGAACTGACCATCTAAATACCATTTGTACAAGGCTCAAAGCAATCCTCACTAAAATGACAGCTATAAAGAACTAACATCTACATAGATTGCACAGCTACTGTTCTCCTCCGCAAGAAAAGCGAAGGAATTCTGGTCAAGAAAGAGGTCAGGCAAGGTGACACAACCACCCCAATGCTATTCATTGCATGCTTAGAGGATGTGTTTAAGCAGCTAGATTGGAAAGACAAAGGAACTAAAATTGCTGGGGAATATGCCAACAATTTGAGATTTGGAGACGATATTGTCCTCTACAGTACTGATGGCCATGAACTACAACAAATGTCTGATCATCTAAATCGCGAAACTACCACAGCAGGACTAAAAATGAATCAGCAAAAAAACATAATAATGCTCAACAGCTTAGCCAAGGCACAACAATTCAAAATTGGAGACCACGCTCTAGAATGTGTACAAAACTATGTATATCTGGTACGATCTCTAACAGCAAGGGGTGCTAATGAAAAGGAAATTCTCTGAAGAATAAGGTTAAGGTGAAGCACATGAGGCAGGCATTCCCAAATCATGACGGGAAACTTTCCACTGTATCTAAAACGAAATGGGCATAACCACTGCATTCTCCTGGTGCTAACATACGGAGCAAGACACAGAGGATAACAAAGGCAGTCGAGCTGAAAGTGAGGACCACGCAACATGCTATGAAATGAAAAATGACACAAAGTGAGTGGAATTGATCAGGGAGCAGACAGGTGTACTGATATCCTTGTGTCAATTAAAAGAAATAAGTGGATCTATGCAGTGCATCTAATGCAAAGAATAGACAACCATTTGAGAATGAGAACAACAGGATGGGTACGAAGAAACGGTGAATGCAGCAGAGTCATGTGAAAGGTTTGTGAAATCCGCAGGCATGTGAAATCCACAGGCGTAGAATGGAACCAACTCGCCCAGGACAGGAAGAATTGGAAATCACTGGGAAGCCTTCAACCTGCAGTGGACCTAAAATAGGCTGATCGTGATCATGATTATGATAAAAAACCAGAGGACATACTTCGAAATACTCGTAGCATCGTGTGAGAGGCACTTCTGTAGAACACAAATAAGGCTTCTCCAAAAAGAATAATGCCTAGGATTGGGTAGCTAATATCAGGTCAACAAATCAAATCAGAAAGAAACATGATGACCAGCCCCAATAAATATGGCACATTGTTTAGAATTCACGGAAGGGCTCACTGATGTCAGGAAAGCAACCCTCTAAGACGTCCACCAGCACGAGGCTCACACTCCCAACTAGGTGGCCCCAATTCTTGAAGAAAGAGGTCTAATAAAAAAAAAAATTAACAAAGATCTCAAAGAACATGTGAAGCAATGACACCTCCACTCACAAAACTGAGTAAAATTGTGAAGAGCTTTAAAATAACAGGCAGCTCCCAAACCATGGATGGATAATAGGATGCCACAAGCCACAAACGTGTTGATGTAGAAAACGAAAGAAGCAGCAACATCGACGCTGAGTTGAAAGTTTCACAACTTGCATGAAGAAAGGAATAAGTTCACTGTGATAAAAATAGTGTTTCCTTTTACAGTGGTTGTTGATAAGAGAGGATTAAGGCAGATTTCATACTCATCAAAAAGACTACAGCAAGTGGCTCTTTCCTGGGCGAGGACAGCATCTCTTCAAGATCATGAAGTGATAAAACATGTGTCACCTAAACTGCAAAGAAGCAACAGCAACAGGTAGTGGGTGTGTTATCCTTTCTTTTTATATAGTTATTACAGTAGACTTCCTTTACAGACACTTTCAAGGTCACGTGGGATCTTGTTGATCGCGTTACACTTGTAAAATTCATGATAATATGACTTGTACGTACAAATATCTGTTACTTAAAACAGGGAAAGAAGTAACCTTACAATGGGAACGTGATCGTAAAAGGGAAGTAGTTCTTTTGCTTTTGCAAGATAGGAAATGGTGGCTTTAAGCCTTCTTCAATGGTTTCATCCCATCCACAATGGCGTTTTGCTGTTGCACAAACCAATGTGCCACTATAAATTAAGACGTCATCGTATGTAAGGTGCTGTGACAAAAGTGCCAGGGTTTGATCAGTCAGGAACTTATCATGCTTCCAAAGCGTGTGACCTCTATGTTATTACCTGTAAGGAGTGGATCTAACTGGCACCCATCTGACTGCCAGAACTCCAAAAATAAAGGTCCATTGTTGATGGTCCCTGCAGAAGTTCGTCCTAACCACAAAGCAGGCGATGTTCTTTGTATTAGGCAGAAGATTTTGCAGATTTAGCGGGTAAAACCATACAATTGTATTTTGAAGCAAGAGGGAAAAAAAACTTTAAAAGATGTACCAGAGCCACTTTCTTTTCACCCTTCCAGACCACTTTAGCAGTGAAACATCAGGAAGAGTGTCAATTGCTCAAAAAGCCAAGAAGCGCACAAGAACCACCACTGCACCTATAAAGATTCAGTCCTCGTCCACAACCAAGCAACAGTAAGGGGCATAAGTTCACACACACTCTGGTCTGCTTTTGTAACAGGACGCTCTACGTCCCACTTCATGCTGGGACATGAGTTGGCAGTGAGGTACAGCTTTTCTATCTGGCAACACTATACAATTTGCTACCATTTGCCAGAGAACACTAAAACTGAAATAGCTTTGCGCCACACTTTTCTTTTTCTTCTGGCACGTCACCACTGCAGACACGAACTACTAGTAGTGGGGAGGCTGCTAAGTCGGGGGAAGAACGAGGTAACACAATGGAGTAGGTTTAGCGAAAACGTATACTAATAAACTATTCTATACAGTAGAACCTCGTTATAACGAACCCGGATATAACAATCTATCGGATATAACGAAGCAATCGCAATTCCCCTTGAAATTTTTTAGGTGAAATTGATATTGGTTATAACGAACTAATCGTTATAATGAAGTAATTACTGCTCCCCCTTCAACTTCGTTATAACGAGGTTTTACTGTATTCTCAAATGTGCTTCATAATGGCACAATATGTTCTCAGAGATGAAATAAGCACAACCTGGTTTTCAGAATTCAAGTTTATGCGTGTGCTCATGCCATACAAGTAATTCTTAAAAGTCAACAGCACAAAAAAGGCAACAACCATAATTGCACAACCATGTACAGGTGCCTCTCACTGAGCATCTTGTAGACGTTTGTTAATCATACAAAGACATGACAAGACATATCCAATAAATGAGAACAATGCCCTGTACATAGGTTATCAGGTGCAGAAGAGGCTAGGTTATCAGGTGTAGGAGATTCCACTTACCATTTATCTCCCGCATGGCCTTGATGAAGTCCTGTGGGTCCTTGAAGCTTGCAAAGCCATAACCTTTGCTCTTGTTAGTCCGCTTGTCCCGAATCACTTTGGCCTTGAGGAAGGACGGGAACTTGCCAAAGACCCTAATCAAAACCTCATCCGTGACGTCGTTGCCAAGGTCTCCACAGAATATTCTGAAGTCGTCTACATAAAACATGCAAAAAGAGCAAAGCAACCAGTGAAAGCAATCTTGACAGGTAAAAAACATATAAAGCATAAAGAGACATTAAGTGAAAGATAAAAAGACTACTACTTCCAGTGAAAGTCGCCGGGACATATACTTCGAGCACTGGGATGCCTCACTTCCAAAATTTTGGTCGCGATGACTAACAGCACTTTTGCAAAATTGCAGATTAAGTTATGATGAAGAAAGAAAAAACGAGCACACAAATGCTTTTTATTCACATTTACCTAAAGTGTCTAAAATTAATTTCACCCGACACTTGCTTTGTTGTTCACAACTGAACTCGGGGTCTTGCTGGATAGCCACTCGCTTTTGCAATGTCCGCATGCTTTTCATAGCATGTGATTAATTGCATCTGCAATCTTAATCTTGTTGCTCAATGAAATTTTCTTCCATTTTGGAAGCTATTGCAGCCTGGTGCAACTGACTAGCAAGCCAAATAATGTCACGGCGTGATAGCGCCATCACACTCATCCTCACGTTGGCTTGGCTAGAGGTTTGACTTCACCGAAAGCCCCCAATGTTGCCAGCCGTAATTCAAACTTGTTTTGGCTTAAGCGTGCAAGCAGTGCAGTGCAAAAAGCATTGCTGCCATGATGAAGTATGTTGTCTGACCATGAGGACACGGTAAAAGTACATTTTATATGTCCACTTTGGAAAAAATCGCCGCTAATTTCGTTCACTGCAGCCGACAGTCCATTAGTGTGGTCCTTTAAAAGCGGACTTTGTTGCATAGAGAATACACATTGACCAAGCTTACGTTGACATACCCTCCATTACATTCAAAGGTCTGTTCTATGCGAGTCTGTCGTACCGAGCGTAGACTGCATTTGTAGAATTTCATGCTCAATACTTAGTGGCCTGCCTTCAGTGGATAGCACAGTCGATAACTCACCTGTATCCCACTCGTTGAGTGAGCCGTCCTCCCACGTCTGCTGTCCAGCTGTGCGCAGCAGACGTTTCTCTTTCTTCCGTTTCTTCGAGGAGCCCGCTTCTTCACTACCAGCAGACTTATCGGCAGCCTTTGACTTCTCTGCTGAGCGGTCAGAAGACTTCTGTTTCTCTGCCTTGTGAGAGGACTGCTTGGACGACTTGGATTTGGTCTCTTTTAGGGTCTCTGCTTTGCTGCTGTCCACCACTGAACCAACAGGAACAGGGATCACATTGACAGGTGCAGCTGTGAAGGGTGGGGCAGACACGACAGGAACCACAGCCGCGGCATTCTTCTTGAGGGGCGGCGCTGAGTACACAGTCGGTGCAGCAACGATGATGTTGGGAACGGCTGTGGGTGGAGGCGGTGGTGGTGGCGGTGCCGCTGCTGCAGCCACTGCTACTTGTAGGTGTGGGGCTGGAATAATGACTGGTGGTGGTGGTTCAGGAGGGCCAGGAAGAGGGTGCACGGCTGCCATAGCGGCTGGGGTGAGAAATGATGGTGGCGGGGGAGGTGGGGGCACAAGGGGGCCACTGATAAAAGGTGGCGGTGGTGCCATAGGCGGTGGACGAGGTGGTGGTGGCGGTGGACGAAGGTGCCGTAGCTGGTGAGGGATGAACTGCATGTGAGGAGGGGGACCTGAGGGGGGCATCGGAGGTCCTGTAAATTAGACAAAAGTGAGAGGGACCAATAAAGATGAATTCCATTTACTGCTACCGCTCTTCAACAATTTCACTCAGTTACCAATTTATTTAGTAGAAAACATTTCCTTGCAGTTATACACTGTTCCATCTTACTTGAGTTATTATTAGTTAATTCATGACTGCAATCAAAGTTCAAATAACAGACCATATTTAAGCATCCTTTTTTCCAGCTACTTCCTTTCTGTGATCTGCTTAAGCCCTGCAGACACAAGAATGTTTGCTGCCAGAGCCTCCCAAACCAAGTCCCTTCAACCATGCCGCATGTCAGAATAACCTGCAATAGCCCCATCACAGGGCTAGTTTGAATGTGCATAGAGTGAGTGCACCTTGGCACTAGCACCAGTCACATGCTGTCATATGTGAATACTTAGCAACGTTTGCCACATAACGCACTCACCAGTGGCTGTGTTCGCCCATCACATTGCTTAGTCTGATCATGTAGCTTTGATAACAGCAGTTCAAAAATACAGCGATGCTGAAAGCTGATTTGGTAGTATGCATACTTTAACCACCATTTTCGTCATTAGAACAATGTCATTATGCGTGAAAACTGATTATGTTACACAAAGGGATGATGAACAAGTTTACCATTTTTACTGTAAAAGGCATGTTATGGCTAGGGGCATGTTGTCAGCCATCCCAATTAGTTGTTGCGTTGTTCACATATGAGCAGCTGTATGTTTACAATGACTCATGGCGAGGAGTCGCCATAACCGTGATAGCAGACACCTTCCATTAGCACCTCATCCGACATCTAGTTGGTAAGAACAGCAGTCATCTGCAAAAAAAAAATTTTTTTTTAAAGTCCCACAAAACTGCATACAATCCAGGGCTGCTCTATTCACACGCAATGAAACCCAAGCTTTTGTGTGACAGGCGGGCCGTTTCTCCACTGAGGCACTCAACCTAACTTTGTCACACCGAAGTAACAAGCCAGTGAATGCATGGATACAGGCACCAGCTCACACACATGCGTGCCACGTGAAAGAATTGTGGCTGGTCCCTCTGTCAAAGGGATCGGTATAAGACTAAAGTGAAATGTCTTCGCATAAGCAGGTGAATGTTAACTGTTACATCGAGGTGAACTTCCCCATTGCTATTGGTGTTTCACTGGTACGGCAGCGTTTGCGTGGATGAACCCGCATCCACGCATAGCCTCCATAACTTCAAGGGCCAACCCCTTGTAGTAACTGAAGTAGTTTACGCAATAACTGGACATAGTCCATGGTAAACGCCGTGCGACAAAGCTATCAGTCGTATCTACTTGCGCTACACTGACCCGTCAACGTCATTGCTGTGCTTGGGTGCCTAAAGCAGCAGTGTTCTTGTTGCCATCACGCTCGAAGAAAGTGGGTGGGGGAATGCTACCCACGACAAAAGCAGCTGAGCACCGTAACCACTACACCAAGGTGGCAGCTGGGCACCGTGACCACTACACCACCACGACGGACAAACATTGTACGAACACGGCTATGTTCTTTCTCATCATGCTTCCTTCTGATGCACGTGTGGCTCTGCACACACACATTGATGCGGACTTTGGAAAGTGCCTGGGATGGTGCCGCCATGCAAAAGAGGCAGCGTAAAGCTGCAGTGATTCGCTTTGCCTCTCCTGGTTGGCGGCACCGTTCTACAACGTTTCAGGCAATGTGCGCCTGGACGAGCTCAAGCTGAGCTGGACGAGAGCGTCGCAGAAAGAAGGAATATAAGGCATTTTCGTAAAGCATCAGGCGTGTGTGGTGTTAGCACAGTGGTAGAGCACCGGCCACCTTTTGTCGTGGAGCGGGCTGCTGCGAGTTCAATTCCCAGAGCATCAACAGAAATTTTCTGAGTGTTTTTCTTTGTTGTTCATGTTAATTTTACTATGTCATAACCGTTACGGTACTGACATATGGGGTCATGGTGGAAACCGGCATAAAACATTTTAGTGTTAAAAAATAATAATAAAATAACGACGAACATGGACGGCATGATGGCTAAATAAAGAAAGCAGACATGGAAAGCTACAGTAGCAAGTAGCAGCACTGACGGCATGCAATCTCTGGGAACACTGTAACGAGGTTTGAAGGGAGAAAGAAACTGCACAGCTGCGGCAGCAAGAATTCTGTCGCTGACTCAAGTGATGCAGGGAAGCTGAGAAGGAAGTGTCGCCCGTGCAGACACGCATCCTCCCACCTCGGGTTTCGCTGGCAGCAAGCACCCTGCAGAAGCGAGGTTGCCACAACAGTTGCATGCATGCCATTTGTGATGACATCACTTTGCACTCTGTAGTAGGTGCAGTAGCCACGATAGTGGATCCAGCCACTGCTGTTGCTAAAATGTGATATTTGGGGCAAGATTACAATGTTGTTGGTAGGACGTTCTTCTATGGAGTTGTGGTGGGAAATTGAAAAACTTTGCAATACCAAGGAATTTGTTATATCAGTTTGCTATAGCCAGATTTAACTGTAGCAACAAGTTTACTAGCTTTGTCTTCTGGTCATGATTATTAGCCAGTAATACAACCAATTGGAAAGTGCTGAATAGAGAGGCCAGAAAGATATACTGTCAATTAATGCATACGGATCAGTTATGGTAATTTCTTGCTCAGCCCAATCAGCCTACACACTTTTTTTGTTATTTTTTTTAATGTGTGAATACATACCGTATGTTAGAACATGGCTTACAATTGACTTTGCTGGTGTGAGCTCTCGAAGAGCCTATGTATATCAAGTCGACAGATGCCATTGCTTCCCATTGTCATTTGCCATAGAAGTGCACGTCATTGCTTGATAAGGGAGAAGTACCAGTAAACATAATAAAGCATCCACTTCATGCGGTAATGTACCTTCTAAAAAAGCACAGCTGAAAGCGCCAATCATCAGTCTGTGTCTAACGTCTTCCTGTTAAGTATGCGACCTCATACATTTGCTGATGCCTCCCCACTTTCCAATTCAAAGTCCATCATGCACCAACTGTTCGAGGAATTAGCACTAATGCACCATCATTCGGCCATCTGGTGTGTATTCACACACCCCTCATGTTCTTATACTGCAGCCTCGACTAGCGTCCACAAGCAATACTCGTTCCACCTTCTCTTATACTGGAGCTGAGGAAGCATGCCATGTTGGTGTCATGAGGCACACCCCCTTTTTTTTATTCTCTTTACAGCTCTTCTGGCCACACTGTATGACATTATCTGTATTCAACAATTCTGTATCAGTTCTGTTCTGGGGCTGTATGGCATTATCTGCATTTGACAATTTACTGACATCACATGCCACTATTGGTGACGTTGCAGGCAGTGTGCCTGATTCAGTGCTTAAATGAAAAAAGAAAAAAGAGAATAGACTAGAGAAAAAAGAAAAGAATGGGTTGGATGTCCACTCAACTTTCTTCCTTGATTTATGTGCTTTCTTTTTTTGCCTATTTCCCTTGAAGTATTGGAAATACTTGACTTGTTGAAATTCCAACTAGCTCCGAAGTCCACTATAGCGGGTAATCTCATGCACAGGCATTTGTGTGTGCAGCCTCAAGTATCTGTATGAGAGCAAGGATGTATGCATGGGCTTTGCATTGAAACCACAGCTGTTTTCATACAGCCATGTGAAAATCTGTCGACACAACTCCAACCACAAGACTTACGCACAATGTTTCTCAGTTAAGCTTATTGTAAAGGACTAACAACCTATACCTGCTAATGGAGGAGGTGGAGGCGGCGGGGGTGCTAGCCTTGGCGGCCTCTGGAGAGCAGGTTCCATGGGTATCCTCGGCGCTGGTGGAGGACCTTCGGCACCAACAGGTTGCGCAGGTTCGGGCATGGATATCTCCTGCTCGAACCTAGAAGCAATGAAAGGCCCCACCATGCAGCGTTAGCCCTGATCTTTGAATCAGTGTACAATGTTAAGCAAGATTTGGTTAGGAAACAGCATACCATGGAAATATATAACCCAATCGACAGAATATAACTTGTGGAACTTTCAAAGTTAATCAACAAGCGTTAAGACAGCCAATATGTAAGTATAATACGGAGAGAACTGAACATGCTGCAAAGTGCAGAGGCAGCTTGAAAATAGTGGAGAGGCAACTATAGCCGGATACAACTCAAGACTGCAGTGAAGCCCCTCCCACGTCCTTATAACCGCCAGCCATTGCACCTCCGTGAAGCCTCAAATAGTTCCTTCTTTGAACGTTCCATGTTACCAAAATAAAGCAAGGGTGGTGACAATAATGAAGTGGTGTGTACATTCTTATATCTTCATTGGTTTATAAGAGTGTAACATGGAAAGGACAATTCCTTATCGAGCTGAAATCAAGTGCCTGCAATGCGAAAACCCGGCGCGCCGTAAGCTCCGCCACATGAGTTTTTCAACTCAGTTCGGTGAAGTTTCACGCGTAAAACGGGCTCGGAAGCGAAATGAACTGCACCGCGACCTTTTGCAGATGGAAACACTGACACTCCACACATTTTTGTCCATGCTTCTCGAGCACGTCATAGCTTATACCAATGAAAGGACTCGAGAACAGCAGACACTCCGCAGGTTCCGAAGGCATAAACATGGCGCCATTTTGAAAAGGTCGCATGACGACAACTTTGTTTGCTCTTGTGACTGGGCAGAGTAACACCGACGCGTGTGGTCCATTGGCCTTTGTTGCAAACTGCTGTTTTTTAAGCTGTACCCTACAATAGGTATAGGAAAAATCAGATGTATGCACTAAGAGACAAGCAAGGTATGCAGTCACAATTAAACTAGCCGAAGAAGTCTACAGAGCTATATAAAGCAGTCGCGACATCCACGATACTATTGAACAAGGAAGTAGTCCAGAAGGGGTAGACATCCTACCAGTAATGACAGAGGACGCAAATAAAGCTTTAAAAGAAATGCAAGGGGCAAAGCACAGTTCAGGATCAGAAAATGGCAGGTCTCTTGAAGGGTGGTGGGCAGATTATACTAGAAAAACTAGAAAACGCTGTGTACCCAATGCCTAATGAGCAGGAGCATACCAGAATCTTAAAGAATGCGAACATCATTCTAATCCATGAGAAAGGTGACACGAAAGACTTGAAAAATTACGGGCTGGTCAGCTTACTGTCAGTGGTCTACGAGGCAGTATTTACCAAGGTAATAGGTAGTAGAAGTAATGGAACCTTAGATCTCACTCAGCCTAACAAGCAAGAAAGACATCGTAAAAGCTATTCAACAATGGACTATACTCAAACCATTAATCAAGTGATCGAGAAATGTGCAGGTGTAACTAACCCTTCTATATAGCCTGCACAGACTACAAGAAAGTATTTGACTCAGCCAAAACCTCAGCAGTCATTGCATAATCAGGGCATAGAGGAGCATTCGCTAATGTTTTTTTTTTTTTTCTTGCCTTATTGGAATTGCCAGACATCCTGAATTGCATTGGACGTCTGGAAATTCCAAATTGGAGGCTGAAGCAGACAAGTGTGCGCTAGTGTGCAACTGTCCTCATTCAAGTGTTAAAATAAATGCCCTCTGCAACACGTTCAACAAGCTTGAGTACCATACTCTGACAAAAAGTGTATTTCGTCGAGAAGCATAAGCATTCGGTTTGGTTAGCCCACGAACTGAACAAGAACAATACAATTACACAATGCATAAGTATCCCTGCCTGTTGCATTATGCTGTTCCAATACAAATAGATCCTGGACACTGGTTTCGGCCGACGGCCACTCAGGTTGCTCTAAATGTGCTAGTGCATGAGTGTTTCTTTTCAAAGCTTTGGGACTGATGGCAAGCGGCTGTCAATGTCGGTTATTTTCACTATTTGTTTTCAAGAAGATTATCTTATCTACTTATCCGCTCACCGTCTGTGTCCTTGCTTCCCTGCCCTCGTCGTTGTCCACCAATTTCTTTTTTCTCAATATTCCTGCTCTTCCTGAGAAAACGTAAGTGTGAACTTATAGAGTCAACGCACTCTAGTCATGTTGTGTTAATCTACAAAGCAGGTTGACGGCTAGCTAATGGTAACGTTGCAATGCCAGTATCTCGCTTATGATATTTCTGGCGACCGAAAACATTTCAATGGGAGCGTTGACAACCGTGCACTTGCCTTCCAAAGCACGCTTTATAGAGCGCGAAGCGACCACACAGCCCTCCAGTAACTTTACTATTAACTATAATATTCAAAGCAAAGCTGTTCATAGGGGAAGCACTTCAAGCCAGGGCTGATCCGATCGAGCATGAGTCCAACTGTTTTGAAAGCCCGCTCTTTCTAGGCTGAAGTCCGAGTCATTGCGACTTCTAATAGAGGTCCGTATCGAAAAGCTCAGCGGTATATATGGCTACTGCGCTACAGGCTGCACTCAATCACAACTACAAACTAACTGAACATTTAGCAAAAACACTGCTAACGGTGTGCTCAAACGAAGCACATCTCACCGGCTCATCTCCTCTTCCATCTCTTTGCGTCTCTCTTCGCTGATGCCCGCCATGGCTAGACGCTGTTAGCCTACAGTCGATGTTGTGTGTATGTTCTTCAATCGGGAAGCGAAAATACCGACTACGGCAAGACGATGCTGTATTACGAACACAAATTTCGTCGCTGAATGCACGAACGTCAGAAACACGAACGCAAACCAGAGGACATGGAAGCAGACATAACGATGATGTCCGCGGCGATGCGGTTGGGATTATGCTGAAATAGAGGTGAAGGCATGAAGTAAAAAGAACTAAGAACGTAACTAACGTTGCGACAAGCAAGTGGAACTAAAATGCGAAAGCACAGCCTTTGAGGGTTGTAAATAGCTACAACACAAAACACGCAATTAGTCAATTAGTGAAACCGTGAGAACATTGGCAAACACAGTCGATAGTGTCAACAGTGTCACGTTGCTCTGCTGGCGTCCTCTATTGTGCATCAAGGCAACCAATTTTCCGTTTCTTGAGCTGTCGACCGGCCGATCTTGCCTTGCGTGTATGCGCACCGCAGCCAGTTAGCAAGGTTACGATGGCATCTGTGTTGACTGCTGCGGCTAGGCTCTTGCGGCCTAAACTAACGGCTGCGGTGCCCAAGTTTGGTGGTTCGTTGTTTTTCGCCAGGTGAGGTGCCGTTACTTCTTTCTTCCGATACCAAATGCGCTTGTCGGGTGTGCAGCGGGTCGAGCACGGTGGGTCAGCCGGTTAGCAACGTGTGTGTGACCTCTTCAAAACAAAATGCTGTGATGCTTTTTTAACGAGTTGACGTGGTTAGCTTGGTTACAGGTGTGCATCAGTGCAGTAGCCAACGATGTTGTACGACTAAGGAGAGGCAGTTTCGTTTCCCCTCCCTCTCTAGGTAGATCGATCTATTTATTGCAAGCGACAGTCGCACTTTCTTAAATTGGTTGTTAGAAGCACACGGAACATTTTCTTGGTCTCACACGGTGTCGGCTGCCTTAACGTTGTTTCTGACTGACACTGATGACCTCGCACGCAGGCTGATTTTGTATCGCTCTGTTTCGTTGTTTTCGCAGAGGAGCAAGGTGGTGTCCCGATGACGACTTCATCAAGGATATGTCGGGAGTCGTATTCGTTCCCGATCCGTATTCGGAAGATATCGTACCGATGCCGCCAAATGGTTAGTTTTTCGCTACGGAAATTCCTCGTCGGCATTCACGCATTGCACCTTTTCACCCCTAAAATTCTTCATGGCAGCTGATGCTGCGGCATGCTTGTGTGAACGAGACAGTGACCTACTGTACTACTGTAGTCGAACTCGATCTCAAGCCTGCATTGAGAAGCCCGTGAGAATCATATTGATGTTTTAAAAGCAATAGGCAGCATCACTGTGTATTCAGCCATTCGATTATATGTTTCCACCATATTGTGATGCGAAACTAAAAGTGGCCTTAGTAAGTCATAGCGCGGAACAGCTTGTTCTGCTCATATTCTTGTTAAGCCATGTGGCTGCGACTTTTCTCCCTGTCACCTAGCACGTAGAACAGCCGGCTATTTTACTAGGACAGGTGATAGAGTTTTTGCACTATACACAAAGAAACACGGGCATTCTTTCATGTCATTGCTTTATTAGCGCGAGCGACACTTAATGACAAGTGTGACATGATACTTTTGACGTTGTGCATTGCATGTGGGTTCCAGATTACCTTGAAAGACCAGAGAAGCAAGTTCGAAACATGCAGATCAATTTTGGTCCTCAGCATCCCGCAGCACACGGAGTGTTGCGGCTTGTGCTGGAACTAGAAGGAGAAGTGAGTGATTCATACTGCACATATAGTGTGATTGACTAAGTATGTTACTTCTCATTATTCCACACGATATACCACTTCCTAAGTGAGAGAGCAAATGCTGAAATAAAGACAGCACCAACTTTCATGCATTTGGATCTGTTATCATCAACGCATAGTGTTAGAGCTAGTTTCAAGTGTTCTCGCAAGAGCTGTCGCAAGAGTTGCTCAGCAAGTATCCTCTCGAGTACTTGAAAGAGTTGGTGATGTGATTGGAGTCAAGATGACATGCTTTACAGCGTGACAGACTGGCTCACCGTTTTAGACAATGTGGCAGACTAGTAATTACTGCGATAGCAATTATATGGACAGTCTCGGCTGGTTTTTGCCCATCCCCGTCGCCGCTGTCATGAACCGTATATGTATAAGGATGTATACATATATAATAGTTCCGAAGAAAAATAATTCGGATAAATGCTTCCGACGTGCGGAATCGAACCAGGAACCTCTCACTCCACAGCGCGTGGCGCTAACCACTACGCCACAGAGAGCAGACGCTTCAAGGAGCTAACGGTGAGCCTCCTATACACACCCTTTACCGCTGGCAGGACTCAGAGACGGTAGGCGCTTATAGCGTTTCTTCATTACCAGCGAGACGGCGCGAGGAGCGCAACAGCCAGCCGCTTTTGCAACAGGAGCGCTGTTCAAACTGAGAGTATCCATTGTGACAGCCTTATTCGCGCTCGGTTCAGTGTACATCTGTGCATTCGTTTCGTGCGTGCTTCACTTGATAGTTCGCGCTCATCTTCTGTTTGTTCATTTAGCGGCCTCCCCTAGCTTTGTTTGTGTAGCTTTGTGACACACAACGTATAAAGCCCTTCGTACCAGCACTGCGCACGGGAGACGCTCACTTAGCAAGTGCATGTTTGCTACAATTAATATTGCTCCTGAAGCTGCGAGCCTCACTTCGTATAGCATTACAGTTTCTTGCTATCGCGTTCATTGCTTCGCCCTTGCGGCGAATTATTATGACTCTGCAATTGGTACCAGGGCCTAATAGGTGCACCCATTTCATGCTTCTTGCAATTATCTGGCCACGACATTGTCCTCAAAACTGCTGAGTACCCGACTATGTTGTAATAGTAGTGAGAACCTCTGGCACCGTGGATCCAGCAGCGTATGTTTGCACACATCCTGAAAGTGGTGACATTGATGTAGCATTTGCTTTAGCTGGCTTACTGATAGGGCAGTGTACTACTCAAGGCAGTGCACAGGGGACATGCACCAAACTTGAGATTACACTGTTCATGGCACAGGCGATCATTCAAATATTGTGCCAAGTTTACATAATGAATTAACTCGCAAATTGGCTTACTTGAAGAATTGTAATAATGGTAAGGCATAATTGTGTACTGTGAAAAGGAAAATAGCAATGTTACACTTCATTGTGCGATATTTCTTTGATTGTTGAGGCATTCAACCCTGTTCGCACTATGTGTCAGTTGACTATGTTTGTTGCATTAAAAGCGTTTAGAGCTTGTTAGGGTGGCCCTTTTCACATTAACCGCACCATATAGCACATAACTAGACATGTTCACATTGTTTCTTTTTGGGATGAGACGTGCAAACATTATTTTCTTGTTTTTAGCCGTGTTTTCATTTCTGAACAGGGCACACCTCTTTTACACAAGCTGCACATTAACTCTCAGTCTGCCTCTTCTTGTTTTTGTTGTAGACTGTGGTGCGAGCAGACCCACACATCGGCCTTCTGCACCGTGGCACTGAGAAGCTCATGGAGTACAAAACATACACTCAGGCTCTGCCATACATGGACCGTTTGGATTACGTATCCATGATGGCAAACGAGCAATGCTACTCGCTCGCTGTTGAGAAGCTCCTCAATATTGACATCCCCAAGCGTGCCAAGTACATTCGAGGTGTGTGCTGCCGTAGTGACCTCTGAGCATCGCATAAAGTAAGGTGCAAGGCAAACAGCTAAACGAGCTAGACTGCTAGCTGATCCCCTCACACACTTCATGCAGAGGTAGCATTTTGCATGCAGTGAGGTAAATTTAGCACTGAATCTGAGAATATTGCTGTCCTAGTTTCATTCATTTAATAAACTCAACGTGTATGTATTAGTGATCACAAAATGTTAGATTTGCTGAGATGGATTCATGGTGCCATACATTGCTCTTCTGCATGAAGGACGTTTCCCACTATGTATAGTGGTGATAGATCATGCCACCTATCGTTGGTGCTGATTTGACACCTCTTTCTATTGCCTTGTCAGCACTCACTCAATTCGGCTTTGTTGTGAATGAAACAGGCTAATGTCATATGCATAAGCAGTATTTCATCCAACCCAAACCTGTTTTAAAATGCTACCTCAGCCTAGTATATGAGTCAAAATCAACCAGCAGCCATGGAACATGCATGCCTAATGCTGCAACTTATGCATAGCTCCCCAAACTCCATCTATGCACAATCTTTGCCTTGAGGCAGTTCTACTGTACTGCCTCATTTTCTGCAATTCCCTTCTGCGGAATGCACAGTGTGCATCACCTGTTGTGTTATAAATTTGTATGGCCTATACGAATTAACCAATGACATTTTTATTGTTCTTGTTGTTTAGGATCAAATAACAAGTGTCTTGAGCAAATTCCTAAATCTGGAAAGAGGGGGCAGCACTAGATTCGAAAAATGCTCACAAAAAAAAAATAAATAAAATCAAGACTTACAGTTGCACCACTGGTACATTATTTCCCACTCATGAATGCCCTTCCATCTTCAACTGTGATGTAAACATTGTTAAGTAAGGGCTTCAGAGAACATGGTCATGAAACACTGAATGCATCTGTGCAACCATTTGCATCCCAATTGACTATTAGTGCAGTGAATATGAATATTACGGGCACATAGCTACAGTATTAATAGTAGCCCAAGTTGGTGGTAAATTATGCTGGTTATGAATTTATGACGATTATAATGGAAATAACAACAGATTGCCAAGTTTTCTAAGGCCAGCTTTTGAGGATTTTTCAGAGTTTCAACTGCTCTGTACCTCTGTTGTATACATCTACTGTCAGCTAGAAAAGTAAACAGACCATGGCTTAGGTGGTCGGAGCGGCTGTCAGGCCACAACACCACACTGCTATGTGGATCCACGCGCTCAGGTTGAGGGCACCTTGAGTGATGTCAAACTTTGCCCTCTGCATTAAACTTCACCCTTCTTGTGGTTCCCTTGGCTGCTCTGGCCACCTATGGCATGGTCCGTTTACTCTTTTGGCCAGTAGAACCTGTTTTTGGCTGATTTTATCGTGCTGACTGTAGCGTCTCGTTAAAACCTTCATCCACAGTTCTCTTTGGAGAGATAACAAGAATCCTCAACCACATCATGGCTATCGGTACACACTGCCTGGACATTGGCGGCCTTACCCCCTTTTTCTGGCTTTTTGAGGAGCGAGAAAAGGTATCTTTGTCATTGCCTTGTGGCTTGTACTAGCAAGGGCTTTGGTCACCAGCCAAGCCAGAAGGACAGCATATTGCACTGGACAAACACACACCTTGTGTTTTTAAAACAACTCCTAAACAAGTGCAGATGTGATGGTGGCCCGCATCAGAATAGCATTTTTTTGTCCGTCCTTGGATGCATGCAATCCTTTAGAATACCACTAACAGTGATGGGACTTTGTGCTGCTAGTAGAATTCAAATATCTTGCCATTTGGAAGTAACGAAAGGGAAGGGGTCAAGGGCTCGTTCTTTATCTGTTAGAAACAACTTAATGAGCAAACAGACAATGAAGCCTAGGAAAGCATAGGGGAAGTTACTTGTGACATTGTAATTGTGGAGAAAGTAGAAAGGAATTAAAGTGGACGAAAAGACAAACCTGCCTTCGGTGGGAACCGAACCCACGACCTTCAGATGTCGCGTCCGATGCTCTACCAACTGAGCTACGAAGGCGTTCGTCTCCCCGTCCACTTTATTGTGTATTTATGTACGTATTATCCTGGGAGTGTTAGGCAGCGCCACTCGTGGCCAAGGCGATGTGTGTAGAACACACTTTCTTGCCAGGAGGCGTCACGTAGAACGTGAACTTAGGTGAGATTGCTGCTGCCCAATAAGCCCTCGCATGCTACCTAAGGCACCAAGTCTGCCGCAACGAGGCCCAGGTAAGAGTTGTGCATGGCTTCATCACACGCATTCATAAATAGACTGGAACAAGCTTGTCATGTCGTTATCATGGTGAGCCGAATCGCTATACATGGTGACTATCTTGGTAATGGCGATGACACTGTTCAGGCTGGCTCAGACTATGCGGCTTTGGTTCTTGTCTTATATTAAATTGAACTGCTGAGCAAGCTTAAGACCCACGTCTCCGTGCCCCCTGTTCCTAAATAACGAAGGGTAGGTGTTAGGATACGGCTCTTCTTAGATCCAACACTGCTGTCATCATTGGGGTCACACCACTGTTAGATGACGAGTCAAGTTTAAATTATCTGGTAAGAGCTAATTTCAAGGATTAAAAAAAAAAAGCAAGGAATAGGAATTTATGGGCGCCCAGTGGGAGCTGCCGTTGAGAATGTAACACTAAAATTAGAATAACTTAATCCTGCCGCGATTGCTTTCACACTAAAATTGCTCTTCTTATCTGATGGCCTTGCTCTACGTGGCACTTCATTTTTGCAGCTGATGGAGTTTTACGAGCGTGTGAGCGGTGCCCGCATGCACGCAGCATATGTGCGGCCAGGTGGTGTTGCCCAGGACATGCCGCTGGGCCTGATGGATGACATCTATGACTGGGCCACAAAGTTCAGTGAGCGGTTGGATGAAGTCGAAGACTTGGTGACAGAAAACCGCATCTGGAAGCAGCGTACCGTGGACATCGGAATCATCACAGCAGAAAATGCGCTCGACTGGGGCTGCAGGTATTGTTGAACAGGCCAATTAGTGAGTGTTTCATCTTCTGTACAATAAAGTTTTTCCATCCATCCATCCATCCATCCATCCATCCATCCATCCATCCATCCATCATCTTCTGTAGTCCACCTCCTTTATGGTTACCATAAAAGCTGTAATATTTACCAGAGAAGAATACCATGGGTTGACCAATGATTTAGAAATACTAAAAACTGAAGGAAGAGCAAAAAGTATGTGGAGTGGCCAAAAATATAAAAGAGTGCCCTTATCCTGACTTCAAAAAATTCGAAAACTGTGCAATAACAACACCATTTACTGCAAAACCCACGTGTAGCATTGCATCTTTTCCAGATTTTACCAGGTGAAACTTCCTCCCCATTCCACGAACGTAACATTCTTCGAAGATTTGCAAGGTCCGGTTACAATTTTTCTTCACGCTATCGTTATCAGGTTTTTCTACACTCCTGTGCTAGCCTTATCACTCAGTTCTGTGCACTCGTCATTCACCATTGCAACTTACAAACTTACTGACCTTGTGCCGGCCATGCTTTACGCCATGTCAGGACCACGAAAGCAGTGATCAGCTGCTGAAAACACCAGCAACTGTGCAGTCAGATGTTAGCAAGGTGTTAACAAGCGCAGTACTGGCTGGAGGAAGCAGAAAGAGGCCTTCTTCATGTGAAGCAGTCTCATAAGCTTCATGCACAAATGCCAACGTTGCATATCTGTGAGGTGATGTTACTACAAACGTTATTTTTCAGTTTGTAGTGTTTCTCGACTCTAGCATTTCTTTTACTGGCCCCCACGAAATATTGTCAGTATGGTTCTGCTGTATGTAGGTCCTAGCACCCATCAAAATATGTGATGTCAGAGTGAGTCGGTGTACATATTTTCAGACTGTGCTGTCACTTCTATTTTTCTATATCAACTTTTGTGGGTTGCAGAGTGTTCCCTTTCCGCAAAAGTGCTGGTTTTGGTATTTTATAAGTGTGATTTACTGTTATAGTACTGATGAATTTTTTTTTTCTCTTTAGCGTCCCCTTACTGCAGCTTTTTTGCTTTTATGTGAAGTTATGATCGGTTATGATTGTGGCATGATCCAAGTGTAGTTTATCACAGTATGTATTTTTGCACTTATTCTTCATACCAGTGGTGTCATGCTGCGTGGGTCTGGCATCAAGTGGGACCTGAGGAAGTCGCAGCCGTACGATTCCTACGAAGACTTTGAGTTTGATGTTCCTATTGGGCTCAAGGGTGACTGTTATGACAGGTAAGAGTTGTGCATGGCTTCATCACACGCACTGTGCTGCTGTTACATAATTTAATTGTACCTTGTGGCATGCTTCTTGTAAGTCTTTATAATAAATAATCTATTTCAGTACAGTTAGCTACAATTTTCCTAGTTAGGTACATAAAATTCCTATTTGCTCTGTTTATCTTGGATTTCTCACTTGTAGACCCTATGGAAAGAAAAACACACACAAAAAAAGCTTGGGCAACTAAGAGCCTTTGAGGAGGGCAATGGTTTGGTGCAGTGAAGTGCATTGCTGAACAAACCTGCATTTTCTAAACTATGATTTATTGTCTGATGACTTTTTTTCTGACGTGCTGTTGAAGCATTCCAGAACCAAAGAACAATAGGAATTTGGTATTTAGGCAAACATTGTACTCAGGTCTCTGTGCGCAATCTCCTAGTCTGAAATCATGGCCTTTATTTCGTCATAGTATGTTCTTTTACTCTGTATTACTTCGTCTGTTAATTCAGGCAAGAATTGTGGTTCCGAACAAAGTTCAGACTTCAAGAGTCTTCATTGATGTCGGTGGCAAACCAATCTGAGGTTCTGTCACACAGGTACTTATGCCGAATGGAGGAGATGAGGCAAAGCCTGAATATCATCTATCAGTGCCTGAACAAGATGCCACCTGGTCCGGTCAAGACAGATGACAACAAATGTGTGCCCCCATCAAGGGAAGAGATGAAGGTCTGTGACATGAATGTGCACCTTACTCATCCATCTTTGTTGCTGTAACTCCCCGTATTTAGTGTACATACTACAAGTGCATTGCCATGATGTGCTCTAAGCTGCTGTTATGATTTCATGACATGCCTCATCTGAAATCGCAATTCCAAACAAGATATTTAGGAGAGAGAAAGCTTAATTCGCACATTATGTGTGGTCATCTGGCAGTAACCCAACAGCACGTCAATCTTGCTACTGTCGAGACCGACTATATCGAACCCATTTATATAAATTATTCCGTATATCGAACAGTTTATAAACACAGTAAATTTACATTGAGAATATGTCGCAAAAGTTATGGTTACATCGAACGAAAATACCAACGACAACTGATATGTCAAACTCCGTGTGCCTCAAAAGTGCTCCGCAAGTTGGCTTTTCCTCATAAAGGCAGGGAAAACTGCCGGGACCATCCTAGGAAATGTGGTTTAGACCGGTTGTGCACGGCCGAACACCCCCCTGCAAAAAATCCAGGGCTATTTTGTGTCAAAATAGAGCATGCAAATAAGTCACTAGTATATTATAATAAAGTGCTTCTAGGGTATGTGCCTTTAAAGTCATCAAATCCTATAGCAGGCCTATATCAAATCATGCCACATATCGAACTAATACACATTTTTCGGCGAGTTCAATATATCCAGGTTCAACTGTAGCTTGGTGGAAAATTGCATCGAACATGTGCTTTCTGAAGAGGGCGATCGCTTTAAAACGGCTCCCGCCATTGTGGCCACTCAGATGCGTAGATTTCAAATGCCATCTTGGCAGGAGTGAATGTTTGGAGTTGTTCATTTTCGTGTTCTATATTTTTTTTTTCAAATTCGGGGACTAAAAATCGGGTGCTATTTTTCAATGTGGTAAGCAGGGAGAAATCACATGTGATGTGGAACTATACTGAAATTTGTTTTCCTTTTTATATATTCACAAACCTAAATTTACAAACAAGAGCTGTGTAGCATCTACAGTGCTGTACACACCTTGTTAAATTCATTATACGCCAACTGTATTAACTTCAGCCAACAAGACGCTACTCCATTGTCCCAAGGAACGGTAGCTAGAGTATGCACACTGTAAACTCCATACAGCATTAAAAAGTAAGTTGGTACATAGTATTGAAATTTAGGGAGAAATCAAGTCTAACCATACTTTCTTTAAACATTGCGGGGTGTAAGAACTGGGTAAAACCGGGTTTTTACTCAAAAACAAACGAACCTATGAATGATATGCAGGCTGCCATAAAATAAGAGTGTTCACATGCCAAGTGAACACTCTTATGCTTGCAAAAATATGCAAGCATAAAGACATTTTCAGTACTAAAAGCCTCCCTTTCAGTTCTTTTTAGACTATAAAGTTCAGCTAAGGAAGTGCAATAGCGTGAAATTAACTGTGAATGCTCTGTGCTCATATAAAAGCATTTCTTACTGCAGTTCAAATGCTCTTTTTGATGCCTAGAGCCCTGGGCTATAACAGGATAAGTAACACCAAGGCTATTACATGATAACGTATGCCTATTACTCTAGTTGTACTATAAGTTCTATCACAGCTTTAGCTTCCAGAACTTCTGAATGCTTTTGTCAGCTCTACCATTTGGTATTTTGCTATTTAGTGTGTCCGAAACAGCTTTACTGCATCCATAGTTGCCTGGTTTTTTATTCCTTGCTTTTTGCTTTTTTTTTTAATCAATGTAGACATCAATGGAAGCCCTCATTCACCACTTCAAACTGTTCACTGAGGGCTACCAGGTTCCTCCCGGTGTAACATACACTGCTGTTGAAGCACCTAAGGTAAGCTATAAATTGGTGCCGCACAGCCGAGTCTCATACCATAAATCAAGATGCATACTATAAGATATTCAATATTGAATACGCAATAATATTGTTACGGAGCTAAAATTCACTTGGCTAAGCCTCATTTAGGTGAGTGTTATGCTGCTGTAGTCAAAACCAAAGTTAACTTAGTGTAATTATGATTGCATATAATCGTTGAACGGAGCTTTGGAATTGACCAAATACCCACAAGAAAGAGGCATCCAGGTATAAAGTATTCCATTGCCGGAGCGCACTGCCTTTAATTGACGAGCTTTAGACCTCTGAAAGTAACGGTACCGGTAGGTCACGGAGGCATTGAAGCATCGGAATTTGTTTTTTTTTTTCCCGCATGATCATCACAAGACGAAATTTTTTAATGCTGTTGGGTATGGGTATGTCCTATGGCATGGCAGCTGTACTGTCGGCAGGCATGAGCAGGACACTGCCCTGCCCCGCATCGTTCTTTCCAGCTGTTGCATTAGAAAACCGTACATCGAAATGGTAGACGTCAGGTCCCTGTGGCTGCTGTAATTCACTGCCTTCACTGCTGAGTATACCTTAGTAACATAACTCATGCACTTCATATGCAGGGAGAGTTTGGTCTCTACATGATATCAGATGGAAGCAGCCGTCCCTACCGGTGCAAGATCAAGGCACCTGGTTTTGCCCACCTGGTAAGTACATGTCAGAGAAACACTTTGATGTGGGCGGAGTATCACATGTAAAGAACTCTGGTAACTTTCTTACCACTTTTTCTTTTTAAATATTGATGTTTGTTCGGTTATCTCCATGGCGAGAGGCAGATTGATGAGCATTGAATGCAACTACAGCACTGCCTGTGTTGGTGTACAAGCGCAGTGTTCTCACTAAGTTTGCCATTATGCCTACGACAGTGTCCTTTCTACAGTTAAAACTTGATATGACTAAGCTGGTAAAATGGGCTATTTATTTCATCATGTTAAAGCATTGTTGAATTAAAATTTGGCCCTTTATGTAAAGTGTAGTGACCAAAGTATTCTTTTCACATCAAAATGCTGGAGTAATGCTCAAATAATAAACCAGTATGAAAAGTGCCGATTTCCGTAAGATTAATGAAACTTCAATTTTTGTAAAATGGCAACTACAACTTGACGGCATTCTGGCAAAGTCACGGTGACCTCATGTCATGCAAAAAGCTGAACTAAGCACAGATGTAATGCGCTATGGTAATAATTGCTGTAATACCCATTCTGCTGCCACTGTTTGTGCAAAACCTCATGTGTTGCCCAGATCAAGGTTGCATGATGCTGTTGTGTTTGTTGAACCACTTAGTCAGGCAAACATGCAACATCATAAATCATAGCACACACCCAAAAACAAAAGACCTTCACTTTAAAATAGCATGAAAGCAAGGTGACAGCCTGAATTACAGCCGAGTCCCGGCAGCGGCGGCTGCATTTTGATGAAGGCAAAACGTTGAGGTCCGTGTGCTGTGCGATGTCAGTGCACATTACAGAACCCCAGGTGGTCAAAATTTCCGGAGCCCTCCACTACAACGTCTCATAAACACTGCTGGTTTTGGGACTTAAAACCGCAGAAATCAACCAATCTCTTGCTTTGTTTTGACTTGGGAGGAATTGCATAACGTTATTTATATGAATTTTTTTCACTGTGTGCACTTATTTTAAGTTTCAGTTTCTCAATACTCCCTTTTTTTATTGTTTCTTGTCTCACAGTCTGCCTTGGACTTTATTGGCAAGAATCACATGCTGGCCGACATTGTTGCCATCATAGGTAAGCTGACAGTAATATCATTGCACTTAATAGATCAAAGGGATCCATACCGATCCCGATCATATTATAACTTGTGGCAAGTTGCCACTACTATTGGCTAACCAGGAAAAAGCAGTAGCATATACGAGAGGACTAGATTAAAAAAAATGCTGTTCCTGTAAGCACAGTTATGCATAACAGTCTCAGTCTGGATAAAAAGCAATCCATTTGAATTTTTCATTGTAAGCACTTATTTTCTCTATGCTACATTTAGAGAGCACACAGCATGGATTACACAGTGTAGTAATGCTAGTCCTCTCGTATATGCTACTGCTTTTTCCTGGTTAGCCAATAGTAGTGGCAACTTGCCACAAGTTATAATATGATCGGATCGGTATAGATCCCTTTGATGTATTAATTAGCCTGTTTGTAAATTTGATGTGTATTGTTAGCTTTGTCACTAAAGTTCCAGGGAAGCATGCTGTTCTAGCTGCTCTGAAGTACACTAGATGAGAGAGTTGTACAAGTACTGTACTTTGCACTGCCTTAGCTCTAGCCTATCGTGATCTGTCATGCTTTTCAGTTAAAGAAGTACAATTTATTGATCAGAAAGGCAACCATTTACACAAGGCACTTCTGGGGAAAAAAAGTATGTCTGTTAACTCTGTGTTTAATTTTTCAGGTACCTTAGATATTGTGTTTGGAGAAGTCGACCGCTAGCACCCAAAAATGCGCAATTCAACGTAGGCATCAGCAGTTCTTAGAAACATCCACGTCCCGTGGCCTGTTGGTGTGGCAAAATTGTGTAAATACTGTCAACTGAATGCTACGCTACAGGATTGAATAAAGATGTCTGTTTCAGCTCAGTGTTGTTTATTCTTGTGGAGGATGGTTGAGTGTGAAGTTGGATTGAGAAAAGGTGGAGGAAACATATGAAATTCTTTTGCAACATATAGTAACGTTTAGTACATTATCCTGATTGTGTATAGGTACCTAACACATGCAATGTTATGTTTTCATTGTTGGAAACTGTGGGTATTGCAGCAACAGGTATTGTACTATGTAAAAAGGATTAGCCAAGAATTAGAAAGGTACAGTATAATCTCGCGGATTCGAAGCCACTGGGACCGTGAAAAATTTTGAAAAGCTAGTTCAAATGGACATACAGAAGAAACGGTCCAGAAACTGTGCATTATTGAAAGTGGTCATAATGCTGGTTTGCCGTGTTTAGTAGCTTGTTGCTTCAAGGGCGTTTTTGAGCCGGCTGGCAAAAATGACCTTAGACTAGTACTTACACAATTTTCGGGCAGCACAAAACAGACATTTTTCATGTTCTTGGCATGCATTGTTAATGCTCTACACACATGGAGCCAGCAAACACATATCAAGTATTTTAATTTGATTCTAGGTTTTCCTTTCCCTGCATTTGCAAGTCAGTTCATTGCAATGGATGTTTGAATGCAGTTGTCTAAAAAACGCTGAAATTGCTATCAGAGTCACTGAACAATAATGAAATTATCGTTATTTATGTGCACCATGTGCAACTGACCATAGGTGACATAGTTGCTGCAACTCTGCCACGACTCTATCTCTACGTAATGTAGACCTGTACCCAACCATGTTGGCAAGTCATTATGACACCGCCTCCTTGAAATCTAAACCAAAAGTGGGTTTTTAAGGTAACCATACATTTCAACAGAAATTCAAAAATGGAATTTCAATGTTGTTTTTCCCTGCTAATAATGAATCTACGGTGACTGGATGAATAACACTAGTGTTCTGTATGCAATCAAGGAGGCTGTGAAGTACTATACACTATGACAACTTCAACAACATTGGGAGATTTTCACCGACTCAAAAGCAGCATTGTAGAACCTTTGCAAGAAGAGCACTAAATCAAGCAATCATATCTTGGTCATTAATATCATGCACCTACACCACTTGGCATCCAATGTGAGACGTGGTGGAACTGCAGTCAGGTCCAGCGCATTGTGGCATAATAGGTAATGAAAGGGTGGATGACGCAGCTCGCAAAGGCTATACCCATTGCAGCTTTATAAAGGTGTTTTCTACGAAGAGTGGAGCCTCATCGATAGCAAAGCACTATATGCTCATGGAGGGAAAGAAGAGATCCTGGTCTTCAGTACCAGAGAACTGTCCCTTCTTACATGCAATCGACCCAGAACTCACATAAGGCTGCCACAATATCTACCGCACCATCTGGAAACACTTTCGCCAGCTCCACCTAAACATTGCTCACACGAATAGTCATCTTCGCCGCGACGGCCAGACTACAAGTCCAAGTTGTGACAAATGCTGCATTGTGGAGTTCGCAGGGCACATCCCACTTGAGCGCTCAGCATATAAAAACAAGCAGTGATGGAAGTGGCTTTTGGTATTTTGGCACAGCTTTTGTAGCAGGAAAAATAGGAGCTTAGCGCAGGAATTTGTATCTTTGGAGCAGGAAAACCTTTTGCTCGTAGCAAGGAAACGATGACTTCAGCAGTCCTACTACACCGCTGGAGGCACAAACTTATGCATGGAACGAACAAAAATAGAAAGCCTGCGAATTCTTGTGTTCGTTTGTGAATAGGGCCCCGAACGCTTGCGCACTAGAAACATATCACAAGAAATGCGACCTTCGACCAACATCAAGACCCAACAACTGCCTTAGCAGCGATGATTAGTGCTTCACCTCCGCATCACATGGCTCATGCATTGAGCACAAAATACCACCAAACGTAAAATGTCTGTTTTCTTTTAAAAAGTGACGATTTTGCAAGTTGCTTCAGTCCACAACCATAATCGCGATGTACTTCGGCGTCTTGCATTAGTGTAACGCTCCCGGTATTTGCCAGTCACTAATGGCTTACATGCTATCATGTGACATAGCATTCTTGAGTGCAATGTCCTAAGCGCCGTGTATTCAAGAAAGGAGATGCAAGCAAAGCAGCTCACAATTATCGTTATCGGACGAAAAAAAAAAACACCAAAACACTTGCAGTTCTTTTCTTTTTTTAGAATGCGAGTCACATACAGGAACCTAAAAATTCCTCGCTACGTATCAGTGCAATGTAAGCAGCAGACAGGTAAATTAAGCTGAAGTGAAACACTGTGTAACAACATTACACACTTCTGAGACAAGGCGGTCGATTTCTGTTGTTTTATGTTCCAAAACCATGATTGAGAGACGCTGTATAGTGGAGGGCTCCAGAAATTTCTACCACATAGGGTTCTTTAATGTTTACAGACTTCGCGCAGTACATGGACCTCCAGTATTTCGCCCCCATCGAAAAGCAGCAGCCACGGCCAGGACTCCGATCCTGTTTCCTTCAGATCAGTAGCCGAGTGCCATGGCCACTAAACCACCATGGCAGGGCACTACTTGGACAAGGTGCCCAGAATAAGCACATATTTTTTATGCGCATAACCACTATCACATTTGCATAACCATATTTGATATGGTACAGGCACTTTTCGAAAGCCAAAAATTTTATTTTTACTGAGCAGACGAGTTTAAAAAAATAAACTGCACCATCATGTGCGAATATTAAACACAAAATAGTACAGACGTTACTTCCTGGACGCATCAAACAGCGCTGATACTGCCGGGTTGCTTCGTATGAACCCCTTGTGTCCGTTCGTGTTGTGAGGAGACTGCCACATGTCGTGAAGGAAGTGCGGGTGATACACAGTGCTGTTATTAGATGCGAAGCAGCTCTTCGACTAGCCTGTGTAACACTGTCCCTCCGTGCGTCCATACGAATGCGCCGCAACGCGCTCCCCTCGCCACAGGTGTTAGAGCGGTGCCAAGTAGGTCACGCCGCAGCTGCGCGTTGACGTCACTCTCTCCTTCGTCTGCCGCGCGCTCGCCGCAGCGCCCGCAGCTGCCGCCTCGTCCATTCGCCCGAAACACCTGCCGCTACCGCTGCTCGCTCTGCTACCGTGACCGCCGCTCGCTACACCGCCGACTCGTCGGTTCACGCGCAAAAAATTAACACCATCTTCCCAAAGGGAACCCTGATTGGATGTAAAGCACCCGCGTTAGCGCCGTTCAACCCGTGACGCCACCCGTGCGCAACGCTGCTGCTTCGCATCCCATCAGGGTTCCCTTTGGGAAGATGGTGTTAATTTTTCTGCAGTGATGCGTCAAGTGCGGTCACTTTTTAATTACCAACATCACATGTTCCACTTTTCTATTGTCGCTGTGTGGCACTGTGGCTTGACAAACTAATGAGATGGTGATATCCACAATTAATGTGTTCAGCAACATTTAAGGGAACGATATGTGCGTCAGTGACAGCATGAAGTTAATGGCAAACAGCAGCATATTGTGAAGCTTTAGACAAAGCAAATGCTACCCGAGACATGCACAGTTGCAATTTCCGACCATTATACTCGTATCAGAGAACACGAAGCTATAGGTGATAGCTATAGGTGCACTTAGCACGGCACTTTGTAACAGCACTTTATTTCAGCTATACAGTTGTAGTTGTCCAAGCCACAACAGTTAGCAAATCAGCATGTTCCACGACCTTCGGCGATTGTCGCACCTCAGTGAATCAATAACTGTGTATACAGAACATGCCAGCACCACGCCACCCCAGAAAGCCACATGCATACGGCCAAGCCACTAGGAGCAGCTGAAAATTGGCTTAACTTGGCAGCCTAGAACAGCACATCTCCAGTTTAGGAACAGGTTACAATCCTGCCTGGAGTGAACTGTGCAGGTTCCACCAGTGCAGGCCACTCCAATCGGCCTCAGCGCAGGCATGGCGTAATACTCCCGAAAAGCAGCTGTTTGGCGCATAATGTATCAGCATTTCTCTCAATGTGAGTGGTGAAGCACTTCCATCACTGAACATGAGACGGCAATACCACAGCGACCTGCTCGACCAAGACCACTTGACCTCACAGATGTTGGGTCCCTGGCCTTCACCGTCGAAACAACAAAAAGCAATGGACTGTATGTTCATCTACGTCAAGTCCATTGGCTTGCTGTGCAAACTTTGAACTTTTCACCACAAAAGTGTATGCTTGTGTACATGCATAAGTGTGCTCCACTTTTAAAAAATAAATTTTTTTATTTCTGCCCACGTTCTTCTAGGGCCTTTCTCCCCCCCCCCGCCAACCCATTCCCTGCAGAATAGCAAGTAGGTGAACTATACACCGGCTGACCATTCTGCTCTTCAATAAACAGCTTCCTCTCAAAGAACGTCCTGCCCAAGTTGAGTTTGCGCTTCACTTAAGTGTGAATTTGGGGACAACACCTAGAAGACGGCAGTGGGAGGCCTGGCTTGATAGCAGGGATTGGGAGAGCCAGTTGGTTCTGCTGAACCAATCCCAGCCAGTCACAGAGGCCAGTGGAGCCCTCGACAGTGGACCCCAACCACTTAGCGAGAAACCTCTCAAGAAATAGTTTTTCCTCCTTCTAAGCATGCATCTAAAAACTTGCTGTAGTAGAAAAGCTGACATCTTTTCTGGTGGCTACTGTTTGCTGGTTTCTACAATGTCCTGTTTATGCACAAACATAGGTCAGCGTGTTAAGTTCAATATGGTTTTTCAGGGCCACTGCATAACAGGGAGGCACAAATGACATGTTTTCAGACATGCTTTCTGTATATTCATATGAAATTAGTTACACCTTGATATAATGAACCTCAATATAACGATATTCTCGATATAACAAAGCATTTGACTTTTACAATGTGGCTTCCATAGAACACCATGTATTTATTATAATGAAGCGTGTTTATCCGCTACTCCAATATACTAAAGTCTTGCTGCTGTCACAGAGGAAGCCTGAGCCAATAAATTGAAACTTCTGATGGTGGCAGTGGTAAAATGGACAAGCTTGAACAGACTTTTGTGAGCGTGTTTTCAAACTGTGTGTTGCGCCCACAGACGCGGAGCAGCCGGATGCTTGCCCCTTGCCACCAGAGTGGGAGACACTGAGCGTGTATGCAAACAGCCTATTAAGCCTACTGCATTGTGCGCTTGCAAGCGGCATGGTTCCGTACTAAGCAACACCAGTGTCGTGTGTCAGCGGATGATTTGGTGTTATCACGAAGTGTCAAGCCTGGAGAAAGGAAAAGAAAAGAAAGCTAGGAGAGAGTGACAGGTGGCAATCTTCAAGCCTAGCCACAAAAATGTAAGGGAGTAAATCATAGAAAGTAGGCTGTGGTCACATTGGGGAAGCGGTAGATTGACGTACGCTCAAGCACACTAAATGTGAACTGACATGCATGTACTATGCTATTAAGATTATTGGGAGCAGCTGTAATACTAATGCATGATTAGTACTACAGGCTTTTCATGTATCAAAGGCAAATGTCTGAATTAGCAATGAATCTGACAGTACAGTAGAGAAAGCTATCTCTACACATGCCCATGTGAATTTATTTCGTTATCTTTACGCATGTGCTGTGTATTGTTTCTTCTGGTATCATCACTGGATTTTGCAGATGAATAAACAGATTTCACACTTGTCCTACGTATGCTTCCTTGTGGTTTTTTATTTTGTGCATTTCTTAGCTTACCATCTTCTCTACACGAGATTAGCGTTCTTGGAAATGAGAGATGATTTACTAATACGAAAAAATAATTTTTCAGATTAGTGTCCCTTAAATATGTATATCAATGGGAGAGATATCGAAAGTCCCTACCAGTTTTGCTTCATGATTGTGCTGTGTATAAATGCTTCATAAAAGAAGTTAAAAATTTGCAATTCATAAAATAAATGCTTTCTTTGAGGGGTAGGGGGGCCACTCCATGTTGGATGGCACTGCATCTTGCTTAACCTGTACAGTCCAACAAAATCTAGATGTTAAGTTTCTCATGTCCCGTGACAACTTTTTAACAATGCACCAAGGCATCTGTACATAAATGCTAAACAGAAAATTTACAACAGTGTTAGCAGTATTTTAATCACAGTTGAACCATACAATGTCAAGACACTGACAAAGAACATTATATATGCTTTTTGTCACTGTTTAAGTGGTTATCCATTTAGCAGCAAGATGTTTTGATCAGTCTAAAACTAGGTATCTTTGCTATTTAGTTGAATGCAATTTCCCTCAATTGTTGCGCAACTTACATCCCTGCAACACTCGTTAACATGCACAGGCATGGACAAATTGCCACAAATAGTCGCCACTCAATGCCAGTAAAAATGTTCATTCTGCCCAAGCAATTTGAATTGCACAAGACAAAACAAAAAGATGTGATGCGGGGATTGCATTACCAACAAAATGGCAGACACAACTAAAGGTGTGCATATTCAGATGGTGACTTGCAGATGGAATTTCCATAATGCAGGTTTAGGTGATAAATACCGTATTTACTCGCGTAATTTGCGCACTTTTTTTTCACGATTTTAGAGCTCCGAATAGGGGGTGCGCAAATTACGCGGATATTTCGCAAACACGTTTGAAATAACGTGTAATATGATGCAACTAGTGCGGTAACTCTTTTGGATACGATCTAACGTAACGCTACAAAACGTACGGCTGCTCCAGGGAAGGCGCAGCACGTAGAAGTGTTTATGAGCCGCTGATGGCTGCCAAGATAGCGCTATCTCGGCAGCCGACGGCTGAGCGACACTACCCCCCCCCCCCGCCTCGCGTTTTTTCATGCTCGTTAAAGACTGGCGGGGCCTTTCCTCCCCGCATCGACGGCAGGTGTCCCGATCGGGGTGATGTTATCACATCGGCCCTCGGAGCGACGGAGATAGGCCGGGCTCGTTTGATCTCTGCTTCAGCCGTTTTCTTCGCCCCCACTCGCATGCTTTTATTCTAGCGACCGTACCTTGGGCTCCGGGGGCTTCCGGAGAAAAGAATCGGAAAAAGGAACATCGCACATGCAGCCCCTTTTGCGTATGACTGCGCTCGCCTGCGCAGCGGGGGGTGCGGCCGCGCGGCTGTTGGTCCGTGCGTGCGCGCCGGCGAGCTGGGAACGGGGAGCGCAAAATATGCGAGGCTTTTTTTTTTTTTTGCAAAGCTGGCTAAATATTAGGGGTGCGCAAATTATGTGAGGGCGCAAAGTATGCGGGTAAATACGGTATGTTTTGGAACTGGAATTTGAACAATACTTTTATGAAAAACCACGTAATCAGCTTGTAATGTGTTAAAATTCCCTTTTACATGAAAGCACATCAATATGGCTTGATAGCATCTAGTTAGAAATTTGCACAAGAGTCAAGCGGTACTGTAATTCTCCTACAGAGTATTTATTCAACAATATATATGTTATACAAACATTTAAAAAATATATAAATGTTCACATTTTCCTCAAACGTAACGCTGATTGAAATGCACATAATGCACAATTTGAACTTGCGAGTTGATCAGTGGCAGGTTCTCAAAAACGTTGCACATACGTTTAATCCGAGATATTGTTATTTTTCTTGTGATGGTGGCCTGAAAAAAAAAAAAGAAAGAGAAAGATGTATCAGAATATTAGTATGCAGCTACCAAAGAAATACTAAAGGCATGAAATATACTTCTCATGCTTAATTTATTGTAAGTTGGCTGTTGGTACTGAAAATTTAGTTTTGTTATTAGCATCTACATTTCAGTGAGCAGAACTGTTATAACTACGATATACTTTAGATAGTGCCTCATATGCTTTATCAAATATTTTAAGAAAATGTTGTAGTAACTGCTTACATAAGTGCACTGCACCTCATTAGGCCATACTATACTGAGCACTGTTTATAACTGATATTGACAACTGTCACTTGCTTACTAAAAAAATTCAGGATTTTTTTGCTAACACAATTATAATGTTTTAGAGATTATCTAATTAGAAATAATGGTGAAAGAAGTTTGCTCCTATCTTACACATTTTTTGTACTATTTATACACAATCACTGCTAGCACCTACAAGCAACTCTTTCTGTGCAGTACTGCATAAAGCGCCATCTCATGTGAGTGTCGAATGTAATTGGCTACAACTGGCAGGAAATTTTCTCTTGAAGCAGCATATGATCTTATACTTCCAAATAGTCAAACAGAAGCACCGATTCGAAGCTTACAACTGTGTGCATACCATGGAATGATACATTATAGGTCTAACGGTAAACAAAAATAGCACAGAAATGGATCTGAGAACAAAGAGGAGTAGGTGACATCAGCATTACCATTTGGAGCAAAAAAGCAGATGTGGGCAAGTCACATAATGCGTAAGCCGTAACTGATGGACAGCGAGGACTGCAGCATGAATACTGAGATGGCAAATGCAGCCAAGGCAGGCAGAGTGTCACGGATGACACTGCCTCTGGGCGGACTAATTGGAGATTCACAGTATCCCCCGCACGTGCAAAATTAGAAGCTCTTCGACCGCTCCAAGAAAACAGGCAGGAGATCACTTTCCAAGCTGGGAAACACAGACTTGGTGCCTTCCCACGTGAGCCCCGGCGTGACTCTTGAAATACCGAGACGCGGTGCTTCGGGTCCGCAATGCAGGCGCAGGCAGTGGCGCACAATTTCACGGGCACTGGCCATGTGCAAACAGTACGCTATTGTGTTGTTGGCAGCCCTTCGGCACCGAGGTGGCCGACTAATGCATCGCTTTGTTATAACCGGCAAAGCAGGGACCCCCACGTCTAGGGCACTAATGGCCTGTAAATTAGGCTAGATGAAGGAAGATGCTGACTCTGAGACCCCGAGAGAGGGTTTGGCCATCGCCCTCTGTCGTGCACTAATTGCGAGAGGGATACTTTTGGGCAGAGCCAGAAATGCAATGCTGGAGTAATTGTGTCTATAAATACTCCCCGATTCCGCAGACAGCGAATCCGGGGAAACAAAAGCGTATTGAGGAGCACAGGGTTCTAGTTGCTTGCCTGACATGGCATAGAAGCCGATCATCATGTATGCCTTCTAGAAGTTGTTAGTGTGGCTTTGTGCTGGCTGGCCACCTAACCTTAGCCGTTTCGTCTAGTTGAGACACAGACTTACTGTCTGCGACGTAAGCATCGGACTTCGTCTCGAGTTAGCCCAACCTGCTCAAGATTGCCCTTCAAGCACTAGCTCCCCGGAAACATCAGCGTTGCAACTCCGTCGACATTGAAGCTGTGCCAGAACTACGGACTTTTCACACCAGACCGTCGAGGGCCCTTCAACACTGCCAGTCATCACCACGTATGCCATCACCTGTTTATATCCCTGAACTCTCTGCCTGAACTTTCATAGCTGTTGTAAATTAGATTCCTCTATATTGTTCTCACTGTCCTACTGGCTGTTTGTTAGCTGTTTATTTTCCTTAGTTGTCTGTTACTTTCGCATGCTACCATTTTGTAAAGCTCCTTCATTGCTATTAATTGCTTAATTGTTAGATTGAGCCTTGTATTATTAGTGCTAGCCTATCACTATATAGTAAACATTGTTGATTTGTTTTCCCAATCACAACTCCGATCCTTTCACTGTCTACTTGCATACGGAACAACCGAAAATGCTGTCGTTCCCTTCGCAGACTTTGCACCGGTGACGCTTGAATGATGGCCCTGTAACACAGAGGCTTGCACAGGGTGATGAAATTAAGAGGTTCACAGGCATAAAACGACATGAGCTCATGCAGGACAGGGTAAACAGAAAATTATTGGAAAATTTCTTGTCCTGCATTTACACTGAATAGGCGTTAATGATCATGAATTAGTAATAGATGGTGCTTTATGTGCGGAAACCAGCTATGATAATGAGGCATGCTCGGTAGTGGAGGGCACTGGAGTAATTTTGACCACCTCAGTTCTTTAAACTGCACCTAAATCTAAGTACACGTCTTTCTTCTTTGCAAGACAACACACAGCCGAGAGGCTACCATGGTGGGCTGTGATGACGAATTATCAATAAAGTTCAGAGTTCGTAACAGCACGAATATACAGAAGAAAAAAACACTTTTACGCTTAGTTATCTAACAAACCAGCTTCTCAGATGTTCATGGCCTCACCTTTCTTGTGCTTGGGTGTCTTCAATTCACATGGGAAGCTAACACAGGACCAGTTGCCACCAGCACATACGCTGAGATATTTACATGGAATGAAGGAAACTCAGTTTCAATAGTTTGTTAAAACACTGGTGAAGGAGTAACAAGATAGGACTGTGACCAAGAGACTGCAAATACCACATTTACTCGCATAATGAACGCACTTTTTTCCTCATAAAACAGAAGGAACGTTGGAGGGTGCGTTTATTATGCAGGGAAAATTTTACAAAAACTTTTTCATGTTGAATAAAACATTTTAATGTGCAAGAAAGGTGGCGTTACGACCTGCAGTAATGCTTAAAGCAACGCGTGCGATGAAATTTTATTTTAAGAACAGTAAAAGACAGCCATATGGCATCGGTACCACGCGACTCAGCGCCCACTACGGCAGCCTTATGGTGGCTGAATTTTGTTCCACTGCGATGGCCTTTCACTTCCGTTTAACGTGGGGTTCACCCACAGCGCCGTGATACCGGAAAAATGGCGACGCTGTTGAATAGTCAGCAGCGAAAAAACGAATGATTGGCACGTGGCGGTCTTCATCGCGCATAGACTTTCTATAGTTCCTATGTCGCCGTGGGTCCCGCCTGTAACGATGACACCACGACGAGCTGAATGCAGTGGCCAATGAAACCACTGTGCCGGCTTGCGGCCAACCAAGGTCGCTGCTTTGCCGACGAAATCTCAGACGCCCAGCCGCATCAGCATTCGCAAGCGGTCTTAACGGGGAACAGATATTTTCCATAATTGCATGCAAAACGGCTCATCATCACATTTCTCCTTCATATATGTAAAGCTGATCAATAGAGCGCGTTAAGCATGATGTCCAAGATTGCCACGATGCAACTCTGAAACCACACCACAACTGCTTAGGCTTAGCTGCGCTAGCCTGGGCAGCATGGATGGCAGCACGGCGCGGCGAGCAGCAGGGAACTGCAATAGCATGGACGAATGCAGCATTGTGAGTAAATGATGCTAGCGCTGCTTGCACGCAGCTACACCTGGCTATGCCCTGTAATGTGCAGCGGTTTTATCGGGTCGCGGTAGTTATGAATCGCCACGCCTTACAACTCGCAAATACCGCGGATCGAGTGAAATAGGACAGCTCCAGTGTGGCCGTTTGCAGGACTGCAGGGGTATTAAACTGGGAGTACGTTTATTTTGCAGGAGAAAAAAAAATCCGGAATTCGACCACTAAAGTTTGGGGTGCGTTTATCATGCGAGCGCATTCATTAAGCGACTAAATACGGTAGTAGTTCCAGTACAATATACACAGCTCCAGGATCCACCTCGCAATGCTTCCCACATTGGATTATATTTTCAGCGACTAAACCGAGACTCCGGCCAACGTTTTTACCACCAGCATCAGCCAGTCGCGAAGCACAGGGTTATAGAATAACAGCTGGTGAAGAAACCTCTCGGTGATCCAGGCTCAAGTGCCTAGGCATGCACCTGTAGGATCAGATGTAATCGCCTACACCAGAGGACAAGCAGCAATCAGATTGCACTAATGAACAGTGCGACACATTGCAACGCTGAATGTTAAAACTTGGTGTCTACCCAAGACAAGCATTGGTAGTTTTTAATTTGATGAACTGCATAACTGCAAGCAGCTTCTATCTTTTCGTAAGCTATGTTATGTACAGCATTAAACTATACTGAAATGCACGTAATTATGCAGTGAATCTGTTAGCACTGAAACAAAATGTGAGGTAGGGTGTTTTATAGTAACTGTAACGTCTCGCACATACCAAGATGAACATAAAGACTCTCAGAGCAGCAGTATGTGCCTTTGCCAACATTTTTGTAGTGCACTGCCTATTCTATATCCCCATTCCACCAAGCTCTTGCTGATCAACATTTACATACCAGTTGCTGCAATCAATCATTATTTCATCCCCATCTTTATAATAGCGGTCCTCCAAGGGGCAACCTGCATAAGTTTACAAAAAAAATTTACAGTATTAAAGCAAGCCACAGGATGTGATGGTATTAATAAATAATCATGCGGATATAAGATGCTAAAACAGCGATGTTTTGATGAGATATGCCATGGAGGGGGTCTGCATTAATTTGGAGTACACTTTGAAGCTCCAAAAATTGTTATATAGTGTGTGTATATGTATACAGTAGAACCTCGTTATAACGAAACCGGATATAACGAAATATCGGATATAACGAAGCAATTGCAATTCCCCTTGAAATTCCTATAGATGAAATTGATATTGGTTATAACAAACTAATGGTTATAACGAAGTAATTACCGCTCCCCCATCAACTTCGTTATAACGAGGTTTTACTGTATATACTCTTCAGTCTCTGAAAGGAGCTCTAAACTGTGGGGTTTCCATTTCCAACAACCATGATTTCAGGGACATTATATGGGCAAATCAGCCACTTTTGGTTCCACAATGCACACCCGATGCATGGAACATAGCATCTCTGAATAGTGCTCTGTGCCGCTTTGAAATTTGGCCACTATGGTCAGGTTTGGACAATAGGTCCTTGAGCTCACGAGTGTGCCATAGCCGCTGGGCACTTGACGGATTAAGGCTTCAGGCTAAGGCCTACAAACAAAAATGAGAGAAGGGCATAATGGCCAGTGCATTCCATTAGAGGTAGTTTCCAGTTCTATGAATGCATAACAAATTTTCTGGTTCCCTAGATCCTTTCAACATACCATACGAAGAAAGTGTGAGAGAGCGAATCACTTTCAAATTTTATCCAATGCCTTGCGGCAAGCATTGGTCATCCAGCACTGAATACTTCAACCTCTACACGACTGAACCTTAATATCATAAAATTATCAATATAACGAAGTATTCGATTTTTACAATGTACACCATGTATTTTTCAGCCTGATATAATGAAGAAGGTTTTATTTACTTATTTCTTTACAATTTCAATACAATGGAGTTTCACGGTTTCCACAGAGGAAGACCAAGCCAATAAATAAACTTCTGCTGGTGTTAGCGGCAAAAGGGGCGAGTTGTGCACGGTTTTTGTGAACACATTTTTGAAGTTGTACACAGTGCCCACCGACGTGCAGTAGCTGATTAGCGGGCAAGGGTGAGCATTAATGCTTTCCCTCCTTGCCACAAGAGCGGGGTGTGACAGAGAGCATGGATGGGATCAGCCTACTACAGCCTCTCGCATCGTATTGCACACACTGCACACTCCACAAACGGCACAGTTCCTTATTTTGCATCGCCCATGCCGTGCGTCAATCAGCAGCTGATATGGAATTTTTGTTATGACTGAGACAAGCACGTGTAGCTGTTGAAGCACTAGTTAACGCGACAGGCTCTCACTTATCTTCCAAGAATTGTGATTGTACAGATGTCGCCGATGAGGCTTGTATCTTGCAAGCGACCACGATCAGCGAGAAAAAGGTGTCACTGTTTGTGAATATCACACTGCTCACTTTTCATGATCCCAAACATAGAAGCTATATTTATACTTTCCGAAGAACAAGATAAATTCAGAATGAAAGCAACCAGAATTAAAGGGGTCGTGAAAAGAATTTGGAGATGCCAGTTTGTAATTTTCACTGCTTCAATACGCATTCGACAAGCCGATTCCGAAATATTTCGGCGAAATATTCAGTGCACATTTAACAACGCCCGTTTTAAATCTCAGCTATCTTGCGCTCCCGAAACGACTATGCGACACTACCGGCCGGCGTGGTACTATTTGGTGACGTTGAGTTAAGATATTTTTAAGTTCAAAGGCACTGTGACCTCACGTTTGCTCTAAAGGAATCGATTTACTTGAAAGCTAGAAAGGAAGAAAATACTTGGAAACCATGCGGCGCCACCATTCGGAAGAAAAGCGGCAGCACGGTTTGTTTTCCCACGGCCTCCGAGGGCGCGCCAATCTCGGAGGTATGACGGCTACTAAGATGACGTCATCTGCAGAGTTGAGGGGAACGCGCGCAGTGAAACCGAAACCGCGTTTTTTATCGCTCTAAATCAACGCACACGGTGCAACGGAACAATGCATATTGTTGATTGGAGGGTCAGGATCCCGAATATGCACTTAGTACAAAATGTTCAGAAAACGTTTCACGAACCCCTTTAATAGGTGCTTTTACCGCAAAAATCCTTTTTGTTGCGAAGTCATACTGCCACATAGCGTCTTGATAAATTCGACGAACATATGCGTGCGATTTCACAAAAGAGAAAACGAGGACTGTCAACTGAGAAGCCAACTGAGAATTCAAGCTGCCTTGCGTTCTTGACTGATCAAAGTTCTTTTATTTATTTTATTTTATTTATTGGCACGCTACAGTATTAGATGTCGCGAATTCATCATACTGAGTTGACAGAAAGCGTTCCATGAGCAATATCAGCACCACCCTCTTGACCTGTGAAAAGGCTGAGGTATTGATAACAAGCTTAGTTAGCACATGGGTCAGGCTTTGCTAGTTTCAGTTTCAAGCATGTGTCAGTGATCTAAAACAAAACTTCACTCTTACTGCTGCCATGAATGGCTGTATACATCCCACCAACAGCACTTGCAGTTCTTACAGAAGTGTCTTTGCCACCTTTCCTTAAAGATGCTTTCTGGATAGATAACAAGGATCACAGCGATACGTTCCAGATTCTCTTTAGGAATACTTGCTCTCTGAAGTTGGTTTCTGTGGCTCTGTTTACAAGGACATGCAAAATCTTTGCTTTCGCATACCAAAGCTTTTCACATTACTCAAACACGTAGTCAACCAATAACGGAAGCACTGTTTGGTTTCAACAATAATTCTGCATAAACAATTTCTGTTCATGAAAATTCCACTGCAAGTGCTTACTTTTGACAGGTGGGTGATAAGACGGCCGCATGAAGCTCTGAAACTCTCGTCGAGAAAGCAGCCAATCCGAGTTCTTGTCCGCAACCTCTACCATAGCATCAACGCAGAGGGTCCTGTGTGGGGTAAGAGGAAATGCATACCTTTAGCATGCACTTTTTTCATTGAGTGCCTTCGTTTTATTGACTGTAACTAGCTAATGTTAGATAAGCACACTAATCCTGTACTAACAAAAACATGCAATTATGGCAGCATCCATCAGTATGTCAAAAGCTAGTATGAGGAAACCTCGGAAGTTCCTTTTAAACTACAGTCAAAGCCACACACGGGTATGTGTTAACGACCTAAACTTAATATGATCTAAAAGTGAAGACATGATCCTGCCGACAGGAAAAGGAATCAAGCTGTTAAGTAATTACTGCGATTTCTAGAATTATTAGTATACAGATATTAGTGCCTCACAATGTAGTAGCTAGATTAGGACAAATCAAGGTTCATGTAGTAAATGATGAAGAACCAATGCAACATTAGCTGTTGCTCGATGGGAAAGAAGGGTCAGCCTCTCTGGTGTGTGTGTTTTCTTAGAGCATTGTTAAATGGTAAATGCACCACTTATAGCATGATCATGGCCATTTGTTACCCTCATGGGCAAATGAGAAAACAATACATGCTGGTTGATTATGAGCATTTCAGTTTATGCTGATGGTAGATATAAATTAAACAGTTAATAGTTTAGGTTATGTGTCAAAACTACAACCTGATAACAAGTCATGCCATAGTGGTGGACTGCACAGTAGATTTGACCAACTGAGATTCTATAATGTGCACCTAAATGTAATCTTGATGCTGCACGTCATTTGTTCTTATAATTTGCAAAATGTCAACACTCAGCAGTGCGCTGTTACTGGGCCTATATGCTGCACCATAAGGTCCACTTAGGCAATTCTATCAAAGTGTTCAGCTCCCATGAGGCAGGGAGCATGGAAAAAGTTACTACAACAATCTAATGCACGACTGACTTAAGATCATAAACTGTCGACAATATTCAGAGCATAACAGAAGGCTGTAAGGACCCTGTGCTACACACTGGGCATGTTGAGAAAGGAAAACCTTTCGTGGATCGACAACTGGCTGTCAACACTTCAACCAAATTTTGCAATTGTGCATGGCATCAGCAATTGACAAGCACAGTGCAAACATGACTTTAAATGCATTAATGGAGACAGGGACAGCCACCAGCCTCTATTGCTAATTACTGAATTAATGAACTCCTGTAGGACAACTTGTTGACAGGAGGAAGGCAAGATGTCTGGGCTGGCGCTTTACTTCCTGCCGTTAATGTGTGCTATTCAGTGATGCAGTTAGGTGAATAAGCTGCAGAAGTACATACTATATACGTTCTGAATTTTCATAAGAGTTAAGAAAAAGGCAACGTCATATGGACACACTCAACTGCAGCTCAAAGCATAGAGTGAAACAATGCCAAAGGCAGGTTGCTGCCACCAACCGCCTTGGAATGGAAGATATTGGGTATGGATGGTAAAGGCGAACATTTTGCTTGTAGTATCTCTGTTCGCACTTTATCTCCAAAAGATTTTATTTAAGAGATTATATTTTTGGAAGGAATTTGCCTTGTTCTAAAATGCACTTGAGACTTGTAATAATAAGGTGTTTCAGAATTTTTTTTTACAGCTTACAATGAACCGCAATTGCAAAATCTTCTACACTTCCATTTCGACTTAGATGAATAGAATTATGTTATATCAAAACAATATTTCAAGCAGAACCATTTAATCATTCTTTTACCAGAGCATTAGACAACACAAGTAAGAGCCGATTACAGCAGATATGCAACAAGCAGCGCTTCAAGTAAAGAGCACTGTCTTACGCAGCCAGCTCCCCTCTGTGTTTCAACCAGGAATGGAACATTGTGTTGTTTCGCCGCACACATTTGGAAAGCTCATGTGTGCTCAGGAAGTCATCAGCATCATGATCACAGCTGTCAAAAACATCGTCCACAACTCTTGGGTAGTGCCTGTCATGTGAAACCTGGTGAGAAAAAAAAAGCATTAAACTGTAGACAACATATTGAGAGAAGACCCACATGCACATGCGGAAAATGGCAGCACAGTGAAATATGTTCCTTGGTAGAGGCATATTGTGTAAAAGATTTGATATGTTTGAGATATTACAAATATGTTTTGAGTATAGCTGCAGCAGATGGCTCATTCTGTTAGCACCTCTAATCTGTATTATGTATTACACTCTATCAAGGGCTTGTATGGCCAAAGTTAAGGACACATCACCACAGCAAGGTCAAAAGGTGGATTCTCAAGTCCATCACTACCACTTGTGCCTGTTCTATGTCCACTGCCAATTCATTCGACATTACTTTTTGTATGCTGATAAGGCCATGCTCAGTTCTTTTTTTTTTTTCCTCCACATCCAAGAATCTGGTAACTAATAGCATTTGACTAGATACACAACGTGAAGAATAATGTTCCCAGCATTTTTCTCATGCCCCTTTATTTAAGCACCACAATACTGTAGTGACAAGCATGCGAAATGTTCATCAGTATGTGGTGAAACGACGAGAAAATTAAAAGGTAGACACAGTTTATGCAGCTAGGAGTAGCTAACGTTGCTCAACAGGAAACGCACACAATGTCCCAGTTATTGTCTTTTTCAACTTTTCTTACAATATGACATGTAACAATGTGAATGGCATATTTACATTAGTATGATCACGAATTTAGAAGGAGCATAATTGATAGGCATTACAAGCGTAGCATGTTTAGTTCTATGGACATATAAAAATCTCATTTATAGCTAAGTAGCATGCCACTAAGTGTCCCATTATGAAATTAAGTACACCAAACACTTATTAACTGACCATGAACCACCAACAGGTTGCCAATGCTTGCACCAACATTTCCTTTTGAGCTTGCCACAGTTGTTCTGCTGCCCTAGTGGTATTTCAAGGTACTATACAGGACAAATATTTATATTCTACCACAGCTAGAGTACCTGTAGTAAATTTATAGTGCCAGCAAAAGAAGCATTATGGATGTCTCTGGTATAACTACAAGCGCTCCAATGTTAAAGGGGTCGTGAAACGTTTTCTGAAGATTTTGTACTAAGTGCGTATTTGGGATCTTGATCCTCCAATCAACAATATGCCTTGTTCCGTTGCATTGTGTAGGTTGATCTAGAGCGATAAAAAACATGGTTTTGGTTTCACCTACGCGTTCCCCTCAACCCTGTTGTTGACGTCACCTTAGTCACCACCACGCCTCCGAGATTGGCATGCCCTTGGAGGCCATGAGAAAACAAACAGTGCTGCAGCTTTGCTTCTGAATTTCTAAGTACTTTCTTACTTTCTAGCTTTCAAGTAAATCAATTCTTTAAGAGCAAACGCGAGTTCACTATACCTTTACACTTAAAAATATCTTACCGAAACGTCACTGAATAGTACCATGCAGGCGCATAGTGTCGCATTGTCGTTTCGGGAGCGCAAGAACCCTGGGGTTTCAAATATGCACTGAATATTTTGCCAAAATATTTCAGAATCAGCTTACTGAATGCATACTGAAGCAGCGAAAATTACAACCGGGCGTCTCCATATTCGTTTCATGACCCCTTTAACACTTCAACATGCACAAGGGGAAGGCACCTGTGCATATCATCAGATATACCTGACAGCTATGTGGCAATGCGCTGTGCATGCAACACAGAGGACATGGGTGTGGCTTCCACAGGCAGCACTTTGATTTGATCTCATAATTAGTAGCAGTTCGCTACCGGTTACTGACCTTCGATTCCAAAAGCTCCACAAAGTGCCTTCGAATACGGTCCCTTTCATGCTGAAAGCAAACAACTAGAAAGAGGAGAGGTGGCACCCTTCAGACCAATGATGACACTGCACACACATACTTTTACTAAGGATAGGGTAAAATCTTATACAATTGTTGTTAGTTTGTAATTTCATATCTTGGAAGAAGTTCTTGAGTTATCTGACAAAGGGTAAAACATGCTGTGCATGTTTTCATCTTAAATATGAACACATAATGTGCACATAAGATGAAGACAAATTACTAAGTCTTATTTGAACGACTTGGTATAACTCCAGCCTTTCTTGCTTCCGGATGGTGGCCAAGCCGCACTGGATTGAAAACTTCTTACTCTTTCATGATGTGCTGACAAGTTAACTTGTGATTCACTCAACTCAACCAGTAATACCCAAATACAGCAATTACCCACTGAAGCATTGTTTTCATCATCTAAGATATGCTAAATGTGATACATTAATTACATGTCTCATTGGAAGGCGAATGAAAAAGGGGAGGCTGTGAAATGTACAAAAAGGGAAAAGGTCATGAAATGCTAAAAAATGCTTATTTGAAATACAATTTCCCATATAAAGCCCACGAGGGCACCATTGCACGGCTAAGCATCTACAACACGTCAGATGCCAAAGTGATTATGATGCTAATTAATAATAGCACACATTAATTTCCTTTAGGACGACACTCCATGCAGGTATGTGTCACACGTGATCAGCAGTTCTAAAGCAGATCTGTAATGTTTTTAATAGGCGATGTCAAAGGCTGTTTCTTGCCTTTTATTTCCCTAGGTAGCACATAAGATATACCTATGATATTTTTTGTATTTAAATTATAGTGTTCTCACGCTGACTCCTTTTTCTTTTTCGGTAAATGCAATGCCATTCATTTTCATAATTTCACTGCTATCATGTTTCAATTGTACCCCCCCCCCCCCCCATGCAAGAATAAATCCAGAAAATTTTCACTTCAGATTGGTGACCCAAGAATGTTACCTGGTTTTTGGTGATACTTGTGATGAGACTGCTTGACTTTTGCTGGAAGAAATGAAGTTTGCATATTAACTGTACAAGCCATCGGTACAAGCATGCTACAGCAATATCTCTCTAAATTTTAACTGCCCTAGACTATGAAAAATTTTTCAACAGGCTGAGCGGATCTCAAAGGGCTGCATTTAATCAATTACAGTTAAATTAACAATGTGAAAATCATCGAGTTCTTAAAGCTCCTGCTCGAGAGAACTTATTCTTTACGCAGGTCTAAACTGAGAAGCTAAGAATGCTCACATTTCTTGCAGACACCCTTGTGCTTGATAGATATGTGTTTCTGCCAAACGCATGCATCCTTGTGGAGTAGACAGTGGTTATCGTACGTCACTCCGTTAGTCCCGCAAACGGGTTTGTAGTGGGACGGACAGTGTTGAACACATTGGCACGACGCTAGGCCGTTGTCCAATATCCGGCACACTCTTCCGGGGCGGCATATCACAGCGGCGCAGATGTCCAGCTGACTGTCTGAGAAGCGAGAAGTCGGACAAACTCATTTTAGCATTAGCTCGTGCAACTGAACAAACCGAATTAGCGGACAAGACACGTTAAGCAGTTCCAAGGGCAAAGGAATTCTGTGCGACTGAGCTTTTACCTGTGAAGTCATCTTTAAGTGGCACCTGTACGAAGGGAAGAAAAGTCATTTTAAGTGTTTCCCTTCTTGCGACACCAAAGCGACATATGTTTCGGACACAAGGCCATAACTTGAGTGCGCTCCTAAGAGAATCGCCAAGGAAAGGGCTTCGCCATCGGATCGCTCACAAACAGCACACACGCCCATAACACTCACCGTTGCAGCGGATGCCCAATGAGCGACGAAAAGGAACCACGCCTGAAGTGAATGAAGCAAACAACGTTGAATCATGCGTCCGGCGCAGTTATACGGGTAAAGAAAGTTTTTAAACTCTCGAAAACTTCGTGTTCGTCACTCGCGCGACTGTAGAAACAGTCTACTTACGTGTGAGAGCCTCATTGTGGGTGTTGCCAAGCGTCTCAGGAGCGAGTGAGGCCGCTCATGCGAACGGCAGTAATCAAATTGAGTACGGCTCGGAAAGACGATCGCACGATCCCGCAACGGAAACCATGCCTTCGAGTATCCGCTGTATCCGTTTCAAGGGGAGGAGGTAGAGGAGGGCAGAAGGCTCACGCGTTGCACTAGTGGCGCCATCCTCTGCCGAGAACTGACATTTCTTCGAGTGTCGCTTAGCGCGGGACATTACGGACGCTTGAAAAACAAACGCGGTGTACGTGTGTATTCGGACACAAAGTAATCGATACGAAGCACGAACAAGTTTACAAAGGCGCAGTGACCTTATGAAGCTCTCGACAGGTGTGGTGACGTAAGTTACCTACCCTTCTCACGCCTCTGAGGTGTGCAAACTTGTCGCAGGAAGTTACTCAGACTCTCATGTTGCATGCATACATGACGCGGGCGCTCGCGCGCGCACGCATCTGTAAGAGCTCCGATAACACTGTACAGGAGACCGAGGAAACGAGGCTGCGCCGGTCAGTCATCGTTGCTTTCGCTGGTCGCAGCGGGTAATTCATGCTAACATTCTCAAAGAAAGCTTGTAAAGGCTGAACATATTGAACAAGCGTAGTGCTGCTGTGATACAGGCGGCAAGTCTTCCTGTCGCGATGGTTTCAGCGGAAGAAATCGCGCAAATTCGGGCATGCAGTCATTCAAAGAACAGACAGCTTCTTTGCAATATGCCCAACAAACTGGAAAATGCCGTACGTATTTGCTTTGGAACATCCAATGTACATCTCAGATTCGTATATATACGCGCGTTAAACTATTATGTACGTAGGGGAAAACGACGTGATTGATCGAAATCTAGGTTATTTCTAGCCATTAGTAAGTATTAGAATGGGCATTGGTGTAAGGTCATGCAGATATAATGATTGAAAGGTCATGGTAGTTAGCAAAAATTTTACCAAATTAAAGAAAATGCCCACCCTAACTGCGAGTGTTAACGTGCCACGTGTGTTCGAAGCCAGTTTAAGTGAGTCAGGAAATTTACATTCTATATGAGTCGCGGCGTTGACCAACCATTCCAGTTTTCGTCGATCGTAAAGTAACTCGTTTGCCTCGTTCATTTACATACTGAACAGTTCGGCGGCACATTTATACTTTGTTATACTTCTGAGGATGGTGGAAACTTAGTTTCGAAGAGACGTGCGCAGGCGCTTACGTTAGAAGTACATAATTGTCTCGTTTACGTCTTCGATCGTTTTATATTTTTTATCCGGTCTTATGTTGCTGTCTATACAAGACATGTGGCAATATCGCCTGAAGGCTAATTAAGGCTCGCAGTAAACACGCTCTCTTCGGAAATTTACGAGATAACACAATACGAATGTTCCGAGAGAAATCACCACTAAATGTTGACATTTCCTGATTTCTTTTACCGCATTACATGTTCTCGAGGAGGTTGGTCGAGGAGGCCTTACATGCAAGGTAGTTGGTCCGCCGCTGTGGTGTAGTGGTTATGGTGCTCGGCTGCCACGCAAAAAGCGTGGCTTCGATCTCGGCCGTAGAGGTCGAGTTTTCGACGGAGGTGAAAATACCAGAGGCCCGTGTACTGTGTGTTGTCAGTGCTCAGAATTTCCGGAGCGCTCCACTACAGCATTCCTCTTCCTTCTATCTCTTTCACTCCCTGTCCCCCACCCTCACGGACGGTGAGCCTAAAGTCCCTGGATCTTTTTTCCGTTCGTTCTCTCGCTGCAGCATTCAAGTAACAGCTTTAGGAAGAACATGGCTGTCGAAAGCGACGCCGACCAATCAGATGCGCCAGCGGCACATCAAAGCCTTTCACTACTTAAAAAACGGAAAAAATATCTAGGGACTTTAGGTGAGCCGTGCTCCCGACATGGGCTGCAGAAAGCATGCAGCGTTAACCGCATCAGCGGAACCATGATCATCATCAACAAAATAGTTGCATATCAGGACAACAGAGTAGTTTGTAAGTGGTAAGCTACCTTTAAATGACCTGGATTTCTATGGCAATGATAGTGATGAACTCTAGGAGGAAGCCCGCTAATTACCAGCTACAATGCGATCAGCTCCTGCAAGCTGTTCGCATACGCCAGGGTTGCGTAAACCAAGGTTTTACAGGAATCCAAGCATACAATTTCGCATACGGGCGGTCTTAAAGTGTCCTATTCTACAGTGAGTGACTGCAGCTCGTTGACAGTGTGTGTGTGTAGCCACTCAAGAACCTATGTCAAAGGCCTTTAGATTCATTAAACGGGAGCTTCGGCGGTTGTCTTTTTTTTTTTTTCACCCTATTCTGATATTGTTGTATTCAAATGGTATTGATAGTCCTGTAGTAGCCAGAGTGGTTCAGTTTGTTCAGAAACTCACCAATGTTACTCACCAAACACGTTATTAGGTAAATTAAGTTAATTAAGCATATTAGACTATATCGGTTACGCTTGGTGATACACGGTACATCGTGTAATTAGCTCTTTTTCTCTTCCGTTTCTTCTGCTTGCGGCCGCCAGCCGCAGTTTTTGCCAGTGTAGCCTGAGGTCATGTGCGCATGAGAAGAAGGAATAAGCGCGCGTGCGAACGCCGCACATTAGGCATTGTAGAAGAAGTGCACGGGCACCTCTTGGGAACAACTAATTTTCCCGTTATATATATCATCACCTGTAGTGTGGCCAATGCCTCTCGTGGGTATGTGCCAATTATAGAGACAACAACAAATGAAGCTATGTTCGTGCAGCGCTTCACACCACGAGATCGTGCGTCCTCTCATGGCGCGACTCGTCGTAGTATAGCAAAGAGGTGGGACGGCGTCAAGCCGAGGCCACGCTTGCCGCGTTTGCCACCGTCTCTGTTTCGACGCGAACGTCTTTACGCTTAGAGTGCCTCGATGCGCGCGGGCATCAGGTCACCCTATTTACGCCGATCTTGGTGCGAAACCTTGAGGAGCGTTCGCTGGGCCTTGCAGTGCTTTACGAGGCGTTTCCTGAAGCCTCGGACCACGAAGAAATGCGGGTGTGCCAGAGACAAACCCGGACCAGCCAAGTGCCCATCAGCTTCACTGCCTTGCGCCACTAATGCAAGCTCCACTAATTTTTTTTATTAACGTGTGTCAGTTTACAAAATACAAAAAGTGCCTTTAGCACACACACACACACAAATTGGTGCGGTTGAATAAACATGCTCTGTCTTTCACACTGAGCCTGAGCTAACACATACATACTCCATGCGCACACGCTACAGTTTTCTGGCATCGTAGCTTCTTCTTTTGCTTTGTATTATTTTGTTTACACAGACCGCGTTTGGCTCCCAGCTTTTTTTTTTTCTTCGCTTTTTCAGATAAGCGATATAGGCAATTCCATAGTGTTCGCAAGCGGGCCCAAGTTCAGGAATATGCTCTATACATCAGCAGACAACTGAGGCATAATTCGGTTTCCGACGGTTTCGCGCGCGCAAGTAGAACCGGCATCAGCTAATTAGAGAAAACAGATGGTGGTGGTCATATTAGTCACGTAGGCTCATCCGATGGCAAAGCATTTAAGAAAAAGAAAAGCTCTTTCTTCTATTTACCCTTAAATGTGGCATCTTTCTACGACCCTCGTTCAGCGCATGTCTGAGGATACAGGGTCAACTAACCATTAATGTAACCTATCAATATCTCAACCCTTTGCGCATAAGCGCTATTTTATAGAACTGGTTTGTGCCAGCTAGTGGACATGCGTGTTGAAACTCACAGCGCTCACAAGGAAGGCCACAGTAAAGTTGACGAAAATCTGTTAACTTGACTCCATCTTTGTCATTTACGCACGCAGTGGTTTCAGTATGACCCATTATTGTTTCCAACTACGTGCTCGTGCAAGACAAATTTTAAACCACATCTACACGTCACAGAAACGATAACGAGAAGAAAATAAGAAACTAGTGAAGAGAAAGTGGCGGCGGCGGTAACTTTTGTTCATATCCTATTGCTATGAGCAATTTAACGCGACCTGTCTTTTTTTTTTTTTTTTTTGAGATGACTAAGTATAGTATCAGTATTGGCATTCGGATAGGTGGATGTACTTCTACCTTTCATTCCGCACAGTTTCTTCGGGAGAAGGTACCTGTATATAGTCCTTGAAACCAACGAACAAGCTAGTACACGCCCTGAAGCCCCAGAAGAGCAATGACAGGAATATCGAGCACAAGTACGGCGACGAAGGTGCTGACCACTAGCTTCACGGCCGTAATAAAAGCAAGTTTCACGAAGAGCGACATAGTCGACAGACTCTCGATACCTTTGAAGTCAATGGAACAAAAAAGAAAGGAAGGAAAGAAGGACTAGCGTTTCCTATTTGATTTGCGTAACATCATTTCGCAAAATTGGACACCGCTAAACCATGGCACCTGGGAAGATATGGGCGCAGTGCCTAAGTCCATGTTCGATTACATATCTCGCTTGTGTAGAGAGCCTTATTTATGCGATCGCTGATAAAAAGCTCATGTCCGAGCGCGAAGTTCCGCCCCCTGTTTTAGCAAGCTACGTGCGTCTAATACTTGTAGTTCTACTGTCATTCCACTGTAAACCGGCGCCTCGCAGCACGAGAGTGCAAAATTCGTGAAGATTGGTGATGAATGTAGTTCATTTAAGAAAAGGACGCTCATTTCTGCAGCCAACGTCGGGGGCACGGCTAAGCGTCCATGTGGTGTAGGGGAAAGGGACTGAAAGAAATAGAAAGGAGAGAGAAGCCGTAATGGAGGGCTCTGGAAATTTTGACCACCTGGGGTTCTCTAACGTGCACTAACGCACAGCACAAGGGGTCTCTGGCATTTTCACCTCCTTTGAAAATGGGACCACCGCGACCGGGATCGGACCCACGTTTTTTTGGTGGCAGCCGAGCACCGTAACCACTACACTACCGCGGCGGACATTCATAATAATAATTAAAAAAAAAGAAACAAAGGATGGTGGAGAAGGTACTTCATTATTCTTGTTCGTAACTTATACTTACAGCAGGTTCTTCATATGAACACCTTTGGCTGATATCGTAGAAATACCACTACTGCACTTCCAGCTTCCCTCCTCGTGCACAATCTCTTTGGGAGCAGGTACTTGTAGTCCCTGAACCCAAAAAACAAATACACGCCTTGAAGTCCAACAAGGACAGTAACAGCGATGTCGACTACTACAGAGGCGATGAAGAGACTGACAAAAGCTAAAAGCCACGTCAAGCCCATAATGAGACCAAGTTTTATGAAAAGTGTCATGTTCGAGCGGCTGTCACCAGCCTTGAAGTCAAAAGCTGCAGCCCGTCGGGCTATTCGTCTTACGTAGACGACAATGTGCACGTACAAACTAATGACAAAGACAAGCATAATGGCCATTGGCATGAGGAGGAACACTATCTGATTCCACGTGCTGTCAATCCAACAGGAAAAGCGTCCATAGTTCGGGGAAAGCGCGAAGTCCGAGGCAACGTTATCCAGAGCAATACCTAGCACCACCACGACCATAGGCCCACCCCAAGCGATAAGACAATAGGCCGCGAGTCTGGTACGTTTGTTCGAAGAAATCCTGACTGTCACGACGTTCTTCCAGATATCGAACGAGAGAACGCTCGTCCAGAAGAAGGTGGAAAGGAATCCGAAGTGAAGTAGAGCAGCGAAGACTGTGCAGTATGGCCTGAATTCGTCGAATCTATTCACGACAAGATAGAGCAGGTGAGTCCAGAAGAGTGTTCCGGCAAGGCACATTGTACAGCAAGAAGAAAACGTTCGCGAGCACTTGCAGCACACAAACACGACACCCTTTAAGAACAGGCATATGAGCGACAAGCTGATGCAAATGGTTGTGAGGTAGCTTCTCACAGCGTACGCGTCTTCTGAGGTAGTTGTATTGTCTCCGAGATTGGTGGTTTCATTTATGTCCACCGTAGAGTTGCTCACGAAGTACTGAGGCACTTTTATATAGCACTTGCCCCTTTTCGACACGAAACATGAGGTTTCGTGTACTACAGACGTTATAAGCGTCTCTACATCTGGATCTTCTATGTGGAAGTCTTCACGGTCCCATAATTGACGAACAGCCTGCTTTGGAACACACTTTAAGGACGAAAGATTGGCGCCATTGCAGAGGCCGCAGTACGCGTTCTTGTAAACTACTTCAGAGGTGTTCTTTTCGGGATTTCCACGCTTCTGCATTACAGGGGCAAAGTAAGTTGAGCATCTTCGAGTTGTCTCTGCGTCCGAGCCCTCGGGACAAGCGTCGACGTCCACCAAGGCAGAATCACAGGGCCAAAAGAAGACATCTTTGTTGTCCATGAGGTACTGTGGTGGAGACACTGCCAAATCTAGAGTGCTATTTCCCGAGGCGTTCCAAAACATGGAAGTGCTGTCCAGGTCGTAGTTACAGAGGGCGCAGAAAGCATTGAAGTATGTGACTTGTCTCTGAGTGGTTACTGGCATAAAGAAAAACGAATCGTGTTCGCTCGTCACATTCTCACATGACGCTCGCACCTCGTCCTTCGGCCAATTACGATTGCACCCCGAGACCGCATAAAACTCTCCTGCGAACTTGTTGGCAATGTTACGTAAGGTACATATAGCTCGTGCCGTAGGCTGCTCGTGCACTTCGGCGTCCCAACAGCAAGATCCGTAGACGGCGCAGTTTCTCTTGCAATTGCAAGTGACAGCGTAGAGCTTCTCCGCGCACTCGACTGGAGAGGCACTGCATCCGTGATGTCCCTCCGGGCACCGTAAGAGCTCCTCGAGCCGGTCATGCAGAAATGTCGCGTGGTATTCTCTGGAGATACTCCAGGGGAGCGTCTTGTTGCAATCCATTTGGAAGCACTGAGCACAGATTCGGAGCAACACGCTCAGGACGCCAAACGTTGTGATGGTCTTCATTACTCCTGGGAGCTGCGCCATTGGGTCTGAGAGGTGATGTTACGATGTCGGAAAAGTCGTATCTGAAACAGGAGAGGAAGGAAGGGAGGAAAGACAATCAGAATCTAAAGGTAATTTATTGACGAAATGATAATGATAACAATGTAAGCCACATATAATGTGAATAGGAAATGGATGAAACCGTTACACGCTGTTTAAGAAGCGGCACTTCTTCCAAATAAAAACACTCACTCGCAATATGTCAAGTAATATGTCAAGTATGGCGACATAATGTTAAAAGGGCGCTGCAAAACTTTTTGAGCGTAGTCAGAAAACGACGCCAAACAGTCGTGGAAGCTCGTGTGAGAGAAATTTTAGTGTGCTGCACGCACCAGGGAATTCGCAATAAAGTTTCAGGCACAGCCGCAAACCGCCATGCTCCTCTTTAAGTCGCATGAGGCAGAACTATAGCACTGGCTGATTTCATGATCGCGGAAATATCACAAGCAATGGTTTGTTATTATTCTATGTATCACAAGCAATGGTTGTTCTCTCTCGGTCCTCCTCTCCTATAATCGTCTTTTCCCCCCCAACCGCTCCCTTCTTTGTCATCGTCTTCTTCCTCCTCTTTTTCTCCTCTGCCACCGTATTCGTCTGCCACTTCATCTTCTTCTCCCTTACCCTGTTCTTATACTACTTCATCGTCTCCTCTACCACCGTCTTCTTTTCCCATTCTCTGTCATCCTCTTGTTCCTCCACTTCGTATTCTTCTGCTAGGTCTCTTCCACCACCTTCTGTTTCTGCGCCTGGTTCTTCGTCATCGTCTTCTTCCTCTTCCTTTCTTTTTCTACTACTCAGCCTCCACAACCTTGTTGTTGCTGTTGTTGACCCAAACAAACGCGGCTCAGATTCACGCTGGAGGATTGGCTTCACCTTCCACCGTCATCTTAGTCTCCCGCCCCCTATACTCATCTTTTACCTCCTCTTTCTTCTTTCTCCCTTTTATTTTTATTTGATTCAATTAAATAAACACCCTAATAGATGCAAGAGACGTGCACTAATTCTAAATACAGAAGCAGTACGATAACAATAAAAGAAATGCATTGTGGAAATACAGAAATCGTAGTTCTAGAAATGGATTGCAACGGTAATAACGCAAATAATGAAAATGATTCCGCGCAGGCTGAGAGTATTTCTCTTTCAAATGCAAAACATTTCTCGGCAAACTTAGGCCGCACTTGCCGTATCTATCTATCTATCTATCTATCTATCTATCTATCTATCTATCTATCTATCTATCTATCTATCTATCTATCTATCAGAACACACACAAAAAAGTCAAGCTACATAGTAGGTGCTCCTTGTGACGTAATTTGTTGAAAGGGGAGCAGACGATTTCCAGGTGTTTTTGAAACCAAGTTGCAAATTACCCAGTTCGTGCAGTGACGATTGATTTATAAGGTTTAACGTCCCAAACCCAGCTCTGATTATGAGAGACGCCGCAGTGGAGGTATCCGGAAATTTCGACCACCTGGGGTTCTTTAACGTGCACTGACATCGCACAGCACACGGGCCTCAACATTTCGCCTCCATCGAAATACAGCCGCCGCGGCCAGGATTCGATCCCGCGACCTTCGGATCGGCAGCCGAGTGCCATAACCACTAGACCACCGTGGCGGGGCAGGTCGTGCAGTGCAATGATATTTGGCTCACATCTCCATGCTCTATGACTGGTCGGCGCCGTTTGCTGACTATATTTAAAAGCGTGTTGCAGGGCCGTTCTCAGCAATTATCTGCTTTGCCTGACATTCCTCTCAGCATTGGAACAAGCATGATTGCCGCGGGAACACATTTTGCTGTAATGTCCACGAGAGTTAACCTAGTTCTTCCTCTCCCACCTGCTCGTCCTTCTCATCGATAAGGCACAGGCAGAACCATAGTTCCTTCTCCTCGCGTAATTCGATAAGGAGCAAGAAAGTTTACTCGCGGAGAAATAAGCTCTAAACTGTGGTAACTTCCTTGAAGTTGGTAGGTACAGTGTCCGGCAATTGAAACGCGATAGTCGAACCGTGCGACGGCTGGCGAATGTTGTGCTACTGTAGTATGTTGGGTGATCACGCAGGGACAAATCCTAATCTCAACACTTCACAAAGTCTCTGCACTTGCTAATCTATCAATCTTCTCTGCTTCGATAATTTCCCTCGTGCGCTTGTCTTTGCTTTTACCTATTAGAACACATTTATCAAAGAGTGGTCTGCAATCAGTACACCTATTACAATGCTTCACAAGTTCCCCGTCTTCATCTTTTTTATTCTTGACATTGCGCTTATGCTCTTGAAGGCGAACATTGAGGCAACGACCAGTCTGGCCTACATACTGTCGTCCACATGAAAGGGTACACGACACCTTCTTTGCAAGTACTCAACGGGGTTTGGTGCTTTTTCCTACAGTCATACATCACAGGCCTGCCACCTTTGTTCACTTTACAGAGTTTGCCAAGCTTCTCAGGGGCTGAAAACATAACTGTTACATCTAATCGTCTGGCAATGCGTTTGAGGTTGTGGGACAGAGTGTGAAAATACGGAATGACAACAAGTTTGTTTGGAACAGGACTACGGTCACGCACGTGCTTATCTGGTTTTAACTTCTTTAATAACACTTCAGCAACTGAGACCTGGAGATGACCAGGATAACCAGAAAGCGAAAGCCTATGACATTGCTGCTGAAAACTTGCATACATCAGATGGGGACATGACTTGTGCAGAGCATTATGGAAACATAGGTTGGCGATGGCTCTTTTTACCAGTTTGGAGTGGGCGGAATTGAAGGGCAGGAGAGGCTTATTACTGCGTGGTTCGTACATCCAACAGGTATGATTGGGGTGAAAGATGAGCCTGACGTCGAGGAATCTCAGCTTATTATCAGCGGGCATTTCCGAAGTTAAAACGAGCGGGCTAAACCTTTGTCTAAGAACAGTGAGTATGCTAAAAGCCTGGGATTCAAAAGAATCCTGGTCACAGTCGATAAAAATCAAGAAATCGTCCACGTATCTTGATATGAACCACGTGTCTTGATATGAACCAACAAGCCCAACTTCACACACGTCTCTGATTACACTGAGTAGCAAGAAAAATCAGTTAGCGGCCCCTAGCGCAAAGCGATGACGCGGAATGCACCGCGACAGTCGTGCGGGCTCCGAGTATAGCGCTTCATTCGCTGAGCACTGCAACAGTGAAAGGGATTGCGCGAACGTCTGGCCTGTGCTTTCTGCCGCGGCTGCTTACAACACTGATAAATCACAGAAAGAGAACATACGCCCGATTTCGGCGTTACATACTGGCGGGCAGGCGAGCGTTATACCTACTGGTGGGCGGGCCGAAAGCCCACGTGATTTCGTTTCCTTCCACTTGCAGAGTCGCAATGCTGACGTCACTGAGGCCGCCATTTTGTTGCACATCCAGTGAAGTCGAATCCCGCTCTTTACCTCTATTCGTTTATCTCCATTTGCACAACGGAAGCTGCGAATCGTACAAGATGGGGCGTATTGAAGAGGCTACACGTTCAGTGCTCCCTTTCATAAAACACCACGCTGCACGTCGTTTACTTAAGCATAATAGCTTTACGGATACAAACTTCTGTCCGTTTACATACAACGTCACATACCTGATGTATCGTGGTGTCCCGCTGAGCAGGAAAAGTGCACCAGAGGCGCTCGTCGGCATCAGAAATCGTTAATTGTTGCATCATTGTAAGCTCGCATGGTGTCCTTGAAAAAGTGGGCGTGGCTTAGTGGGCGCGAATGGCGTTCCCATGAAGGTCGACAACGGTAACGAGCTCCAGCGTGTTCAGATGTTCCTGAATCTACAAAGAAAAGGCAAAGATAAAAAAAATGTCACGATGTGTCTGTATAAGACTTCCGCTGTTTAATGGGTCCCTGAAGAATAAAAAGCCCACCTGTCAGCAGTTTGAAGAAATATTTTGACAAAAAGCAGGGACCCTTCTTGAATCAAGCGTGCTTAAGAAGACCTTTTTAAGCGGGTATATATTTATCAATGTGTGTTTTCGTGTCACGTCGTTTAATTTAGGCTAAAGACTGGCAGTGTCGGCTGAATTTATTGAAGACCGCTTCGGCACACACACACACACACACACACAACACACACACACACACACACACACACACACACACACACACACATATATATATATATATATATATATATATATATATATATATATATATATATATATATATATATATATATATATATATATATATATATATATATAACTGAAATGAAACCGTCGTTCTCTAATCTTAAAAGCATACGTTTGAAATTATAGCGGCTCTTACAGAGCATGAAAACTGCCATAAGTGGCTAGTTACACAACAAAGCTACAGTTAACTTCAACAGGGGCCTGGTTAAGTATGATAATTGCCAATTCCAAGCAATTCCAGCCTATTTGAGTAGGTTTAAGTTAGTTTCCACACGACGTGGTTTCACTAGCCGGGGTGCATATATAGCCATTTTCCAGGAGCTCGAGCACGCCGTGTTGTATATGCTGTATCGTACCACACGCCTGGCTTGAATAAAGGCAGCATTCACGAGGAACTTTCGCCACGAAATTGAAATGAGCGGCGAAAGGATGCTGTGACACATACCTGCTGCTGCGGTATCCCAATCGACGCGGACAGCGTTTATGTGAGCGAAACTACGATGGCATCACCGACTCCTCGATGGCGGTTGTTGTCATCCCGTTGCCATCCCAGTCGAAAAACAATAACAATACTCGACGAAGGACGAACGTGCCTGAAACGTGGCGTGCGGGAGCGCTAACAAGCGCGGCCATATGCCGCGCCATTCACTATAAAGGATCACAGAAAGCAGCAGCGGGCGTGGGGGATTGAAGATAAAGTGGCCGAGTGTGTTTTGCGATGTGGCACGGTGCCAGCATAAGCTGCATAAGTGCGCAGAGCACAAAAGTTCTCGCTTGATGAAAGCGCCGTGGAAAATAGCGGCTAAGGGTGGCCGCTCAAAAACAGTCGGTTGAAACGAGAATAAGTAAAGCTTTTTTGGCCCTTGGTCACTTCGCTTTTAATGCAAACAGTCGGGCAAAACATTCGCTGGCCCTTGAGCACTCGTCTCCAGGCGCGGAATTGAGTGCTCTAGTTGTGTACGTATTCAGACATCTGCGAAGACAGATTTGTTGATATGCGCAAATCGTTACACGGCCGATCACCGATTTCCGATTGATCACCATAGAATGAATCAATATGAAGGTGCCCAAACAAAAAGAGGGAAAGAGGAGCGAAAGGGAAAGGCAAGGAGATTAAACATGCAAGTGCACGGTTCCCTACCCTACACTTCGGGAAAGGGTAATGCATGAGTTAGTAACGGATAAAATAAGGAAATATGAAGCGTGCTACCACTTAACAAACTTTCGTGAAGGCCAGTAGACTTGAGTAAGCACAATAGGGCTTTTATGGCGTTGTGCACGTAGTAATGTGTACGCCAAGGTCCGATCATTTTTTTTCTTCCGAAATTGGTATTCCATTAAGGCTGCAGAACTTACCTTTCAAGACACATCAATCAGTTTTCAATCGTCTCTTCACAGCCACAAAGTTGTGCGCCGCCTTGTTAATCAATCCTATGAAGAAATAACGGGCTCTCTTATACGTGACGACAAATCTCATGTGGCACAGAAATGTTTCCGACGGGAGAGTCCAGGTGGGAAATGAAGTCGCATGCTATGGTCTAGATAATGTTAGCGAGAGTTGGAGAAAAACAGCCAATCTTATGGTACAACTCTGATGTGACGAGCAAGTGGATATCGCCAATAATTGAACGTTATTTTTAAATAGCAAAAAAAAGTTTGGCAATGTTCCTTTTTCCTTTTTTAAATTCATAATGTCCGTGCACATTGTATGCGAGAATAAATGTTTTATCCAGTAGCGTAAAGTTTAAACTGGTTGATGGTAACAACGTAAGGTTTAAATGGGTTAACCGGGCCGACAAGGGTGTTCACCGACACATTGTACCGTGAAGGGCAAACGCCCATCGCCTCTCTTGGTAGGAATTCTGTCATACAACTATTAGAACATAGATGAGGAGTAGGCAATGGTCAATGCTTTTTTAAACAAAGCCTTCTGATGATGTTAAAAATATAAAACACGCACAAATTGATGCAAAGAAATAAAGCGGTTGCTGGTTATCGTAGAAGCACTAGCTGGCAGTGGAAATATATGGATCACCGGTATTGCTGTTCACAAACGGTGGCCGTATGTCACAGCATTTGCACGCATCCGGCATGCGCCTTTATGCTGGCTTACAGATGTAGGTCATCATTATAAACAGGAAGCATGCTGTAAGGATTAGAGAAACGTAAATATCTCCTTACGCTTAACGGCTGATCGCTGCACTCTTTTACGAATCAAAAACTAAGCTTCAGAATGCAAATGTGAAGAGTGCATGCAAACGAAGGACTATGTCACACTGGGCACTACGGTCGGCGCAGCTGCACTCTTCGGCACCTTCATTTCTATTTCTGGGATGAACTAAGCAGGATTTATTCGATCTGTAGAAATTAGCAGGACTGCGATTACCCAAGTATTTCTGCATAAAAATTTCCTGCGTAATAACTTCCGTTCTTCCTTTAAGATCGAGCTCGTGCCGGCTGTCTTCGTTTAATTTTTGTTTAGTGTAACTTTGGTAACTGCATGCCGTTCAAATTATCAATCCCACTCATTTGACAGAGCATGTTACTGTGAATGAGGCAGTTACACGAAACGCGCAGATATGTCGTTTTCTATATTAATGAGATTTTCGGACGAGGTTTCTGCACCTCAACCTGCTCTGCAGGATGCACCCGGCCGATTACAGAGACACCTGTCCGTGGTGTTGCGCGAAACCTACGCTGGCACACATCACGTTGGAATGTGCGGACTTCGTTAGGCAGTGGGAGGCACTGCTCACAAGAGAGGACCGGAAGAACCAGTTGGCCCTCCTAGACCAAGCTCAGCGAGCCGCAAGAGCCAGTGAAGCCCTGGACTGAGGGCCCCATCGAGAACTGCCTTTAAATTTCGAACCCAATGAAGTTTTTTCCTCCTCCTATGAAACGCCTGGTATACAAAGTGAATTAGGCTGCGAGGAGAGCACTAAGACGTAGGCAGATAGATAGATAGATAGATAGATAGATAGATAGATAGATAGATACATACATACATACATACATACATACATACATACATACATACATACATACATACATACATACATACATACATACATACATACATACGGTCAAGGGAGTTTTGGCTCGCCAAAATTCTTCACATTTTGAGAGCTCGCCCACTCTTCTGTACACTTTAGCTCCTTGTATAACTCGCCTGTGACTCAACACGCTTGCGAGCGAGGAAACTGCTAGAGGTCTGCGACTTTCCATAACGTACTTGCTTTTTCTTTCATGTATTGCGAACCGACGTATAGGAAGTGGAACCACCAAACGAGCCAGTTGTTCCCTCGCATTAATGTAAACTGCACTGCTAGCCAGAGCGAGGAAGCACAAGGAGTGCAAGTCACGTGTGTGCTTCACACACACACACACACACACACACACACACACACACACACACACACACACACACACACACACACACACACACACACACACACACACACACACACACGCACAAGCTACGCTTAATTAGTTCAAGTTCTCAAATAACCTGTGCGCAGCCTATGGACGCATGTCTTTTCATGAGTTGAAGGCGATTCCCGACGAAGACAGTTCGGTATGTGCAGTAGCTACGCCTGTAGCAACAACGGCCCTTTGTTTTCTCCTCGTTAGTCTCGGCAGCAAATACTCGTAGTCCTTGAAGCCGAAAAAGAGGTACACTCCTTGAAGGCCGAGCAAAATTGTGACAATGATGTCGAGGACGAGAACGTTGACGAACGCCCCGACAAAGCCCAGAAGCCAAGTTGTCCCCATGATGAATGCGAGCTTCACAAACAGCGCCATGTGGGACTTGCTATTACCACTCTTGAAGTCAAAGGCCGTCACTTGTCTGGTGGTACTCCTTATGTGCGCGACAATGTGGGCGTAGAGGCCGATATCCAGGACGAGCAAATCACCATAGGTGCGAGAAAGAAGGCGAGCTGGCTCCATATGCTGCCTATCCAACAAGCGAAGCGGCCGTACTGAGGCGAGAGCACAAAGTCCGGTGCCGTCCAGTTCAGTGCAATGCACAAAGCGACGTCAATGAGTGGCCCACACCAAGCGACTGAGAGCGTAGAGAAAGAGCCCTCCATGCTTGCTCGACGCCACCTGGTTTGCGGTCACATTCCTCCATATATCGAAAGAGAGCACGCTGGTCCAAAAGAAAGTGGAGAGAAAGCCGTAGTGCAGGACAACGGCGAAACCCACGCATACTGGTTCGGACAAGTCGAAGCTGTTTCCCAGGAGAAAAAGCAAATGGCTGCAGAATAGCGTTCCAGAAAGGCAAAGCGTGCACCTGGATGAAAACGTGCGTGATGTTCTGTAGACCACGTAGATCAGGGCCTTTAGGAACAGACATGCGAGCGACAGGCTGATGCAGATGACTGTGAGATAGTTCAGAACGTTGTAAGGCTCGTGCCCATTGTTCGTTCCATTTGTCATGTTAGCTGTGGTTTCGTTTTCCGCCATCGGCGTTGAAACATCCGCATAACGGTACTGCGGAGTCCTGATGTAGCATCTTCCATTGTGCCACGAGAAACACGTGTCATTGCTTACCACTGGCCGAATTAGTGTTAACAGATTGGGTCGCGCCGACGATACTAGTTCCTCTTGGAACTGAAATTCGCTTACGGCTTGTTTTTGTACGCACTTCATCGCCGAAAGTTCGGCGTCGTTGCATAGTCCACAATACACGTTCTTGTACACCAGTTCAGTTTCATTGGTTTTGTATTGTACTGGAGCAAAATAAGTGAGACATTTACGCTTAGTCTCTGGGTCCGTGCCTTCTGGACAGGTATCGACGTCGACAAGGTTGGCGTCACAAGGCCAAAAGAAAACGTCACCGTTTTCTAGCACGTACTGAGGGGGAGCCACTTGAAAGTCGCCGCCGGCACTTCCCGAAGCATTCCAAAACACGGACTTGTTGTCCAAGTCGTAGTTGCAGAGCGCACAAAACGCATTGAGGTAAGTCGCTGGTCTTTTTGTAGTCACCGGAATACGATAAAACGGATCTTCAAGGTTGGTGGCGTTCTCGCAAGAATTGCGCGCTTCATCCAGCGGCCACCTGGGGTTGCACGCTGACACTACGTAAAACTCCCTGAATAAGTAGTTATCCACCTTTCTTCCGATGCACGTGGATGCCGCTGGCGACGAAAGGCTACCTCCAGCGTCCCAGCAACAATCGCCATACAGTTCGCAGTTCGCGGCACAAGAGCACGTCAAAGCGTAGAATCCCGAACAACTGATGCGCGAGGCACTGCAGCCATGGAGCTTTTCAGGACACCGCAGGAGCTCCTGGAGGCGCTCTGGAGGTATGGCGGGGTGGTCTTCTTCGGACACATTCCACGGAAGCGTTGCGTTGCATTCAGTCTGAAAGCAGCGACATGTCCCCAGAAGTGCCGTTAGTGCTATAAGGGTGGGGGTGCCGTTCATGATTTCAGAAAGTGCGACCCTGGATGTTCAGCAAGTGTCGCAGAATACCACGTCGTCTTGAATACACTGCGTGCAGAGAGCAAAAAAAGACGAATTGTTGCTTGAAACGCAGATTTAATGCCAGCGGCAAGGGACCACTGTGGCCCGTAATGTGCAATAAGAAGCTACAGAAAAAGAGAGAGATTATAACGAATGCCGTACCCACACATGGCAAGGGTGTGAACTTTTCCACTGTCAGACTGGGTGCTTTTCATCATTTCCACCAATGTCCTCATTTGTATCTGTCTTGTATAACTACATGAAAGCTAGATTATATAGTTTTTCTTTTAGTAATTTTCAAAAATACTAACGCAGAATACTGTAGATACGCCCCTATATTTTCGTCAAATATAATGCATAGGCCCTGTATGTGGTAGTCGCGATGCATGAAATTCGCTGAGCCGTTCTGCTTTTCTTTTTCTTTCGTAACGGAAGGAACCGCATATATATTTGTCGCCTACACTATGGAACAACAGCCACAGTCACGTGGTCGCAGCGATTAGGCAGTTTTTAAACGTGTGGTTTACCGTGAGGGTGTTATGTTATCGCGCCATAATTGAACTTCGCTACCAGTGGCACCTCGCATTTCTTTTATAGTTTTTCGTTTGAACAGGTTTTCTCAACAGCTGCTATGGAACAATGCTTACGTCATTTTATTCGTATATGGATCGCATTAAAACAAAGTGAATGTTCATTTGGCTAGATAAATTATATGCGGCACTTAAATGTAACCATAGTGAATACGTGTCGGTGCTGCAAAGCTGAATTCTTATTTTCACGGCAGAATTAAATCTGGAGACTACGATATCTCTAAAGGTGTCGGTCAAGAAAGTTGCGTTACGGTTATAAGAACGATAACTCTACATGTCCCGGCCCCAACCCTGAAAACGCACAGCTGGACGAATCTGACCTTGAATCTCGGCCAAGGTCAATGCCGCCTAATGACCACAGCGGCGGGTTCGCGAAAAGAAAGAGTGGCTCAAGGTGATCCTTTCGTGCGGCTACCGACAGAGGCGCCGGTTGCATCGACGTAAGTGGCGCAAGCGTCATGGCCCCATCCTAAAAGGGACGCTTATATCCATCCTTCACAGCGCCTTCTGCGCGGATAACTTCGCAGACACGGAAGCACGCAGCTCGCACGTTACCGCGTGCACGGTCAGTAGTATTGCGAGCATAAAGAAACCTCGCCGCGCGCAGGAAAGGTAAAGGTTAGACGAGGTTCCGAGAAGTTGCGGCGGATGTAACAATACTTAAAGTAACTCCAGAAAGAGTAGCGCCAATTATGCACTTTGAAATCCAACGGACAGCAAAGCTGTGGCCTTTTCTATGAGCGAACTAAGGACACAGACGGCCTCCAGGAGTCGGTGCCCGAACCAAGGGAGCACCTGCATTAGCAGGACCAACACAACGGAAACAATGCGGCACCTCGCAACCGTGGGTGTGTACCGTAGCGGTTAAGACACTCGACTTCAGAGGATGGGGACCCGGTTGGAAACCTAGCACCAATAAGAAGGTTTCCTTTCTTATTTTATTTTGGAAACACCTGACAGGTGCTGTCGCACATTGAGTAAGAGGAGCATTGTAACAATAAGGAGAGGGGAACAGGGGAGACAGCAAAAACAGAAAAATCTAACACAGCTCCACAGTGGCTTCTTTCTTTCTTTCTTTCTTTCTTTCTTTCTTTCTTTCTTTCTTTCTTTCTTTCTTTCTTTCTTTCTTTCAGTAGAAAATCTATAAGACGCTCATGTGGTATGCGAGGTGTACCTGTCCCGAGATTTGAAATACGCGCGCTTACACCTGATCAGTCAAACCGAGATCACATGACCAACAGGCTCAACCAATCATTAACCTGCGGGCTACTACAACACTGACAGTGACACACGATCCGCTAACAAGTAATGACACGAGCCGGCATTCCGAGCCGTCTTATATACGGCGCACCGCAGGCCATATCAGACGCCAATTCGCGCCACGTCCCTATAGATTTCATAAAGCGAACTTTCGGGATGAAACTTATGCGACAAGCAGTGGCCCCAAAGAATTATACGATACTTACCTGTATCATTGGTATCTTGCCATCGAAGCAGATGGCGCCGACGAGTTACATCATGACGTCCCCGACAAACACGGTCACCTCGGTTCGTCGATGTTTTCCGAAGGCTTCAGTCTTCATCTCAGTCGACAAACAAAGCCTTCCCCGTTGAAGGACGAATGCGTCTCGAGCGTGGTGTAAGCGCGCGCTAACAAGCGGCACCAGTGACGCAACGATTCGCTTATAAAAGGTTACAGAAAGCGCGCGCAAGTCAACGGGGCCTGGGGACTAAAGATAAGTAGCCGAGAGTGCCGCGAAGTGGCACGCCGCCAGGATCCGCCTGTCTCGGCGCGCATGGATGCAAAAATGCCTGGTGACGAGTTGTTGTGGTCGCCATCTCTAGAGGTCAATAATAAAGCCATATATATATATATATATATATATATATATATATATATATATATAGATATATATAATATATATAGTTTAGAAACAAATGGCACTTGCGAAAATCGCAACGTTATTATTCACGTTCGGCCGTGGCACGGCCTTCGGCCACGGCCGAAACGTTGAATAATAAACGTGCGATTTTCGCAAAGTGCGCAATTTGTTTCTAAACTACTTTGAACCGGACCCACAGAACTTCTTCCCCGAATTATATATATATATATATATATATAATCGGGGAAGAAGTTCTATATATATCTATATATATATATATATATATATATATATATATATATATATATATATATAAGGCGAGCTACGGTGTTTCCTGATTTTTAAAATTAATTTTTGGTGCTTCGCCGACGTCGGCGGTCACACTCCGCTTCGAATGAACCAGGTAAGGCTTTCGCCGTGATGAAAAACAACACATTTTTTGGCCCTCTGACACGGTGCTCGTGAAGTCATGCCAACCATTCGATTACCTTTGAAAGTTATTTACTGTGCTCGCTGACGTTCTAATTGTGCACTTAATTAGCTATGTGTCCTTAGCGAAAACACTTAAAAAGCCGCTGTCACTAATGTTATTGACTTATGGTCTCCTCGTAGGCTTAACGGGGAAAGCTTTAAACTAGGTGAAAGTGGCAGCAAACGCTTGATAATAAAATAGGTCGTGACAAAACTTCGCGCATTGTTACACATCTGAACTTCAACGTAGGAATCTATACCGGTGCTCTGAAGCATAGGAACCTTTCAGTGGAATAGCGTGCAATATTCAATCATTGGTATTGTTTCTTGTGAATGCGATCTATATAGGCACCGACATCTGCGCTGAGCCTTGTTAATCAAGTGGGTGGGTGTCGCCGGCTGATCCGTCTTATTAAAACCCGAAACTTTGTTCGGCAATGTACAGTGCCCTACTGAGAGTGTATTTGTGCAATATGTGTAACAGCCTACTTAGCCTTATCATGTCCTATTCTTAACCCTATCCTGCCTTAATTCACTCGTTCTTCGCTCTTCAGTTTTGCGCCACAAATCATTCCTATAAGCTGTGCATCCAACTCGCCCAACGTCGCATTCTGCTTAAGCAGAAAGGTGTAGGCTGCCTAAAATAACCTTCGAAGTAAGCCTTTAATTCACGCTGAAGGTGCTTACGTTTCCTTTCGTTTTCGTTTGTTTTTGTTTGTTTGTTTTCAAGAAAAAAAAGCAGATGCGCACCAAATGCGTGATATACGAAATGCGCGCTCGCCGCTACTCAAGCGTTCCCAAGGGGTGTTTAATGGAATCACGGCTGCAAGTGTTTATCGCCGCATTGTACAGGCTTCTCCATGCAGGATGGTTCGATCGGCTTCACGGCTCAAGCGGCTGTGGGCAAGCGTAAGCCTGTGCTGCTTTGTATCATGTCGCGATACGAATCCGTCAAGTGTTGCTTGGAAGCGCTTGAGTAGCTGCGCGTGAGTGCGCATTTATTTTTTTAATTTCCCTGTATTTCGCGGGCTTCCGTCTTTTTTTTTCGAAAAACATCATCATCACCATCATCGCGAACAACAACAACAACAAGACCCATTTAAGTCGGTCACGAAGGTTCGGAGGTTATTGATTCGGAGGTTATTCGAGGCGTCCTACAACTTCCTATCGGCAAGTCAGCGACTAAAGCAATATTTAAAGAGATTACTACCCAAAACAATTAATGAATGGATATTTAGTGACGAACCAAAATACTGGTAGCAAGTACGCCCGAACACCACCAGGGGTATAATTGAGATGATTTCGCTACAGCGCTAAGGTATTGAGCACTACGGACCATATTAGACGACGCTTGAGCGCTGTCATGCGCTGCGGCTTCATGGGGAGGTGCCTGAGCATCCGCTTATCAATATATTTGTACGTAGCTCCTCGTCTGTCTTTCCCGTAAATATATTTTTAAAACTTGGTGCATGATAGTTGCGACACCCTGCATAATGTCCGGGCAGGAATTGAGAACAATACCGTGTATTGCAAAGAGCAGAAAAGTGGAAAACTGATGCACATTGTCCCGCTCTGCTCCTGCTCAGGGCCTCTCAGGGCGCCCTTTGCAATGCATTTCCAGCGCCAACAAAAGAAAAGGGAGGACCAGTTGAAAGACCAGCGTTACCTATCTGTTGTCCTCTCGCCTGTCTTCCCTTTCCCTTTCTTTTGCTAGCGCTGGAAATGCATTACAAGCCGGCGTTCTAACTACCCCAGCTGATCGCTTTGAGTACCCCCCAGCGCAATACGTTAACCAGACTAGTCGAACAACTCAGAGTTCGGAAGTTTTGTACCTGCATAAGACTTATCCTCACCAAAGCAAACGAGGTTACGTTATCCTCTATTACTCGTAATTGCGCCTTTTCTAGGGAGTCATACACACACGCCTCCCGCCCGGCCGGCAGGCGTGTGTGTATGTAGTCTCCCTAGCCTCCTCGTCATCGTCCTGCCCCGCCACGGTGGTCTAGTGGCTGTGGGACTCGGCTGCAGATCCGATGGTCGCGGCATGGAATTCCGGCCGTGGCTGCTACATATCCACGAAGGCGAAATGTTGACGCCCGTGTACCGTGCGATGTCAGTGCACGTTAAAGAACCCCACGTGGTTGAAATTTCCGGAGCCGTCCACAGCGTCTTTCATAATCAGATCGCGGTTTTCGGACGTTAAACCCCAGAAATAAATCGTCGTCGTCGTATAGCGTATCTTCGTTCGCCTCTCTGCCGAACGAAAACAAGTGTGATGAGGAGCGAACGCGTCGGAATGGCTATGTATATGTAGCTGGGAGAGGTAGAAGAGGTGTGCTAGAGCTCACGGTCACTCGCTACGTGTCTCTTGCTTGCCAGCTAGGTGCTATGAGTGTTTGTGCGTGACATGGGAAAAACTAAATACATTTTCTCGTGGACTCGGCACTTCAGAAATTCGTTAAGTTTTCTTGTAATGTACAACTCAAAAAACAAGAAAAGGAAAGCCCCGATCTCCAAGCTTTTCGCGCTACCCTCATGTGGGCAAAAAATGCCTGCGTAATGGTTGTCGGAGAAGTCTTATACTTCCCACAACACACCTGAGTTTCCTTGTGCATATATATATATATATATATATATATATATATATATATATATATATATATATATATATATATATATATATATATATATATATATATGATTTGATGTATAGAAAGTCACTGTCTGAAGAACGAATAGATCTGGCTCACTCACGCAACACAGACACAGCACGTGGGTTTGAGTAAGTATACAGACCTGTGAGAGTAACACCCGGTACGCTAAGCAGTGTTTGTGTGCGTGCGTGTGTGTGTGTGTGTGTGTGTGTGTGCGTGTGTGTGTGTGTGTGTGTGTGGAACAAGCGCACGCACGTTCAGCTCCACTTCTCAAATAATCTGACAGCAGCAGAAGACGGACGGATGTCTTCTCTCGAATTAGAGTCTTTTCCCGATGAAGGTAGTTCGGTACGTGCAGTGGACACGCCCGTAGCAACGGCTGTTCGTTTCCTTCTGGATCGTCTCCGCAGTAAATACTCGTAGTCCTTGAATCCGAAGAACAGGTACACTCCCTGAAGGCCGATGAAAACGATTACAAGAACGTCCAGGGCGAAAACGCTGACGAACGCGCCTACAAAGGCCAGGAGCCACGTTGTCCCCATGATGAACGCGAGCTTCACAAACAACGCCATGTGGGACTTGTTACCGCCACCTTTGAAGTCAAAGGCCGTCACTTGTTTGGCAGTACTCCTTATGTGCACGACAATGTGAACGTAGAGGCCGATGTCTAGGACGAGTAAGGTCCCCATGGGCATTAGAAAGAAGGCTAGCTGGCCCCATATGCTGCCTATCCAACAAGCGAAGCGGCCGTACTGAGGCGAGAACACGAAGTCCGGCGCCGTCCAATTCAGCACAAGGCACACTGCGATGACTATGAGTGGTCCACCCCACGCGATGAGAGCGTAGAGCAAGAACCTTCGGTGACTGCTCGACGTCAGCCGGTCGGCCGCCACGTTTTTCCAGATGTCGAAGGAAAGAACGCTGGTCCAGAAGAAAGTGGAGAGGAAACCGTAGTGCAAGACAACGGCGAAACTCACGCAGACTGGTTTGGACACATCGAAGCTGTTTCCCAGGAGAAAAAGCAAATGGCTGCAGAATAGCGTTGCCGAAAGCGAAAGCGTGCATCCTCGATGAAAAAGATCCGCGAGCTTTTGTAGGACAAGTAGACGACACCTTTTAAGAACAGACAGACTAGTGACAGGCTGAGACAGATCACTGTGAGGTAGCTTTTCACGTTGTTAGACTCGTGTCCAGAGCTCGTGACACTGGCGAGGATGCCTGCAGTTTCGTTTGCTGCCATTTGTGTTGAAACATTCGTATAGCGGTACAGAGGAGTCTTGATGTGGCACTTTCCTTTGTGCCACGAGAAGCACGTATCAAGGCGCACTACTGGGCGTATTATTATCGACACCAGATTGGGTAGAAACGGGGAGACTTTTGCCACGTGACCATAAATATCAGGGGCGACTGGTTTGGGCAAACACTTCATCGTCGAAAGCTCTGCGTCGTTGCATAGACCGCAGTACACGTTTTTGTACACAACATCGGTTCCGTTGGTTTCGTACTTTACTGGAGCAAAGTAGGTTAAGCACTTGCGCTTAGTCTCTGGATCCGTGCCTCCTGGACACGTCTGGATACCAATGACACTGGCGTCACAGGTGCGGAAGAAAATATCACGCTTTTCTAACGCATAGGGAGGAGGGGCGTAGAGGGGAGGGGCAAAGAAGGGAAATGAGGCATTTTCGTCCTTCTCCGAGACGTTCCAAAACATGGACGTGTTGTCCAAGTCGTAGTTGCAGAGCGCGCAGTACGCATTGAAATAGGTCACTTCTCTTTCTGTGGTGACTGGAATTCCGTAAAACGTCTCCTGAAATTTGTCAGCGTTCTCGCACGAACCGCGAACTTCGTCGTCAGGCCACTTGGGATCGCACCCTGACACGACGTAAAAATCCGTCACGGAAAGCTCTTTAACGTATTTTTGAATACATTTCGACGTCGTTGGAGACGAGAGGCTACCGCCAGCGTCCCAGCAGCAGTCACCATAGCGTTCGCAGTTCGCGGCGCAAGAGCACGTCACACCGGAAAAGCCCCAGCAATTGACGTGTGAGGCATTGCAGCCGTGGAGCTGTTCAGGACACCGAAGAAGTTCCTCAAGACGCTCCGGTGGTAAGGCCGGGTGGTCTTCCTTCGACACGTTCCAGGATAGCGTGTTGCACTCGGTTTGGAAGCAGCCACATGTCCCGAGAACAGCTGTTAGTGCGATCAAGGTGACCGGGCCCTTCATGGTAGAAGTGTGACGCTGATGTTCAGATGAGGTCACAGGATGTCAGGAGGTCTTGCAGACACTGCGTAGAGACCACACAAACAGAAATGTAACCTTTCATGGATGCTAGTTGAGGCGCAAATTTTTTACAAGCCACAAGTAGTGACAGTTGAGAGTCAAACAGGAATCGAATAGCGGCAGAATCGAAGTGAATCGAACATCGAACAATTTTCAAATGATTTTTTAGTATTGAATAGCCGTCCTTAGAAATGTTGGAAATCGGTGTTCATGTTCTCGTATTCCACCCTCAGCAGCAAAGTAGCATGCTGCACTGCATAAGCTATTATGCTTTATGCCTATAATACAACAACGAGAATGACATTTATTGCACTTTGGCACTATTCTTATGTTTATGTCACTGTAGGTAACGTTCTGAAATATTCCTAAACTATTAAAAATATTCATGTTTCCGTATAACGGCTATTCGATTCGAATGGCGAATCGAACAGGACATCTTGAGATTCGGTATTCGAAATCTTGATATACTCGCGCGCACGTACGCGTTAGATATATCCTAGATTAGGTTCTAAACACTCCTTTGGCTACCCTGACATTGCTAAAGCTTTGATTCTCATCCTTCTCCCGTAAGTTCGAGCAGACAAGGCTGCCACTTGATCCCAAAGCTACGTCACGCCGACTGCTGCGTCAGTCTTTAGAGTGGTGGAGCTCACTTCCAATATCGATGTGAAAACAACGTGAGCGAGAAATTGCGCTGTGGAACTTGTTAAAGACGCGGTGTGATTCACGCTGCAAACCCCACGCTGCGGTCATATCTTCATTCTTATGGTTCAAAGAAAACAACTTTTTATGAAGGATGCCCTACCTAATAAATTGTGACCCAATTTAGTACTCTATTCGCTGCTGCTGTATATACAAAAAGTTCTCAATCTCAGTCTTCCGTGCAGTGTGCCACTATCTGCAACGGAAGTCTGCATACGGGTCGTCATGGCTGTAGCACAGGAGAGTTAGTGCTAGTCAACCTTTTGTCTATTAACGTCAAAGCCTATCCACGAAGCGAAACGGCGTAGCTTTTCTGTAGTAATATAATGACGTACTTTATCCGTGAAAAATCTAGCGGGCATGGAAATTACAAAATAGCTAGATTCTTTGAATGGACGCTATGTATGTGACTTCACATTTGACCTTGCAGCCTGATACACATGTTTTAACAAAAAACAAAAGAGGAAAGAACGCAAGAAAATTTATCTCCACTCAAGAAACAAAGAAAGAGTCCCTAACGCAAAACTCCATGCGCGAAAATGCACGCGACAGCGACGGGCGACGCGACCCAATCAACCGTCGCGCGAGCTGTCGCTTCCGTAACCAAACCTCATCCACGCGACAACTTCGGCGAGCGATATCCAGTGTCGCTGGCACGAAGACATCGAAACTGTAGCAAAAGTAGAGTGTTGGCTGCGATATGCAATGTAAGAAATATGTTTCGTTGCACAGACAGTAGTTTTCATGGACTTTGGACTCTCGTTCTTTCGCCTTTCTCTTGCTTCGCTTCTTCCTAGTAGAACAGAGCTCCCCCAACTGGTGTAGCCGTGTGTGTGTGTGTGTGTGTGTGTGTGAGAGAGAGAGAGAGAGAGAGAGAGTGACACACACACACACACACACACACACACACGAACGCGCGAGATACACTAAGTCAAAGTGCATTGTACCTTAGTAAAGCAAGAAAACCAAAGAACACTGTAATTTAGGAGCTGTTTGAACATGAATCGAACTTAAACATTCCGCTATGATGCACGTGAAGCGAATTGCTTAAGGGGATGAGGAAATGTATCTTAGGGGTAACTGCTGCTTCTTAGTGAGAACACTGAAGTGAGAACACTGAACACTGAGAACGCAGTGAGAACACTGAATTATTGTGAGAAAACTTACATGCGGTTTGTGAGTGGTTCTGTCACCGAAGGCAGCAAAATTTTGATCCTAACGTTTATTGCATTATTCAAGTACGCCAAAATTATTCACCGTTGTTTCGTTTATGGAATTCCGATAAAATTTATGGAGCAATCACAAGCGCCCTCCAACACAATAAGAGCGCCTAAAGCAGGACAACTTGTATGGTGTCCCTAAATGACACTAAAATTGCGGCGGTGAACTGCGACGTACTAATCAAGAAACGACGCTTGTCTCACGCGCGTAATGTTCCCAGCTTACTCGAAGATTATAATTTGCGATCCCAGACGTTAGGGAGCAATTTTAGAACATCAAAGAGCCTTAAGGAGGACCTATCCCCCTTCCCATAGAGACTTTAGTAGAGAGCAGTCCGTTGCCTGGAGACAACTTGCAGGCTACTGCAGACAACTGCACGCCCCAATCTGAGCCTACTCGGTGAAATCTATCCCGCAACGTAGGATGATAAATGTCCGCAATGCGGAGAACACACAACTTTGTGCCACGTTACATCCGCATGCCAAAAATTCAAGGTAGTGCCAGTAAACAAAACACCAACACCGGAGCAGTTGGAGGCTGCGCTATCCTGCTCGAAGCCTGAAGAACAGCTCATGCTGATCGACACAGCTGGCAAGATGGCAAAGGCCACAGGGGGCCCTGGACTGAGGGCTCCACCTTCGCCTGGAAACTTACCTTGCGGGAATAAAAGTTTTTTCATACATTCATTGCGATTCCAGACTCCTGACAGATAGCTTCCGTAATGCCCCTTTAAGGTGATAATGCCAGTTCGCGTAAATAGTTGTGGATTGCTGAACATACCAGTCCTGGCCTCCGAGTCCACCGGTCTTCGTGCGTACTGTGGCAGTTCGCGTGTCTTCACCGGTACTTCCTCAGCGGTACCGGTGACTTCCTGCGTGGTCTGTACGCTGTCCACATCGGAAAGAGCCGTTCGTGATTCCCCAAGCTGTGAAGGCCGCTCTCATTATGCACTTCAACGTTTGCTATCTGCGCCGTCGTACACAATCCGCCGCAAGCAACGCGAATCTCTGCAAATCCGGTTGGCTAAAGCGAGACCTTCCTGGATGCCACACTCCGTTGCAGCCACGGGAGAAAGAATCCCTCCGAAAAAGAATCCCTCCGAAAGCGCGATAGCTCTTTTAACTTCGCGTCACGTTGCTCAAGGCGCCACTTCCTGAGCGCATCCGTTTTCACATAGCATCCTCTCTTTGGCGTCAGGCCAGATTGCCTGCCCTGGTGAAAAAATATTTACGACGATTACGCAAATACCGAATGCAAAATTATAGAGCAGAAGAATGTTCTGACGTCGCCGGCGCTGAGCATCTGTTCGGGAAGTTCACTTGTGAGCAGTATAGTAGGAAATTATTTCCGACGGCCGCGTCCTTCGCTGTGCAGAAAGATAGCGTTGACACGAGAACGCACGTGGAGTCCTTACAGCAAGGAAACGCTAAGAGACAGACGGCGAGGGGACTTTCTCCTAAAATTTTAAAAAATAAATGTTATCATTATGTAAGGTACATCAGGAGAGGACGTAACAGTTCGAACTTACGATTCATGGCCAGTACCCCTGTCTCCTCACCTTCTGTTCGCCGGGCGTCCTGAGGGTGGACACAAAAGAACCGCAGGACGTGAGTACGCAAAGTCGCTTGGGTACCGAGCTATAAAACTACAGGTGCTCGTCGAGGCTGATTCCGCGGTCGTAGTCTTCTCACTTTCTGGTCAAATCATCAGCTTGCGATTTGAAGAGTTGTTTAGTAATGCCCTCCATGGTACACACATCGAAATCCCCGAGGTCGTCGTCGGCAGTGAGGAGATTGGCCTGTATGCAGGCAATAACTCCTTGCTCGCTCCAATCACCAACTCAAAGCGCTGCCTGTCGCATATGGTCTTCGGATGGCTTGCCAGATACCTTAGTGAGCGAGCGTCAGCGAGACGCGATCCCAACTCACTGCGATGAGATGAGATTGCCTCGGTCGACAACGATCGCTAATGAAGTGCACGCGAATATCGATCGGTAACGCGACCGACACTTGTGCACAGGTTGGACGGCGGGAAACCTAGTTCTTTGGACACGTATAGGTTCATTTTTGTTTCAGGTGTTCGCCACATAACGCAGGACGTCTAAATTCTTATATGTCAGGGGCCTTCGCTTACACGACAAGTACGCGTAGCGCGCGTGCCCGGCGTTAGCATCGCTTTGCAGGGACCTTGTATTTTGTTTGTCCCGCGGGAAAGTCTTGCACTCTTTGAAACAACTGGGTGTTTTTGTTTCTGGAACTGTCGCATCGGTTCGTATATTTCGCGTATCACTACTTGCATACGATGCATGCAACAGCTGCCACATAGCACATACGCAGGAGTATCTATAGATGTCTTTTATTCGTACTGCGGAGCCTACTTCCTTTTTACTGTGCTGCACTCAAGCGACCAACAGGAGGGAGGTGCTGGCACCTGCTCTGGCGCTTACAGGTGAAGCATGGATAGAGCGAGATTGAGTAAAGTGAAGAAGAGCCTACAGGGTGACCCGGTGCGTTAGTAGCCAGAGTAAGAAGAAGAGGGGGCCTGTGAGTTCAGAGAGAAAGCAGAGCCAGAAAACGCGGGTTCGATCCCGGACGTGGCGGTCGCATTTTCGATGGATACGAAAATGCCAGAGGCCAGTGTACTGTGCGTTGTTAGTGCACGTTAAAGAACCCCAGGTGGTCCAAATTTCCGAAGCCCTCCACTACGGGTTTTCTTTCCTTTTTATCTCTTTCACTCCATTTCCCCTACCCCCCACAGACACTTAGCCGTGCTTCCGACATGGGCGGCAGAAATTAACGTCCTTCCGAATCACAATTATCATCAATCATGAGAGAACAGCAAACTGCACTATATGCACTTAAAGGAGGGCGGAGTTAATCCAGTTCATTATATAGGCACCGTGCACTCACTAATCGCACAATCGCTATTGTAGCTTGTGCATATTGTCGGTGCCTGATTCTTCCTTTCAACAGTTCCTTTTCTCGACAGCCGTTGTGAATTCCGTATCAACAGAAAGCGATAGCACTCGCAATAAAGAAAGACAGGTACAAATTTGTTCACTTGGGCGTGTAGGATTCTGTTGATGAAATACCCACTACCATAGCTATCAAATGGCTTTTCCTTTTTTTTAATGCTCTGAATAGCGAACAACGTTCTGAACATAACCTATGAATTAGAGAAACTGTATCGGCTGCACGCGCAGCACACTTTGAAAGTTCTAGAAGGCGCCATCACCTGAATACAGCTTATGTAGACTCATGGGGACAATCTGTCGATGAAATTGATAAATGCAAACTTGTCGTTGTAAACGCTGACCGAATTACAAATTACTAAGAAGTGTCCATTTTCGAAATTCCTTGACAACATTGCTGTAATAATATATAACTTATTTAAACAGGGCTCACACGTGCGAAAAGGTTCAATCTGGGAAAAAAATACACCAGCAGCAAGAAACTCGTGTGGGAATTATAACTTCTGCAAATGGGGACGCCAAGCATAAGAACTTACTTTACATGTGACTTACCTGAGTGCCTTGAATCTTCATATCGCTTCTACAGGTGTGAGCAAGGAAGGGATATAAGCTGCAGTAAACAACTGTCATCGACGACCGCAACTATGGAAGCCCGGTTACTAGCCTTTGCACCGATGCACTAACAGCATCTGCATAACGCCATTTAAGATCCAGCCAGGACAACATCTAAGCGTTTCCTTGTGTTGTTCAATTCAACGCTCGAGCTTCATTTAGCGGTGAATATGACTGTTTCCTAGCATAATAGTCAGGGGTTACTATTAAAGACATTGTTGTAGTGCAAATTAAGAGAAACCTAAAAACCACAAAGAAGAAAACACAACACATAACATTCTAGATGTGGCAGTCGTTCTTCCGTTACCGTTATATGACTATAGGCAGAGATCAACTTGCCCAGCAACATGCCCTTGCGCAGGTTTCTGGATACAAGGCCACCTTAAATACTTGTCATCTGAACACAGAACACACTGTTGACACGGTAGTCAATGGTAGGCACCGCATTTACAGAAAATATTACGTCAAAATCTTTGAAAGACTCTTGAAGGACCTTTAGGACCAATCACTGGCAATGTCAATGAAAAGTATATTTTCTATAGTTCCACGTTACGGCATCTTGCCAACGAATGCTGCTTACACCTATTATAAATATCTACACTCTGCAACATTAAAGAAACAAAAGCCGCAGTGGTTTCTACTCTCAAATCTAGACTCTCAAATAGTCCTCTTTAACGTCCCGCTAAAGGCACCTTCGTTAACTTCATGCTTGCAGTTAATAAGCAAACGTCATAACCTCCTGTGCAAGTTATGTGGGCGCGCATGTCATACTTTTATATACTGCTCCCGTGAGAGTTCTGTGGAGAGGCGTGGTTCTTTGACGAACAAGCTCGTACTCCAGGTCGTAATGCATATTATTCACAAGGTAGTCGGCAAAAGGACACAAACGTACCGCGCGCACGTGCTAATTAGTTCAGCTTCTCGGATGACCTGGCAGCAGGAGATCGATGGATGTCTTCTCTCGAACTGTGGTCTTTTCCCGACGAAGACAGCTCGGTATGTGCAGTAGACGCGCCTGTAGAAACAACTCTTTGTTTCCTTTTGAATCGTTTCGGCAGCAAATGCTCGTAGTCCTTGAATCCGAAGAACAGGTACACTCCTTGAAGGCCGATCAACACGATTACAATGATGTCGAGAGCGAGCACTTTCACAAACGCGCCTACAAAGGCCAGAAGCCACGTCGTCCCCATGATGAACGCGAGCTTCACAAACAGGGCCATGTGAGACTTGTTGCCGCCCCCTTTGAAGTCAAAGGCAGCCGCTCGTTTCGCTGTGTTCCTGATGACCACGACAATGTGGACGTAGAGGCCGATGTCTAGAATGAGCAAGATCACCATGGGCATCAGAAAGAAGGCCAGCTGGCTCCAAAGGCTGCCTATCCAACAAACGAAGCGTCCGTATTGCGGAGAGAGCACGAAGTCTGGTGCCGTCCAGTTCAGCACAAGGCACAACGCGATGACTATGAGTGGTCCACCCCAAGCGACTAGAGCGTAGAGCAAGAACCCTCCATGCCTGCTCGACGTCAGCCGGACGGCCGCCACGTTTTTCCAGATGTCGAATGAAAGCACGCTCGTCCAGAAGAAAGTGGAAAGGAAACCGTAATGAAGGACAACGGCGAAACCCACACAGACTGGTTTGGAAACGTCGGGGCTGTTTCCCAGAAGAAAGAGCAAATGGCTGCAGAATAGCGTTCCCGAAAGGCAAAGCGTGCATCTAGAAGAAAACGTACGTGAAGTTCTGTAGAGCACGTAGACGACGCCCTTTAAGAACAGACATATGAGTGACAGGCTGATGCAGATAACAGTGAGATAGTTTTGCACGTTGTAAGGCTCGTGTCCAGAGCTTGTGACATTCGTCATATTGCCTACGGTTTCGTTGTCTGCCGTTGGCGTTGGGACACTTCCATAGTTGTACTGAGGAGCCTTGATGTAGCATTTGCCGTTGTGCCATGAGAAACACCCATCTTGGCTGACCACTGGCCTTATCAGCGATAACAAGTTCGGTCGGAACCGGGTTCTTAATTGTATACGGGGCCAAAGTTCGCGCACGACTTGTTTTGGCAAGCACTTCATCATTGAAAGCTCGACACCAGTTGCACAGTCCACAATACACGTTTTTGTACACAGTTTCGGTTTCATTAGTTTCGTAACGCACCGGGGCAAAATAAGTCAAACATTTGCGCTTTGTTTCCGGATCCGCTCCCTCTGGACAGCTCTGGACTTCGACGAGATCGGCGTCGCAAGGCCAGAAGAAGACATCGCTATTTTCCAACGCGTACAGGGGAGGCGACACTTGAAAGTTCCTTCCGGAGTTTCCCGAGGCGTTCCAAAACATAGACGTATTGTCCAAGTCGTAGTTGCAGAGAGCGCAAAACGCGTTGAAGTAGGTCACTTCTCGTTCTGAGGTGACCGGTATCAAGTAAAACGCGTCCTTAAGCGCGGTGGCGTTCTCGCAGGAGCTGCGCACTTCATCGTCCGGCCACTTGGAGTCGCACCCCGACACGACGTAAAACTCCCTCTTGGAGTACTTGTCGACGTTCCTTGAGATGCATGCGGACGCCGTTGACGAGGAAAGGCTAGCTCCGGCGTCCCAACAGCAGTCGCCATACAGTTCGCAGTTCACGGCACAAGAGCACGTCACAGCGAAGAGGTCTTCTGTACAGTTGACCCGTGACTCACTGCAGCCGTGGAGCTCTTCGGGACACCGTAGAAGCTCCTCGAAACGCTCTGGCGGTATGGCCGGGTGATTTTCCATCGGCACATTCCAGGGCAGCGTTGCGTTGCACTCGGTTTGGAAGCACCGGCATATCGCTGGAAGAGCTGTTAGTGCGATTAAGGTGAGGATGCCCTTCATGGTCGGAGGAGTGTGACCCCGGAGCTTCAGGAGTATGGCGTCACATCGCAGCACATCACGTGGTCTTGAACACACTGCGCATAGAGAGCAGAACAACAAAAGTAATCTTCGATTACCTTTATTTGAGGCGCAAATCTCATACAGACCGCAAATTACTACATAGGCCTGAATGCTTTTAGTAATCAGTGATTGAATGCTATAGACGAAGGATGTGAAGAGCGCGAACTTCTGAATTAGCAAACCGGGTGCCTAATCATACCATGTTTCATCATATGCAAGCAAGCAATGATATTTAGTTGTTCTTTTTAATTTACTTAAACACCGTCTGATAGCAATTTTTACAGACTGTTGATGTGTTAATTGACCCGTTCTTTCAGCATTCACTACTGCGCAGCTGAAGTGGCATGTTTGTCTTGCTGTTTGAAATGAAACTATTGCGCTTGAAGGCGATGCTATTATTAGCTTATTGTCTAAGGGTGTGGGAACAGTGAATATTAGAACCGAATCGAGTACGAATCGAATAGCAATGAAACCGTATCCAATACGCATCGATATACACTATTCGATTCGAGTACCAAATCGAACAGAACGCTATTTGACTCGTTATTCGAAATTTTCGAATAGTATGGTAAACAATTTTCAAATCAGCCCGAAAATTCCACGACATCTTATTCAAAAGAAATATTTATACACTCTGACAAAGGAGGATTATGATAGTATTTAACCGAAAAAAGTGCAGTTGTAACAAGTGAGGTAGGCTTGCATGCAGCAGTGACTAGAGGCTTTGAGATATGAAGCAGTGACGCTTGAGCGTACATTAATCTACCGCTGACCTATTATGTGACCTAGGCATATCTGCCATGACTCTTCCCTTTGAATTTTTTATGACTAGGCTGCAAGATCGACACGTGACCTCCCTCTCCTAGCTATATTTCTCCCTCCGTTCCAAGAGCTCGGTGAACAAAACCATACTGATCTCATGATTACGACAGTAGATTGATGACACGCTTCCGCGACACTGCAATTTAAAGCAAAAAGGTCTCGATCTGATGATCAGTATATAGCATTCGTAGTCCCGTAAAAGGTTGGGCTACATGCGTCGTGGTACCTCACTTATGAAAAAGAAATAACCCTTCGCAACTTTAACGTTTTCTTCATTTAGTAGTTTTCTCGTTGGTGCAGAGTGTTCGCCCACTATTCGATTAGAAATATTCGGTATTTCGAAAATGCGCTATTCGACTTGAGTACCAAGTCGAATAGAACGCTATTCGATTCGTTGTTCAAAGTACCCCCGCGTGACTTTCAGTATAGCCTAAAAAAAAAGTGGGGGGGGGGGGGAAGAGTGGGGGAGAGGGACGCTATTGAGTAAATGCGGTACCTTCAGATATCCGACCTTCATTTAAAGAGTGAAAGCGTTTAACTTTATTCATGTATTCTGAGAGACAAAAGGTTCGCTACAAGGCCGTTCCGGTTTTGATCTTGCCGCCAGGCAATCGCAAGTTTATCGTTTCAGGCTTTCAAAAAACACGCCGCTATAGGTCACGGAATTCGGCGCACGGCTCATTATGGCTTGTCGCAGTATATATTATTAAGGCAGAGGTACTTCTGCGAGATGAAAGAACGGGGTCTAATTTTGCATGGGTATTGCATCGATGCATTTTAGACGCCGAAGGACCACAGCACATTTAGTGTATAAAACCATCTGAGGGGCCAGGGATAATTGAGTTCGCATACTTTACACAAGAACCCGTTCGCTCTTACATAGAAATTGATACAAAAACAAATAAACGAGTAAATAAATAAATATCACGTTTAAGTATCCTCCCATAGGACGTTTTAGAAGGAATCGAAATAGCTTGATATGCAGCGGGAAAAGATTGGCACGAAAAATTACACTTACCGAGCAAGCCAGACTCTCGAGGTCTTCACTAAGAATGAGACACGGGCACAAAAAGCGAGATATCAAGGCTACCTTTCCTTCCATCATCTATAATGATCACGCACTATGACTAAACTAAGCGTAATCATGCCTCGAAAAGCGCGGATTTACCTAGTCATTCTTTTTTCAACATTCGATGACGTTTAGGCGACGTAGTCACGATGCAGTGACGTCCCCCGCCTCAGGTGCCATTGCAGCAGCGGCGTCAGGCTGGGAAGCTTTCTCCTCTGGTAGTGATCTGGGAGGGGAAAAGAATGAAAGTAAACGTTAACAGCGTCCTGCGTGCAGCAGCGAAGCCGTAGCGGAATGCGTCGCCACCGCTGGCTCCGTCATACGGCTCAACTATACATCGTGACCCCGCTCGCATCCGGTACACGCCCGCGCCAGACGCGATAGCAGATGTGGAGACCCTTAATTTGCAGGGGAGCATAAAAGTGGAGGCAGATGATAATGCTTATTGAACACACGACTCGCTTCGTTTCATTGGTACTTGGCGTTGCAAACACTAGGGCGATGAGGACGTCATCGTTAGTCTACAGGTACTAGTTTCGACTTCCATTTGGTGTGAAGGACGTCCTTGCATGCGATTTTAATTCTAGAAAGCTGATATTTTTGTTTTTTATTGATACACGTTGCGATCGGATGAGGGAAAGGGGAATTGGTGTTTCAGCCCGTATACATTTGAGCGCGACGTCATGCATTTGTTTCATTGACATCATAATCTCTCACCACCATTTCCCTGTGTGGCCCTACACTTCATATTCCTTATGCCTTACCTACGTAGTAAAAAAATCCGAAACATATTCGTCCACCAGAGGTTGGCATCTTGTCCCTTACTCTTCGCTTAGAAATATTCGGTATTTCGAAAATGCACTATTCGACTTGAGTACCAAGTCGAATAGAACGCTATTCGATTCGTTATTCGAAGTACCCCCGCGTGACTTTCAGTATAGCCTGAAAAAAAAAAAGTGGGGGGGAGTGGGGGAGAGGGGCGCTATCGAGTAAATGCGGTACCTTCAGATATCCGACCTTCATTTAAAGAGTGAAAGCGTTTAACTTTATTCATGTATTCTGAGAGACAAAAGGTTCGCTACAAGGCCGTTCCGGTTTTGATCTTGCCGCCAGGCAATCGCAAGTTTATCGTTTCAGGCTTTCAAAAAACATGCCGCTATAGGTCACGGAATTCGGCGCACGGCTCATTATGGCTTGTCGCAGTACATATTATTAACGCAGAGGTACTTCTGCGAGATGAAAGACCGGGGTCTAATTTTGTGTGGGTATTGCATCGATGCATTTTAGACGCCGAAGGACTACAGCACATTCAGTGTATAAAACCATCTGACTTCCTAGAAAGAGGCCAGGGATCATTGAGTTCGCGTACTTTACACAAGAACCCGTTCGCTATTAATAGAGATTGATACAAAACAAATAAATAAGTAAATAAATAAATATCGCGTTTAAGTATCCCCCCGGAGGACATTTTAGAAGGAATCGAAATAGCTAGACTATGCAGCGGGAAAAGACTGGCACGAAAACTTACACTTACCGAGCAAGCCAGACTCTCGAGGTCTTCACTACGTATGAGACACAGGCACAAAAAGCGAAATATCTAGGCTACCTTTCCTTCCATCGTCTATAAAGATGACGCAGTATTACTAAACTGAGCCTAGTCATGCCTCGAATAGCGCTTATTTACCTAGTCATTTCTTTTTTCAACATTCGATAACGTTTAGGCGACGCAGTCAGGATGCAGTGACGTCCTCCGCCTCAGGTGCCATTGCAGCAGCGTCGTCAGGCTGGGAAGCCTTCTCCTCTGGTAGTGATCTGGGAGGGGAAAAGAATGAAAGTAAACGTTAACAGCGTCCTGCGTGCAGCAGCGAAGCCGTAGCGGAATGCGTCGCCACCGCTGGCTCCGTCATACGGCTCAACTATACATCGTGACCCCGCTCGCATCCGGTACACGCCCGCGCCAGACGCGATAGCAGATGTGGAGACCCTTAATTTGCAGGGGAGCATAAAAGTGGAGGCAGATGATAATGCTTATTGAACACACGACTCGCTTCGTTTTCATTGGTACTTGGCGTTGCAAACAGTAGGGCGATGAGGACGTCATCGTTAGTCTACAGGTACTAGTTTCGACTTCCATTTGGTGTGAAGGACGTCCTTGCATGCGATTTAATTCTAGAAAGCTGATATTTTTGTTTTTTATTGATACACGTTGCGATCGGATGAGGGAAAGGGGAATTGGTGTTTCAGCCCGTATACATTTGAGCGCGACGTCATGCATTTGTTTCATTGACATCATAATCTCTCACCACCATTTCCCTGTGTGGCCCTACACTTCATATTCCTTATGCCTTACCTACGTAGTAAAAAAATCCGAAACATATTCGTCCACCAGAGGTTGGCATCTTTCGCTATGCTTCGCTAAGGTCCCTTACTCTTCGCTAATATTTAGTGAAAATTAAATTTTAAAACGTCAATCTTCATCATCTTCATTTTTTCTTTCTGCCTCGAAATTCACTAGGTAAATGAGATGTACAATACAACCAGGCTAAAGTCGCACCCTTACCTAGACGCGCACCTATTTTCTTTTTCTTTTTCACACAACGGGAAGAGCTTTGTAGAAATCAAAGCGCCGTGAAAGTTTGAAAAATCTCACGCGCTTGAACTACCAATGCCTGCCGCATCCGTGACAGGACATACATCAAATGGTGTGCGAAAACACATTATGCTATAAGAGCTTCAGTGCGTGTTTTCTTTCTGATAGGATTAGCACAATATGGTGTTTTGTGTGTGACCGAAGTTAGAGAGAACACAGTGCAGTTGAACAATAGGAAGTGACAAGCTAGATTACATCGTCTTAGGGATAGATTTTAGGAGCGCAACCTAAAAATGCAGATTACCGACCCTCGCAATCGCACCGCCTCGTTCCTCCCTCACCCTTTTTCCAGATATGAGAAAATTCACATTGCGAGCAATGGCATGATTGCCGTGCTAGGTGAATGCTGCGCAACATTGAACAAAATTGCACTACAACTGATGAATCACAGGTAGTAATTTGAGCATTGCAGAGAGAGATGGGGGGGAGACGACAAACTGGTCGAACTGTGCACTGAGAGTTAATTATACGAAATAACACTGCTATGACTGTGACTGCAGTTCGGAATTCAGCTTGTGCAGGGTTCATTCCACCATTGCACAGCATGCCTAGAACAAAATGCAGTCGCTAACAGGGCTTCAATGGATGCATTCCGGGGGGACAGAAAAGGGTGCCTAACCTTGGTTGGCCCTCTGGTCTGTCTATAGTTAAAGCAGGTAGTAGTTCTGTGGAAATATCTTGACGCTTATGAGAAAACTCGCTATGGCTTGTTACGTAATTCAATATTCGTGTGCGCAGTTCAGTAAGTCGCAAAAATGTCGCCAATTAAGCGCGCTCTCAAATGGCATAAATATTTGGTCGTTGTTCGTTATATCTTTGATGGTCCTTGAGCGTTCCTAAGAAGAGGAGAACGTCAGAGGCACATAGGTCCCCTCACACATCAAGAAATAAAATTTAAAGTGGTTACAAATGTAAAGCGATGCGATTGCTATGTTGCAGAAGCATCATCGAACACTTTGTGAATTACCATGCACTCACTCGTAGCACGAGTGTGCTGGAGACTTTCAACACGATCACTCACTCACTCACTCACTCACTCACTCACTCACTCACTCACTCACTCACTCACTCACTCACTCACTCACTCACTCACTCACTCACTCACTCACTCACTCACTCACTCACTCACTCACTCACTCACTCAAAACTAAAAGGAGCTACGCGAACCAAAAAAAAAAAAAGAACCAACTGCACAAGTATCCTTATAGTGTTCTCAGCACCAACCTTGCCTCTGAAAGCGTTTGAAATTCGGAAGTAGATGTTATGTCCTTTTCAGGAAGCTCCGTGTCCTCTGTTGATGCACTGGTGGCCACAGCCTTCGTGTGTTTGTGCCGGTGTTTGGGAAACATGTGGCGGTAGTCCCTGAAGCCGAAGAACAGGTACACTCCCTGAAGCCCGATCAAGATGATGACGACAATGTCAAGAGCGAAGATGTCGAGAAACGCTCCGACGAAACCGACAATCCACGTCGTGCCCATGATGAATGCGAGCTTCACGAACAGCGCTATGTTGTATTTGTTACCGTGGCTCTTGAAATCGAACGACGCCGAGCGCTTAACTGCTATCCGGATATGCACCACGATGTGTATGTAGAGGCCAATGTCGTACAGAAGAAGCGCTATCATGGGCGTGAGGAAAAACACGAGCTGACTCCACAGGCTGCCGATCCAGCAGGCATAGAGTCCATACTGAGGCGACAGCAGGAAATCTGGGACCGTCCAGTGCAACACTACGCACATGCCGACGATAGTGAGGGGAAAACCCCAGGCGACGAAGCAATAGAGCCGACTGCCACCTTGTCGAACTGTAGAACGGCGAACGGTTACCACGTTCTTCCAGATGTCGAAGGAGAGCACGCTGGTCCAGAAGAATGTGCTGAGGAAGCCGTAGTGAAGGGCGATGGCGACTCCGAGACAGACTGTCTTGGGTATATCGAAGCTATGTCCAAGGAGAAAAAGCGATTGGCTAAAGAACAATGTTCCCGAAAGGCACAGCGTGCACCCAGACGAGAACATCCGCGCACTCTTGCACGTTGCGTACACAACGCCTTTCAGGAAGAGGCATACGAGCGACAAGGCGATGCACGCGAATGTCAGGTAATTTTGTACATTATAGGGTTCGATTGGAGATCTCGTCGTATTCGTCGTGATGTCGACAGTTGGGTCATCGATTGCCGCGGAACTGTTAGAGAAATGATACCGGAGATCTTTGATGTAGCACTTGTTGTTGTACCATGCGAAGCAGGAATCTCGGCTGACCACAGGCCTAACGAGTGTCACGAGGTTTGGCCTGGAGGAGGACTTTTTCCTTGACGTGCGTGGCCTTACCTCTGGCACAAATTGTTTCGGTACACAGTGCAGTGATGAAGGGTCAACGCCGTTGCAGAGACCACAATATACATTCTTGTACACAACTTCGAACCCATTTCCTTCGAACTTCACCGGAGCGAAGTACGTCGAGCATTTTCGCTTCGTTTCCAAGTCGGACCATTCGGGGCACGTCTGTACGTCTACCAGTCTCGAATCGCAGGGCCACAGGAAAAAGTCTTTGTGCTGCAAGACGTACAGCGGTGGGGTCACCTGCAGTCCCGTTCTCCTGGTTCCCGACGCATTCCAGAATATCGACGTACTGTCCAGGTCGTAGTTGCAGAGGGCACAAAACGCGTTCGAGTACGTAAGCCCCCGCTCAGTAGTGACGGGGATCGAGTAAAACCCCTCGCTATGATCGGTCGTGTTCTCGCACGAGTCCCTCACTTCGTCGTTGGGCCACTCACGGCTGCATCCTGACACGGCGTAGAAGTCCCTGCTGAAATATCTGTCGATGTTCCGTCGCACGCACGTGGCTTCGGCGGGCGAGGATAGGGACGCTCCAGCTTGCCAGCAGCAGTTACCGTAGAGAGCGCAGTTAGGCGCGCAGGAGCACATGACGGCATGCAAACCGACCACGCACCTCACCGGCGACGCGCTGCAGCCGTGCAAACCATCAGGGCATCTAAGCAACTGGTCGAGGCGGTCCTGCAGCACGACCGGGTGGTCCACTTGAGAGACATTCCACGGAAGTGTCACATTGCAGTGGGTGCCATCGCTGCGGGCGCGAAACACATAGAGAGGAGCGAGCACGACCAAAAATGCGGCGATCTTCATAATTTACGCATCGCACCAAACCACGCTTGAGCGCGGGGACAGGCTTGGCACCTCATCAGACTCCCGGGATGCACTCCGTTCAGAAGCGGTGTTGAAATTTCCTGCAGCAGTTTACCTTGGACGCGAACTTGTAAAACTGAAAACCCTGATGGCCTTGCTCGGTCTCATCACAGGTGGAGCAAGCGACCGGTAAGACCGCCAACCGGCGCGCAAACAGTAAATGGAGCAGATTATGTATGCAGCAGTGGTAGCCTTAGGCGCGAATAAAGAATGGCGGTTCGATACACAAAGCTTTTAGTTCGTAAGTGCTCTTCGAAGTGGACTCTGGTTGTATAGCTAATGAAATCTCCGGAGTTAATACAGACTGGAACTTGCTGTATCGACGAAATGTATAGTGGGAGATTTTCTTTGTGATTACTCGGCCTGATTAATATCTCGAACTGTCTTTCATCAACGACATAAGCACCGACAATGTGCCTACAGTGGCCGCTAAAATAGATTGTGGAGACCCTATGCAATAAAGTATTGCTTTTGACAAACAAAATGCGCTTACGAAAACCAGCTGAGAATCGGTACTTACCTGACGCAACGGTGTGCTTCCTGACGAGGGCAGCGAAAGTGACGGACACGACGGCATCCTCCGCATCGATGTTTGTCTCCGTTGTTTTCGAGGAGGCCGCGCCATCCCCCGGCATTTCTCCCGACGAAGAAAACCTGTCCAGTGAAGGCCACAAGCGACTCGCACGCACGTGGACTGGGGAGGCTGCCGTAATCAGCTCCGGCCCCCCGGCCACCTGGTTTTACTTTTGTTCATGCTTTCAAGGATTGCGCGACAGGTGAATGAAGGAGCTGTGTGAGGAGGTAAGCGGAGACGCGTGTTACTCTGCACGTGGCATGTGGTTAACAGCCAAGACGAGCGAGTACGCTCGAATTTGCTTCCGATTACACGGCTGGTATGCCTGGCGGTGACGTGTCAGGCGCTAGTTTGTTATAAAAAAAAAAGTGTAGAAGTTTGTTTAAGTGGTCAGGGAACGCGATTATGGTGATTTGTACGAGCATTCCGTTTAAAAGAAAAAAAAAAGGGGGGGTGGGGATAGCCGTTGTCAAATAATATAGCCAGCGTGAGCTAAACTGGTTTGGTTTTATCTGTGGTTGCGTTACAAGTTCAACGCATTGGGCTCGTCGCATTTCCTATGTACTAAGTGGTGGTGCCCCTTCCAATTCCCCCAGTGTAATGTAGCCAACCGGACGCCTTTCTGGTTACCCTCCCTGCCTTTCTGTCTTTCCCCTTTTCTTCCTTCCTAAGTGGTGCTGCCTGAAACAAGATCCGAGATTTAGTGTTGCCTAGGGTATGACGTATGGTATAGTCATCTCGTCAAATTGTACCTATGCCTGTGAGGAACTCATACCGCGCATGCTTTGTGGCCCTCGACAAACGACTTTGTAAAACCTCGATAAAGAGATTGAAACGAAAGGTGAACCGAAACGTGGGCATCGAAGAGGAGGAATCTATTAATAACATGACAGATAGTTCGTGACGTAAATAACATGACGGCCTCGTCAATTATGTCACCATTAACAAAAATCCTGTAGGTCCCACGCGCTGTGGGAATCGGTGTCATCAATCGATGTAATTCCCTACGACCAAGCTTTAGGCATAAGACAAGTTTGTTGTCTAAGACGAAAGTCTTTGTGCAAAGTGCATGCGTAGGCCTATGCTTAACATTGGTTAACCAGGATAGTCAACAGCACCGTGGCGACTGAATGGTACCTCTTGGTAGGACATTACGTCGGCACTCTCAAGTTAGTGCACATCACCGACGTGTGTTTTGTCGAAGAGAAATGAAGGCTACGGCGTGCTGATGTGCCTATCATGCATGAACGTCGTTCGTTCAAGTACTCCTACGGAATCGAGAAAAAGTTGGACAGAAGCGTGCCGAGTGATATTAGAACGCACGTGTCGCTTATTACGTTGTTAACACAGCGCTTAACACACTTTAGAAGAGCAATTGTCGTTACGCAGCCACCATGATCACAACTGCTGATGGAGTAGGATTTTCCCTATATTTACTATGTGAGAGGTGCCGCCGTAGCATGGTGGTAGCGTGCTTCCTTGGCACCTCGAGGATACGGGTTCGATACCCGCCTGCCGCTTCGTAAATTGGCTTCGGAGGTTGCAGCGCATTCGTACGTGTCAGTGTGTTTGTCATGTCTACATCCCAATGCTATGCTAATACAAACGGTATGCGCCTTCGTTGTTTTTACGTGTTTTATAATGACATGTTAAATATCTGTTACTGCAGGCATAGGACATGTTAAATATCTGTTACTGCAGGCATAGGCTGTGTAAAATTCAAACACCTGTGGCGCATATACGGGTAGGTAGGTGGTGGTGGTGGTGGGGTTAAAGCCGCCTGATTCAACACCACCGCCACCATCATCTACCCGTATACCACGGGCCGAGTACTACGGTTATGAGCCACAAGTGAGTGCATCATTAATCGTGGCGTACATTACGATATCATGTTAGCGATGTAAACATTATAAACATTAATCATTCATGTTTCTCATACACACGCACATTACCATCTAAGTTTTAGGGTATATACGGTGAACGGAACGACCAGAAGAGCACCGAGACGTGGGCGGCTAGATAGACAGGTATACGGTCAAAGCTTGCTCAAGTTTGTCAAGAAATGCTTCTCATTTAATAATAAAATCGCACGTGGTTCATGCCCGCATTCTTTATGCAAGTACGAGATAGGGATATGCTGGTGTGAACCACACGTGATTGAATTCACGGGTAAAAAAGAGAGAAAAAAGTCGCGTGGGATTCCAGTACGCACTATACGTTAAGACGCAGCTTGAAGTCTCACAGGCCAGCGCCGAAACGTCACGTTAGGGAACATTATAGGGATGGTCGATCAAAATTTTTAATCGATTAATCGTTAATCGTTCATCGATTTAGCCATTCATCGATTAATTGCTTTCGGTGTAATGTTTTAATCGATTAATCGATTAATCGAAATTTTTTATAGGTGCTTGAAAAATGATGCCTTGTTGTTTGAGAAGCGTTGCTTGTGTTTGATAGCGACACAAGTATTTATGCGACGCGCTAGAGATCACATGCGCGCATTAGCGGCTGCGTGAAAATTCGCACTTTCGCCCACTGAACACAGGGAGCCCGTCGTCTTTTGATGATGTCAAGGATCCAAAATTCCGTGGGTGGTCATGATCCACGGACAATTCGGCAGCAGGTCGTATTTTCTCTAAGTCTGCCTACTAGAGCGAACCGAAATTGGAGGCGCTTTCGGCGACCACACTGCTTGGAAAGTCGCACAGGAAACATGCAGTGTGGCCGAGGGCGAGAAAATTCCGAGAAAGGTAAAAAAAAAAAAAAAAGGGAGACGAGGAATAAAGGAAAGTTAACGACGCTCGCTCTTGTAGGGACGGCAACAATTCTCGGTTTGTCCATTAGATATTGTGGAAGCCCTCGATAATACTATAACCACGAACTCACGTGATCTCTCCCTTGTGGTCACTCATGCCAGATTGCACAGCAGCATACCGGTCTCAAACAGGCGATCAGTGCAGGGCATCTGCGGGAAATATAGTGACACGAGTTTTCCCTCCCGGCTAGAATAAACGGCAGCTGTGCCAGTATACTGCAAAGGCTTCACCTGGTCGCAGACTTAGCTGGGCGCTACACGCACCTTTTCAGTCGCGCGTACAGCTCGAACTGTGAACGCTGTCTAATGTATCAGAGATTAGAACACATAGTATTTCGCGACTGTCATCCATTCGTGCCACAGCAGTAGACGGCGGCCTCTAGGCTGGCTGACATGGGAGTACAAGCAACGGTTAAAAGCTGTATTTCACCCGAAATGGGCGACCATACAGGATTACCAAATGCTACAAGGTCATTTTTGAATAGAAATGGATTGGATACGAAACGTTTGGTATACCAATGCGCAAAGTTGCGCATTATGAAAAGCGACTATTAGACTTAAACATAGCTAAAGTGGTTTCTCTCCATTATGCGACTATTAGACCTTTTTCATAATCCTCGAGCGCGTTTCCCTGCACAGCGTATTCGCCCTACTAATGGTGGCCCCTGTCACGTTACAAGTGGAGGCGAGGTCCCAGTTACACGTGCTGGGGTTTGATTAGTATGAGTGTTTATGTCAAGAGAGCTGAGTCGACATTTTCCGCGTCATATCACGCTGTTTTGCAGAAATGAATAGCTGCCATAAGTTGGGCTAACCGCATTGCAGGGAAACTAGCATTACAGTTATCAAAGGGTATATAGGCGTTAAGGCGGACAGCTAGGTTAGTTGGTATCAAGCGTACTGAAATATGATTACTAGCGTCCATGTCCCCTTTGCGCAAGCAGTCATGTCTGATTATGTATATAGGGATCATTCATTCTTATCCCCATCATCATGCTTCATCGCTCTTTTGCATTGCTGCGTTGTCCCCAAAGTAGAGTAGAAGGCCGGGCGTACTAGATCAGGCCACTCTCTCTACCTTCCAATAGATTATCTCTCTTTCTTTCATTGGTGGCAAACAATCTTTGTTTCGCTAAGGAGCAAAATACAACGGCAATAAGGACTGAACCGGTCAAGAAATAAGCAGCGCATATTACAATGTGGCACTTACGCAAGAAGCAAGTAAAATCTGGGAGTTAAATAAAACGGTGTAGGCGACGGAGATCGGCAAGAGTTCATTTCTATCTCTATGGGGTATGGCCGCCTGAAGTTGCGGGCTCCTTCTACTTGCTCAGAAATATGCGGTCGACATCTGCGTCTTGGCGTCGCGCGCCTCGCAATCATGCGCTCAGGCCAAGGGGCGGTGCTGGGGTTGTGGGGAGGGTGGGGTGCGTAATCGATTAATCGAATAGCTTTAATCGATTAATTCGATTAATCTAAAGGGCGAAATCGATGACGATTAATCGATTAACCATGTACATTTAATCGATTAATCGTTCATCGATTTTACCATCCCTAGAACATTAGGGATACAGCTTTTTTGAAAGTACCGGGTACCTCAAATGTCACAACCGCTGAAGATTTAATGCTGCCATAGCCTTCGAACCCAGCGGTTCTGAAATGTACATGTTTTCAATAGTTCTGGTTGGGTGAATCCCTGATATACAAAATTGCTCTTTGAACATGAATGAAGCCTCTCACGTGCCGCTGTGCGGTAGGGCTCTGGTTAGTGTGCAAATATATATATATATATATATATATATATATATATATATATATATATATATATATATATAATACTCTGTTTTGTTCCGTTTTTCCACAAGGTTTCTTACACAGATAGGTGATGCTGCTGGTATTGTTTACTGCGAATATTTTTTGAGAGCGCTGTTCATGGTAGTATTCTTCACGTTTCCTCCACAGGTCGCAGCAATGATTAAAGAAGAAGCAAATACTTGAAGATCTACCCTTGACATTCTTCAATTTCATTATTAGATACGTGCACGCAAGACGCGTCGGGAGGAAGTCAACAAGGTCGTCGGAAAACCTCGCGAGAATTGCCAACAACTTTAAGGAGTTCATGGAAATGTCCGATGGGCGGTAACAGCGATGTCGCTCCGTTGGTAACGGAAACCGAGACAGGTGATAAAGCCAATTAATCCAAGATAATGAAAGTCAAGATGAGCTGTCGCTGCATTATCTTAGAAACTACTATTTTTACAAATGCTAGATCGTTACATTCCTAAAATACTGAGAACGATGCTTTTACTGACCTACCCAATGTAGTGAAACTTCCGAGTTTTATGTGTCTCAGCATAAAAAAGTGCACGCACGTACACACACACACACACACACACACACACACACACACACACACACACACACACACACACACACACACACACACACACACACACACAAATAAGCATTAACAAAGGAATTAAAAGTTATTCGGCGAATTAAACTTCATTCACCAAAATAAGCATAAGGAAATGAATTAAAAGTTGTTCCGCTTTGTGAAGGTGGATTACCATCGAAGGCGCGGTGTTTCGTGACCCGTCTGGACAACGTGACGTAGCCTTGAACGATTGAGCAATGCACTACATGAAATCATTGGCAGCAATGCAACTATACACATTACGCCTTTCGGTCACTTGAGACACTTTTCAATCTCGTTAAATAACATTTGATTCGATTAAAAGAAATTCGCCTTTAGTCCTCTTATTGCCCCTTTGATTCACCTTATGTCGACTTGGTTGACTATATAGTCGCATTTTATTTTGGGTATTAGAACCCGCTCCGCGCGCCGCACAGCTTCCGGAATCGCTCCACCATACACAAACTATATACATAACTACAATAAACGTCGATATAGCAAAGCTTGACTTAGCAAAATCCCTATTCAACCAAATATTTTCATTTCGCTGATTTAGTTGCATTCAAACCATGTATTTCTTATTGCTATTAAACAAAGTAATTTCATCCGACAGTCTCAGTTTAACGTAGTTTTCGGCCATTTCAAGCATGTACGTAGAGCATCTGTGGCTAGTAAATTCAGCAAGAATGTTAAGAAGTGAGGCTTAGACAGAAGTCACTTCTAAGCGTCCTTTTGCGTAAAACGTTCGAGCAGCAACGAGCCGAACATGCCCGAATTTCGGCTAACTTGTTCCAGGTATGCAGCATGTTGCTGGAACGGCATATTCCTCTAACTGCTGACGTACTTTAGCGCCTTTTTTGAAGACACAGGGCCTACAAAGTTTTGCTTGGGGAAGAGGTCCATCCAATACGATCCCTGTGCGCCGTTTCAGAATTTCAGTTAAATCACGAAAAACTGAGCCAATCCTATTTTCACCTATCCTATACGTTTAGGTCTTGATATTTTCCTTGCTTCTTGTAACGGTAACTTCTTACATGACGCGATAAGCAGCTGCTTCACGAAAAGTTTTCACGTTGCAGTAATATAACTATGCAGTGTCTCCAAAAGCACCGAAGCCACTGTCCGTGCAAATACAATCTAGACTTGAAAAATTTACCGACGCTTACGATACTTCAGAATGATAAATGTGAGCGAAGCTTTACGCGTGTGTTATAATTATTGGTGGTATAGTGAGGTAAAGCATTTGAGAGAGGCATTTATGCCCTCGTTCCCTCACATGTACCTTCGTTAGCCACGCCGGCGAAGCACTTTCACGGAACGCATCGCGGGTTGCTGAGGAAGGACCGATAAGATAAACTAACGCAAAGTGCGCATCAAGGCTCACTTTGCATTAGTTACTGTGTAGCCTCCCGCAGGGAGCATGTACAGTAACTCTACTTTGCCTGGAACGGCGTCGCCATCCAAGAGAGGCGAAGTGAAGCAGTGCAGCTTCATTTCGTCTCTCCTGGATGCTGCTCCTCGACGCGCACGCGCGAGGCCGGACGAGTGCATTGAGGGAGAGGCAGAAAAACGAGATAAGAAACAATATAATTAAGCGGTGTTCGTACAGCTTCGAGCATGTGCGCCGATAGCGCAGTGGTACAACCTCAGCCTCCCTTCGTCATGGGTGGCGTTTCTCCGCCGACGGTTCTTCGAGCGTGATGGCAACAAGAACACTGAAGCGTAAAGCACCCAAGTACGGCAGCGACGTTGACGGGTCGTTGTCGCGCAAGTAAACATGATTGATACCTTTGTCGCGCGCCATTTACTATCAAATGTCATTACGTAAACTACATCAGTTACCACAAAGGGTTAGTCACGCTCATAGATGTGGAGGCGACGCGCGAACATGGTTTCATCCACGTCGGAGGGTGCCGTACCAGCGAAACACATACAGCAATGGGAAAGCTCACCTCGATATAAAATATACGCTGAACTGCTTCTGTAAAGACACATTTCGCTTTGGTGTTTTACAGGTTTCTCTCACAGGGGGATCAGCAACATTTTTTTACCTATTTTTCTCTCTGCGTCTCTTTCTGTCTCTATCTTCACTTCCGCTTCACATTTCAAACTATCCCAACTACGTTCTACCTCTTATCTTAGCCGTCTTCCAGCTGCGCAGAGTTTTCGGCAGCGACCGCCACGGCAGGAACGCAAGCTAAAGCAGCTCAGCTTTTAGAAAACTGGCGCATACTTCCCGGGTAATCCCGGGAAATATGCGAGATGAAGAGCATCGATACGAGATGAACAGCATCGCGTGGCTCAAAGCGTGCGGGCGAGGACATCTTTCGCTGTGCTCGTTCTCTCGGTGGGCCGACAGACGGCGCTGAACGCTTAAACGGGCACATAAAGACTGTGGTTTAAAAAAAAGAGAAAGAAAATAGTGAGAAGGCAGACACGGGCGCGACAGAAACGTTGGAAAATAATTCCGAGAATATCGTCGCGAGGAGAACCGGCAGACGTCTAATAGAACATGAAGAACATGTGTTACCGTTGGAAGCGAGACACTAATGAAGCCTTTATCGGTGCCTGAGGCGACAACGACGATTAATGGTCTCTGCAGCAGTGTCGTTTCGATGGAAGACAAACAGCGCCTCCTACGAGCGTGATGTCGTGTAGCTTGTTACTTGTGGGTGCGAGTGGTCATTCACTGCAAGTTTTGGCGTCACGACCGTTGCGCACGTACGACAATATATTTCGTCAACGTTAGCAGCGATACAGAAGTATACATTAATAGGCTGGTCAAGGAATGAGCGTCGGTGTAAATATAAATATTGTGCCAAGCTTAACTGACTCTCAGTAAGTGATAGAAGCAGGTACGATTTCTGTTCATGCAAGCATGTCGTAAGAGCAACAGGTAGGCAGGATAGATACTCGGGCAGGATGTTTCTATATTTTAAAAGTCGCACTGTATCTCTGTGTTCAGTGATAGAAGATAAAAGCTTTGACATATGTTCGTCACCTACGCGCATTTATCAATGAATACCGACAGCCTCCAGATTCTGGGAACCGCAAAGAGCCAGAAAAAAACAAACGAAAAGAAAAAACAAAACGCTCTTTCTATCAGAAGAATGTAGGCGTAACCAACAAACGCCCGCTTATTGAACTCAAGTAGCGTGCACATATATTCCATGGCTTACCGTCTTGATGACTCCGATACAGCTGTGCGTCAACAGGGATGTGAAAGATTGTGGTTTTCCCCGTTGACATGCAGGGTATGTCCGTTTGTACGTGTCCCGCATGCCATGGTGAGGGGCGGCATGGCTCGGCTGCCTACGCGCTCCCAGGACATCAGCTTTACAAGCGAGATTATCTTGTTAAAAGACAGGTCACTGACCAATGTCAGCGCAAAATAAAATGACGTGTCGGGATCCGTAAGGATGCCTCGTTCACAATGAAATGATGGGTAAGCAGCAGGCTGTTAATTAGCGTTGAGCGCGTGCCGCAAAGTCCGGCAGTACATGTGGTTTAGTGTGCCAGATGATCTATTGATTGTGTTACTTGTCTGAATCATTAGCGATTCAAGATTGAGCCTCGCTGTCAAATTCTTCTCAGTGGCCACAATGCACGCACTGCCCAAGTTTATGCTGAGGTCCGTCCTCTCGCGGCATGTTCTGCGAGTGCATCTGTCATTGCGTGGCCCTTGGCGACGTCATTCTTCTGTTGCTTCCAACGCCTGCAGAAATTTCCGCTTTCACCAATGTATATACCATGCAATTCGTAGTCGGCGCAAGGGATTTTTTAGACTGCACCCGGGAAACGTTGCCGGAGGAGACGATCCTTCACATTTAGCAAGGCACCCTTTATCTTGCTTGCTGGCACATGCGCGATCCGCACACCACGTTTCCTAAATACCCGTGCTAGGGCTTCGCTTACACCTCGAATATACGGAACCGCAGCGCGCTTGTGCGTTGACACGCTGTGTTATCTATGGCTTGACTGTATGGCTGCTGTTTATGCGTGGAGAACTTAATTGTCTTCTTAATAAAGTGTTTGGATTGTCCGTTTCCGACGAGGTCGTTTTCATTGGTATGGGGCTCCTCTGTTAGGCTGCTTGCATCGGAACACGTGCGAATGGCGCGTTGAACATTAAGAACGAACCACTGAGCATTTGTGCGTTATCGGATGAACTGACTCGTATTCCAGGTATCTACAGGAGTGCGTTGGCTTTCGGTGCACGTCGAAAACGAGGCCTGTGGGAGCACGCTTTACAGTTGCGTTTAATCTTGAAGCTGAAGAATCTGGGGTCTTGCGGCTAAACCTAATTGTCGCCGTTATGCACGACGGTTTGTCTATCTAAATAGACTGGTCCAGTATAATACCGGGACATGGGAGGGAAGCATATATTTAATTATGAGATGGTGGTTTATAGATACTAACATTCCCACCTCGAAATGTGGCTTGTCTAGGGAAGAGTCACACAGAAGACGATGAAAACTACGCGTAAAATACAAACTACCAGACTCAAATCTAAGTAATAACCAAAACGCATTGTCGTCGCACCTGCTTCAATTTATTTGTCGTAGACCGAACTACATCGCCGACCAGTGTTGATTACGTCAAAACGACATGGTAGTGGAGTTCATGTCGCTAAAAATCCGGTGTCTCTTTCTGTGGCAGCCTTGGCCTTTGCTAAAAAATCCCTATGGATGCAAATAACAAGAACGGATCAAAGAACGTTTGGATGGGCGCGAAATTCATCAGGTCCGCTTCTGCAGAAAACGGTAAAGTGATCGAGCTGAAAGGTGTGGTAAACTCTAGGCGGAATAAAAATAGAACCAGGTCTTCCTGGTCCGGGACGAAAACGCTGCCGAGGCGCCACTATACTATTCGGCACTGCAGTCTGAATAAGAAGAGGTTATAGCCGACGAGTGTTTTCCCTGAGCCCTTCACTAAGGCATGTTTCATAGTCATATCGTGGCTTGCGTAAAACCCGAGCAATTCTTCTTCTTCTTCTTCTTTTTCTTCTTCTTCTTCTTCTTCTTCTTCTTCTTCTTCTTCTTCTTCTTATTATTATTATTATTATTATTATTATTATTATTATTATTATTATTATTATTATTATTCAGCTAGTGCGCGCTGTAGGACTTTCTGCCCGTGCGGTCCAATTGCGGCTGTCCCTTCCGGCTTCGTCGAGAGAAGGAGCTTTGCGTTTGAGCACGTGACGGTGAGATGGTGCCTCCTTCCCATGACTTCTGATGCGAACGTGAAAGGGTAACGCTATCACGTTTCACTCTTAAAGGGAAAGCTGAAGCATTCTTCGATGTTCCTTTTATTTCTTATTTCTATCCGCAATTTCAAGCACTGACGTCACAAAGTGCAAATATTTCACTGCCTGTACCCTTCGGGATGCATACGAAAATATTTCCTCCTTTAAGGCGAAACCTTCGCATATTCAACGACGCATTTTATATGAGACGGCGGTCCGTATTCCCGCTCAGTTTTGTAAAACGCAATAAGCACAAATGACAAGCGTGTGCGCACTGCCATTTATTTTGTCGCTCGTGTTTAGCGTACAGCGCGGAAAACGAAATGATGTGATGCCAAGCAGCCTTAGATGAAGCCTTATACGGAGCCCCCTTACGTAACGAAAGACACACATACCAATATTTAAGCCTGGGTCTGCGTTTTGAGAAGGATCATCGTTGGCGATGTCGCCAAAAAGGCGTCTTTGATGCGCGCTTATTGTCTGGTTGAGGAAGGGTGAGCTGATAGACGCTTCGTCATTCGACATGCGAGACTCCACGACAGTGTGGAAAAGCTAGGCGACACTTTCGTGGAGTCTCACATGCCGAACGTCCAATGTCTCATGTTGCGTTGGGCGACACTGTTGCCTTTGGCGATCATCTCACAATACGACCCCTGGCACCACTCTGCAGAGCAAGAAGTAAGAAGGTAGTGGCTATGAAAAATGGTCATCCGGCTGGCGGCGGTTACGTAGCCACGGGAGTAGGCCCTAAGGAACACTCATCGTGCACGCTTGCTGTGGAGGGTCAAGGTGAAAGGCCACGCACGCAAAGCAGCGTGTCCGTAAAGAAACGCACACAGGAGAAGACTCGACGCAGAGAGAACGTCCACTTGTTACGTTCAGTCGCCGCAAGGCATGACCCGAAAAGAAACTCTCTCTCGCAAATTATACTCGCATTGGAGCGCGCGATACCGCGTGGCAAGGACGTTGTACCAAGGTAAAGCTATATACTCGCCGGATTTCGATTTCTATCGCCTCGCTTCGGCGCCCGTGGCGGCAAAGGACGTCAATTTGCGCACGCGATAGAGCTGTCTCGGACGACTGAGGCGCACGAGTTACACGGACAGTGTAGCGCAGCTTCTGGTAGGATGCGCGCTCGATTTAACTTATCGGATTTATGTCTGTGCGAAAGATTAATAGCCAAGATAAGGACAACGTCTATGCTGCGAACCAGAGCTAATGGCAAGCGCTTCAAGCAAACTATGTTGGAAAGAAAAGTGCAGGAACAATGCCGCGTGTCACCCTTTCAAATGCGTCGCATTTGTCATCTTGAATGCACAGCTGCGCGTTCTCCCACCTATAAAGGGCATCTCGCGTCCTTTTCAATAGACTCCGAGCTGCTTCTGTTGTTGCCGCATGACGGGCACGAAGCTTTGATTGTAGTAGAAGGTAAAGCTCGCAGACACTGGGGCAGGTGAAGGGAAACAGACAATACGAGCACCGCGCTTTTGCCGCCTGGCTGCCGCCTTTTGTGGAGTGTGAACGCCTTACCAGCCATATACAGTGCAATTTTCTGACGTAGGAATTTTTCTATCAAGCTTCATTTTTGAAGTTGTCAGGACTCCGTTCGTGACAATCGTCATGAGCGGACGCGATATTTGTTGCTCGGTCGATGGAGGTCGCGCACGTGCAAACACCAGCTCCACCCGCCTGTTGAAAATTTTGTTTCCTTCCTCTTTTATGTTTTTATTCGCCCGTAGTTCTTTTCCTGGGGCGCTGAAGTGCTCCCGTACGGAAGGCAGAAATGTCGCCACTTTTTTCTCGAGACAAGAGCCGGTTTCTTCAAGAAAAAATTTAGGACGAGGGCTCTTGGATCACGCCGCCGGTAACGCTAAACGGAAGCTTTGTCTGCCAGCTATTGAAACTTATTTGTTCGTGGAATTAGCAAACTTACCAACCTGTTGGGCGGAATCGCGCTAAATTGCGCGCCACGTCGACGACATTAAACGAGGTAACAATTCTTATCGCTGCGGATCTCTCGGTGTCTCCGGTAACCTTTCTTTATATAAACTCACCTGAGACAACCTTCGTTGCCTACACGCCCCGTTCTGTTCCTGACTTGTCTTATGTTCTCGTTGCTATCGTAGTAACACGTGTTATCGCTGACGCTTCCACACATCGCTAGTTTTAGGTCCACGTCAGACACGACATTACCTGGAGCTGGATGGCCATTCCACTTCAGTACGCAGTTCGTACAATCGCTTGTTTTGATTGTATAGTTCGCAAGACCTTTGGATCATGTGTCTCGAACATCCACGGTCTCCAAGCGACGCAAGGGAGCTCCATTTCTGCTTGCATTTGCTGGTATTCTCTTTTCACTAGGGAATGGGGTGGCGCTCGCTGGTGACTGAGCCAGCAGACCGCTGCGCCAGCATATTATTGTTTTATTAACAGAGCCAGCATGCAGCTGTTTTCTCAAACTCACTTAAATAGCTTAAAAGCTAGTGTTGCGCTGCAAACCATTAGGACGCGCTGTGTTTGATACCAGGCCAAGACTGCTTCATTTCGACGGGTTCGAACTGGAAAAACACCCACATACACAGACTTAGGCGCACGTCAGAGAATACCAGATGGAGAAAAATTAATCCAGTGTGTCTCATTACTCTGCACCTCATAATAATAGCGTTGTTGGGCCTGTAAAATTATCGTAGTTTCAGAAAGTTATCTTTCAGAGAGATACCCACGTGATCTGTGCGTGTTCGCGTACGCACATGAATGTTACCACAGTCACGTGCAATTGCATTATTTACTATATGAATTGTAGTGGAGAGGAAGAGGCCTTATAGAATATTTATATTCAATTTTTGCCGTCGTGGCCGGCGCCACGATATTTCATACGTTGAACTTCGATAAGGTCGCTACGCGCCTAGATCGCCGTATACGCGTGACGTGGGTGCGAGTGAAGACTTGCAACGACGAGCCGAGAGGGATAGCAAGCCTTGCACCGCGCACACAACTTTGGGCGCTGCACGCGCTGTGCAGAGGAACGGGCAAGAGAGCGAGGGTTACCTCCTCCAGCACCGGCATGGCTACGTACACCTGTCGGCGACTCCGTGCGGCTGAGTGGATACACCGCCCAGGCGCCGTCTTTTGGAGGCAGTTAGCGGCGTGGCCAAAGGGCCAGTATAATACGAAATGGCTGATGTCATCGGGTGCACTGTGTTCCCTCTAACGTAATAATTGCTTATGTTTAACGTGCCGAAACTACGGCAAGATTGCAGAGCCCTCCCGCAGTGGAGGACTCCGGAAATTTTGACCACCTAAGGTTTTTTGACGTGCACTGGAATACTCATCTGCACCATTTTGGCCTCCTTCTAAAATGGGACCACCGTGGCAGGGATCGACCCCGCATCCTTCGTGTCGGCAGCCGAGGGGCATAACCACGGCACCAACGCTGCCGACCAATGAGATGCCGTCTGCCCAGTGCTGAACATTTGCCTTTCAATGAACCAGTGCCAAAAACCGACGAACACAAAGAAGCGCAAGTTCCAAAAAAAGAAACAGCGCCGAGTGTCTGTTAGGTTACCCTCTTCTGTTTTCATCGTTTCCTCTCCTACCTCCCTCTGTCTCTGTCTATACCTTTTCCCCTTACCCCTGTGAGGAGTAGCAGGCCAGAGACTCACTCTCCAGGCCATCTCCTCCTTTCCTATCATTAAATGCTATCTTCTTCCTCTTCTTCTTCTTTTTCAGCGCTCTTCCACAGTGCGATGATCACCCAGCAAGCATAGCTGCATGTAAGCACCAGAGGGCCTATACCGTGCGACGGAATGTGGCAAACTTTTCCGCGTTTGTCCTCCCTGACTGGTCAATTCCGCCTGTCATAGCAGGACTGAGCAATCAAGGATTCGGGATTGGTCAGGGATTGGTCAATTCTGCCTGCCAAGGGAGCGTTAACCAATCGTGGCGCAGCAGCACTAAGAAAAAATCTGGTGCATTAGCTCGCTTCTGTCTGCGCTGCTCACCGAGCCAACGTCGCAACGGCAGCTGCTTGGGGTCCTCGAGCAAGATTCGTCCGTTATTCGCACGTCGCAGCCCACCTGTTTGTTTAAGCGCTAGGCGGGCTTTTGCGAAAGTGCACATGGTTGCTCAGCCTACAAACCTACACTCATGAAATGGCATGATACAGTTCTATTTATATTAGAGTGTACTAGTACACTCTAATTTATATAAATGTCTGACCCTTGGGATGGAGGAGAGCGGAATGTGTCTAGGAGTCCGTTTTTAAAGACGTCTTTCTTGGGATACTTCAACGCTGAAATTTTGGCCTTTCTGTTTGTCTGTCTGCCACGCGATTCAGCCACCCGGCCAAAGTTTAAGCACTTGCCTAACGCCCAGCCATCTTGAACTGGTAGCTACGTTCATACTTGTGAACATTGCCGATCAAAAAGCAAATATTACGCATATCTGAGACGTAACATCAATACACAAGTATTAGGTGTGGTGTGTTCCTTTACTAGAAAATACATAAATACGTAATTCTAAAGACCCTAGTATTTCATTGGCTGCGCTAAATATGCGTCGCTATGCACGAAAAAGGCCTCTGCCGACGATTTGCTGCTGCCACCTGGCAGTTGGCCAGGGGTTCTGTTCTGCACAAGCTCATGTTTTCCGACGGCGCTGCCAGATGGCGTCCCTATCTCATACAGCGCCTCCTCTATTTTATCCATTCCAGCCAGATACGGCCTATTCAACATAGAGGAGGCGCTGTCTGAGGCAAGGCACGACATAAATGGCCGCTTGATGAAATAATGCGGTAATATGAAATCTGTTCAAACAAACCTCGATTGCATTTATCATGCCAGGACGGAAACGGTGCGAGAACAGCATCACAAGTGGCCGCGGATGAGACCAGTACTCATGTAGTACGGCCGGCAGAGGACCATCGTCTGTCGACGACATTGGCAGCGAAGCACGCAGATACGCGGCCAATCTTTTTCTTAGACATTAGTACACGAATCCCTCACACAATACAGCTAAAGAGAGCACACAAAGAGGATCTTCTTTGTAGTTTTTATTGAAGCGCAGTAATTGTGAGGTAAAGGCAACTACGGGTTAAAGCCTAAGAAACAAACCACTTCACGCAGGTAGGAACCAAACCCACACTCCTGGCATTACGTTGGTGCTGTCCCTACTAGCGGGTTAGTTCCCCGCCGGCGGAAAGATACGTGCTGCATCCACGGACTTTGATTCCTTTTCCCCTTTACCACGTAGTTACTACACTCCAGGAAATGTTACAGCTACTCCCGTATGTGTTATGCGGTGATTATGTGTTAATATACGCCTATAAAAGCTTAACATAATATTAATTTTTAATGGTTGGAAATGCTTTAAATGCTCATTTTATAGAAAGTCTACTTGGGAGGGTCTTGCGTGGAGGATCCCGTTTATTTGTTCTCCATGCATAACTCAGATAACGCCGCAGACCCGTTCAGCGTGGAATCGTATACTACCTTTTCTAGTCAGCGTCTCGTGTTACTGCAAGTTCGAAATACTGCTAGGCATTGTGCACGACAAGAAACTGTGTCAGCCTGGAAAGAAGTTTCAAGTGAACACATTTAGGCGCAGTCTGGTGGTGATCCTAAATTCCGCCCGATGATGCATGCACCTGTTTTAACGCGATAGCGTTAGAGAGCTCGTTCCGCAGAAATACCGCCGTCGGTGTCGGCGTCTCCACGCGTCTCTTGTGAGCGAAAAATCGGCCGTGAGCGAAAAATAACAGCTCCAAAAATGGACAACTATGTCCATCTAGTGGAAGACATATCAAGCAATGTCTCGACTGCCATGGCCTTCGAGACGGCGAGCGTGCCCGCCATCTCGGAGGCCATGCGACTACAGCAGAGCCTATATGCGGTCTCGTAGGATGCTCTGCATCCACCTTTATGATAGAAAAGGCTGCATTTAATCCCATAGCTCTTCAAGCGCTCACGTACAATGGTCTCCTACGCCTAAGAGCCCAAGTGTGTGTGTGCGTGTATGCACACCTGCATGGGCAACGGCTTTTGCTGTCATTGACGTCGACGTGGTGATCTGTTAATAATAGGTGCGTTCCGCCAGGTTTTGGCCGCTTAATAATGGTGTCACACGGGCGCTTCGAAGGCCTTCGAAGCACCCGTGGGACACCAGTGTAAGATAGTCTTGCACTCCATAACTTGAGCTATGAAGGCGAGTGGTAATGAGGCATAGCAGTTGCTGGTGGATTTTCACCTCAGTGGAACCGCTTTTCCAGACAAGTACGCCTGGCGGTAAACGACATTTATCCACTGACATTTTAGCTTGAAATGCACATCTACGTAAGGTACACGCTTCGCTGTGGAGAGAACGACATACATCTGATGCGGTTATTCGAGGTTCGCAGCATGGAAGGATGGCATAAAGAAACATTCAGACCAAGGATACAGCACAACTTTACTGAAAAGTACGCACAGGGAGGCAGTCGAATTCTTCAAGGTGTCAAGTCCGCTGGTTCTTTTAAAATCTCAACCCGCAAGCGACCTATAGTAACAGCGTTGTTGCGTTTAGATGAGTCAGTGGATGAAATAACGAACTACTTACACGTGAGCACATATTACACATAGTGAATAATAAATAAGACATAAAAACAAATACAATATCGGCTAGCACCAGAAGCCGCGAACAATTTGTGTTTACAGCGAAACTAGCTGCGGCTCATTCTGTGCTAGTACGAGAAATACAAACAATAAAATTGTTTAAGGTATGAATAAAGAAGGCAACGAAGTGGTCGTTGTCTGTTGAACTGCTGGTGCAGTGCATTGTCAAAAATAGCCACGTTTTGAAATAACGAAGTATTAATTATCATAATTCTCAACCGTAATGCAAATGGCGACCGCGGAGCCGTTTCCTCGCAAGCTTGCTCACTGACAGCGCAAACTGATAGATATGGTGTTCTCTAGAAAATCACAGTGCGTGTTCCCGTTGGTTCGTTGCCCGTAGCTATAGCTTGCCGCAAGTGTTGAAACTTGGAAGACATGGACAGGATGCCGAGCTCTCGTTAGATTGATGGCCGCCGTTTCAGGGAAAAAAAGTTCCCGTGCTGCGTAACCTTAAGAGGATGAGCCCTACCTCGTATTCAATGCACGACTGTATCAAAATGAACTATAAACATCCTGAGCGTACGTGGGTTCGCAAGGGGCCTTGGAACCGATTCTATTGACTTTTTAATATTTTTGCATCCATCTTGCGTGTACGTACGGCGTTCCAGGTTCCCAACATGTTTCAACTAGTGGATTAAGCACGCTGACGATATTGGTTAAACTTGTTCTACAGCTGCTTAATACAGATGGTACCTCCCTTGGTGCGCGCCTTGATGCCAAGAGAATAAGCAAAAAAAAAAAAAAGAATATGTTTGCTGAGAAAGGTTCGGTCCTCGGCGAGCGTACCATATCTGGAATGCATCTTATTTTGTCACAGATCACGTAATGTGAACTGGCGTGCTTGCCAATGGCCGGTGGGTTTCTTCTGTGAGCTCTTGCATGTGATCTCCGGTATTCTGGACGGAAAAAATCTGCACGCAGCCTGGCACCGATGGCACGACATACATCGCTACCGAGGACGACGTTCCACAGGTGTTTGGTAATACGTAACCGGCTCTACGAGGGATTGAAAGAGCGACCTGGTGCGCTGCGTGCAACGTTTAACTTCACTGACAGGTTTGCTTCATGTCGTGTACTACGACAAGGTTAAGGATGAGCATCTGCTGCTGTACAAAACAATACTGGATAAATGTCGATTGACATCAAGCACCGGTTTCTACATGAAAAAGATTGAAATCAACACGCTGATAGGAGCCACACGTTTTCGTTGCATTAGTAACCAAGCAAGAAAAAAAAAACGCCTTAAACTGTTATGTTGGTATTTTCTTTTTGGAGGTTACTGTAGTGTCGTCATTCGCTGTGGAAGTGCTTGTTAGCGTGCGTTAGCTAAACCAACTTTGTTGCTATTTGTGTCGCTTCGACGTCAGTAATAAAACTGTCATTGCAGGTGCCAGCTTTAGGTCACTTACAACGTTTGCTTTTCTTCTTGTTTCTTGGCCGCGCTTACCGTGTGGTGAATGCAGTGCGAATTGTCAATAGTTATCATGAAGCAAAACGACGTATTCACGGAGGAATGTTCAGAACAGTATGTCATGCTCGATATTCTTCTTTCTCGCCTGTTGTTTTCCACGCTGTATGAATTTCACCTCAAAAAGCATCTGTGGCACTTGTATGCGATTTCGTATGACCGAGAAAATATTTGTCCCGTAAGCTGCGAAAGGCGAGCTAGTTGATGCATATAGCGAAGCTATAAAGAAATTAGCTACGTTAAAACGGAAAATGAACTGGGAGACGAAGAAAGGCACCCTTCCTCATTTTTTTTTCTTTTAGTGTCCCGTCTTACTGCCACTTTTTAAATTTCAAGAACTGTCCCATGTGCAACACTGAAGTGTCTTCCTGGGCGAGTATCAACCGGATCATCATATTGAGTATTGAACGAAGTGATGTCTAGCGCTGGAGAGCAAGCAACTGAACTTCCTTGTCATAGCACGTGAGAGCAAGTTTGTAGTCACGCCCACAGAAAAATGTTCCGAATGAAACATCCACTACTCAAAGCGAAGTCGGGACGGCCATTTTAGAGAGAGCAGTAAGCATTTAAAACGTGATAGTGTCAATACTGAACAGTCAGTATAACTTGATTTCGTAGCGAGTTTGCCTCGTCGTTGACGTGTGCGAAACAGCAACGAGTGGTACCGCAGAAGTCAAGTGGCTAAAGCGCACCGTACCAGAACACGATTCAGAAATATTGTTATTTTGTACATGTCATTGTGGCGGACTCCATCTCTGACATAAATACTAACTTATGATTACTTCCACTAAGGCTCTATGTGTATGAGATTTGCTTCCAGAGCTCTTGAAGAAATAATAGGCATGTTGTACCACTTCTGAACACTTCAAAGCGGAATTCCGGCAAAATTTCGGAGGTTCGCAGAGCATCGATTTATGTTTTTGCTTGGGTCGGTGGGTGAGAGCCTCTCAACTACCTCCGGCTTGTATGATGTGTCTCTCACACAAGAATTTTTAGCTCGCGAACACAGTGTAAGCAAGATGAGAAAGAACGTTTTGGCGCTTGTTATTTAGTACAGAGTCTTTGAACAACACTTAAACATACCTGGATTTGGTGGCACCGTCAATGCACCACTGGCTTTGTGCGTACATTACGTTCACACAGCTATACCACTGGTTTAGTCCCGTGGCATCACCGTGCAGCTAATCTACACTTCGACTGATTAACGCTTGATGCACGTCCAAGCAGCACTTTTAGCGATGTACAGTCCCGCCCGCAGTTGTACAGACACCGAAACACGCGTGCACTTCACTCAGCTTTTCCCACTTCACTCGAAGACCTTCGACGAATAACGTTCCGGTCCTCGATGCTTCCTTCAGTGGAGACCACTGGCGTTTTGACCGTAGGTACAGCTGAAAGAACACACTTTCTCCTTTTTCGGAAGCGTTTTGGGATGAGATGCTGATAGTCCCTGAATCCAAAGAACAAGTACACGCCCTGCAGTCCTATCAAGACGATGACTGCGATGTCCATGGCGAGCACATTGAAGAAAGCGGTGATGAAGCCCAGCATCCACGTCATGCCCATGATGAAAGCGAGCTTCACGTACAGTCTCATGTGCGAGTAGTTACTACCACCCCCCGAGAAATCAAATATGGACGCTCGTTTCGCTGTTCTGCGAATTTTGACGACGGTATGCACGTACAGGCCAATGTCCAGCACAAGGAGGATCATCATGGGCATAAGGAAGAACGCTAACTGACTCCACAGATTGCCTATCCAGCACCCGAAGCGGCCGTAGCGAGGCGAAAGCACAAATTCAGGCGCTGCCCAGTTTATGGCCGCGCTTGTCCCGACTATAAGCAGAGGGACACCCCAGGCTATAACACTGTACAGTAAAAAACCACTACGCTTGCTAGAAGAAATCCGCGCCGACGCAACGTGCTTCCAAATGTCGAACGACAGCAAGCTGGTCCAGAAGAAAGTGGAAAGGAACCCGTAATGAAGGATTATTGCGAATACAACGCACACCAAGGTGTGTACGTCAAAACTATTTGCTAGAAGAAACGACAGATGACTCCAGAACAATGTACATGATAGGCACAGCGTGCACCGCGTGGAAAACGAACGAGAACTTTTAAAAAAGGCATAGACTACGCCCTTCAAAAACAGGCACGCGAGAGACATACCGATACAAATGATGGTGAGGTAGTTTTGCACGTTGTAAGCTACAATCCTCGTCCTGCTGGGGACGCTGAGGTCATTGTCGCTCCCATCCCCGTTCGAATGGTTGGCGTAGTAATACTCAGGCACTTTTATGTAGCATTTGTCGTCGTGCCACGAAAAGCAAGAGTCCTGAGTTAGAACGGGTCTCATTATGGACACAAGGTTAGGTCTGAACGATGTTTTGATATGAACTCGAACCCACGTCTCTCGGACGGCTCGCTTCGGTATGCACTTCAATGAAGACAGCTCTGCCCCGTTGCAGAGGCCACAGTACACATTCTTGTAGACAACATCCGAAATATTGTCGATATGTTCAACAGGGGCGAAATAAGTATTGCACTTTCGCGCCATTTCACTGTCTGCCCCTTCGGGGCACTTAAATACGTTAACTAAATGAGGGTCACACGGCCTGAGGAAAGTATCCATGTGCTTCAAGACGACTGGTGGAACTTCAACCTGAAATCCACTTCCAGGCTTTCCAGTGGAATTCCAAAACGTCGCCGAGTCGTCCAGATCGTAATTGCACAGGGCACAAAACGCGTTCAAGTACGTCACCATCTTTGGAGTGGTCACTGGTATCATGTAGAAGGCCTCCTTCGATTCCGTCGCATTCTCGCACGATTGACGCACGCCGTCATTCGGCCACTTGGGGTTGCACACAGCGATGACGTAGAAGTTCCTTCCAAAATGATGGTCCACATTGCGCGCCACACAGGTAGCCGGCGTTATCGACGACAAATTTGGTCCGGCGTCCCAGCAACAGTCGCCGTAAAGTTCGCAATTCTTTGCGCACGAACACGTCACCGCGAAGAGCTGCTCGTCGCACACAACCGGCGCCGGGGTGCACCCGTGAAGCTCGTGCGGACACCGAAGAAGATCTTGGAGTACGCGGCGTGGTATTACCGGGTGATCGCTGTTCTCCACACTCCAGGGAAGAGTCACATTGCAATCCCATTCCGAACACAGGGTGCCGACCAGGAACAGTAAGGTCACAAGTGCCAAAGACGCGTACTCATTCATGCCTTCATGAAAGCCGGGACTGTAGTTTCCTCAAGGTGGGCTTTCTGCTGGTTCTGCTTCTTGAAGTCTGGGGCTGCGCGTGAGTAAAGACATATGATGAATGAATGCTCAATGGAACAAGTGAACAGTTTTAATGATTGGAATGATCGTTGTAATTAACTGCGTTTAAGCGTGATGAACTGACGCACGCGTGCAAGCTTGAGATATCTTGGTGAAGAGTGTTGTTTTGAAGACGACATAGAAGGCAGGACACTAGCACCTGTGCTACCTAGGCTCATTATTGCCGTTGTGCTGGCCAGCATGTAGACAAGGCAAAATTAATGTTGCAAGTCAACGGCGTCCATTAAGGGCACACACGTAAAGAATAGGCTTGATTAGAGGGTTTTAATCTTAACGAAGTGGCGTATTTTGTTTATTTGTGACAAGGGGACCTCTGTGGAGGCGCCTACGGAAACAAAGCCCGGTGTCTGAACACGGTCTTATGCAGAACGCCTCGCTGATCATTACGGAAAATCTTAATGCCTGACATGTTGCATTACCTGGTAAAGACCTGACAGAGGGTGATATCTGCCGTTGCAGGTTCTTTTTGCACAATATTACATACAGGCTTCAATATTCTTCTGCCTGCAAGTTAGCACTGCCCATAATCATTGCCATGCAGAACGTACCTGAAGGAGTGAGCGCCTCCTGGACGCCGATAGAGTTGCGTGCAGCCCATGCTTCCGCGGGCGTTCGTTTCGTTGTTTTCGAGGCGACAGACGCGGGGCGTTGTGCATCGGGCTCATCGGTACGCGCCTGGCGAAGGTCGAAGGCGATACGGTACGCACGTGATGAGTGTGACGCGAAGGCGAGCAACGTCGGTTGAGGGTCCGTACCGTCCGTGCCAGGGGGGGGGGGGGGGGGTCTTGTCGACCGGTTTTCATACGCTTCACCAGCCCTTTCCACAAGGGAGAATAGCGTATACTGCATATTTGGCTCGAGAACCTAATTTAAAATCTAAACGCACATATCTTCCCGAACGAGCGCTTTGTGCAACTGCCAGCCGATGCAAGGTCGACGTGGCTCTCCGAATATATTTGCGCGCTTTCTGCTAAGGATCGGCATTCTGAAATATCAAGCAGCTTTGCGTGCTACGCGTACCAGGAAGAAGAACGCCGGTCCCAATAGCTATAAAACACGGCGATGTGGGTGCCCAAAGCTGTACGGAGTTCGGCGTTTTGACACCTCTCATAATCAGTCAGTTTAAGCCTGCGGATTATACATACAAGAAGACGTTTTCTTCAGAAAAGGAGAAGTAATGGCCAAACCGAGGGGAGAGAGATGCAGAGAATCTTCAAAGCCCTGGTTGTCGATTTCTGGGACTTGATAGCAGTTAACACGTCTTACATATATTTATTAGCTATAATATATAACACTGGAGATTTCTGTCGTCCCTGAGTTGAAAGTACAACTGTTAAACAACACTTACTTAAAGTTGGTAGCCGCCTTATTCAAGGGCGAATTATATGAATTAGGCATCTTAAAGGAGTACTGACACGAATTTCCGACATTTTCGTATGGCCGCTCTAAATAAAGGCAGTGGTGTCAAGAATCCTAAAAAGAGTACCGTGCTGCCCTGGAAAACAATGAATAAGTCTTTAATACGGCTACTTTCAAAACCGACTTTTGATTTTGTCTTCGAGGGGTAGGCATCGTAGTGACGTGTCAACATAGCCGGACGTAGATCTAAGTCACGTGGGGACAGCAAATCGGGACAGAATTCAAGCAGCTTTCGTCGGACGCTGCCGATTGCATGTGGTACACACAAGCAACGAATATATCATTGTCGACCAGCAACTTTAACAGCGATTTCAACGATTTTGGGCGACTGCGTTCACACGTCACGGCTCTGTCCATTGCGATGGAGCTAGCTTGTAGTTGCTGGGCGACTGAAGCTTGAAAATCTAATTAAAATACATTATGCGTGTTTCCTGGCTCCTGTCTGTGGAAAACGTTTACGATGCATGCCAATAAAACGAAAAATGTCCGCTCGTGTCACTACTACTTTGATTCGTGTCACTACTACTTTGATTCCCGCTGTGGCGGCGTAATGGGCAACATAAGTATCGTATATCACAGGAGCTTCAAAGCTATGCAGCACACACGCAACTCTCGAAGGGAACAGTTCACAAACACAAGGCTAAATCGCCAGATTAATCACCTGAATTCCTCGACACATGTCCTGTCGCAAGGTTCAGGTTGCTTAGGATTACACCCGCGACGTCATGCCGAGGTCATTAAGCCGGCTGTGCTATTTTCCGCGAATGAACGACCAGTGAATTCACAAGAAAGTTACAGACCAGGATGTAGGGATGGCCTTTTGTCTGAATGTACTTGGACTTATAGCGCGAAAGGAAAACTTGGAACAGGCAGACCACGAAGACGCCGCCGCCGCGTGGTTTATTCTTTTCGACAAAGATGCTGTTATACCATTCAGGGTCATCCTAGAAAAAGTGAGAAAATAATAGCTGGAAATGAACCTATGCTAAAATGAAAAAAAAAATCATGAACAAATCTGCCGAAATCACACTAGAAAATTATAATCATGCTATGCTAGCGCTGCCCACATTACTTTTCTTCGCGTTGTAATATAAGAAATTTATATTATTGCGCAAGTGGAAAGAGTGAGGGCACGCTGAGTAATGCGTTTCAGAAAGGACAAGCGACACAAAGTCAGCGCCGCGTTTGTTTGTCTCATTCTTTGGTGGTGAAATTTTCCGTTCACGCTGTAAGTCTAAATATGCAGAGAAACATGGTGTAAACATGCGCTCCATTCTTTATGTTCTTGCAGAATTCAATGCACGTCCCTTGACGAAAAATAGCATCGTCGGCAATTAATAACTTCAGCGGCGATTTGAGTACGTAATATTAAGAGCCTTGAAATTGCGACAACATTCAGCTCGATGTGTTCAGGTCGCTTCATGCGTTCGAAGCCGAGGAATAATTATACAGTGAGGTACTGGCTTAGTGAGGCCAAGTGCTGGGTGAATTAATGAGCAAGACCTATACACAAGAAATAAGGAATGCCCAGAAAAATATCTGTGCATCCCTTGAGCAGTCGTGTACGCGTCCAGTTCACTGGTTTTTATCTTGGTTTGCCGGATACAGGTTTCGGCAAGTTGGACATAGTTTGAAAAATTTCCAGTTACCAAAACTACCAAAAGGAAATAGTAGGTCGGGTATTCATGTGGAACAGTATTGATTGGAGGAGTAGTTCAGGGAGAACCGCTTGAGCCCGGTTACGCACATATGAGCAGACGTTTCGACTTCTTTTCGATGAATCTGCACGTCTTTCGGCAGGAACGTGGCATATTATGAAAAATAAACGTAGTGGTGGAAAATGATGACCAGAAAGAAGAGAGAGAGAGTAAAAGCAGCTACACTAACATGAAACCTGGGAAGGTTGCGTAGCATGCGGTGACGCGCCCGTGTTTCCCACAGGAAACGTCAGTCGCTGCCAATGAGCTTGCCTTACGTTGCTACGACGACGACGTTAGACGCCAACAGCCCGGGCGCATCAGCAGAAACTCGTTAGAATCACTTCTGACCCGACAACCCTACACATGCACTGTCTGGGTTCACTGTCTCCAGGATCGACCCACAAATGCATACACACTGATCCCGCTGCCGCCAGGATGGGCCCACCGTGACGACAGCAGCAGGACACGCCGACACGTCCAGCCCCTAAGGTGCTCCGCACCTAAAATAAACGCGAATTCAGGCAAAATAGCCGAGTTTGATGGCTTAACTTAGCGTATGATTAAAGATATCGTCGGTTTTGTAATGTTATTGCGACATCATATGCGACAGCTAACAACTAATATATGACGTATTAGTGTGCGAGTTGCTATATATGAGAGCTATCCCGCTTCCTCCTTTTGTTCCCATAAACCAAGCGTGATCTCTGGGTGTCACAGTTAAGTGGTACGTGTTTTTTTTTTTCCTTTTTTTTGTAAAGGCGTTTGCAGAGGACACTACCTTTGGCTTCTTTCACCTCATGAGGAAGCTGCAGGTATGAAAACTTGCAATCAACCGTTTCAATCTTAGCTTTATATATAAAAAGTACGAGTTAGAAAACTTAAAATTTTTTAAACTTTGTGTGAGAAAACGACGACATGATCGTGAGCCACGCCGTATATCGGGGGATTTAGGAGTAATTCTAATCAGAGAAGTTCTCAGGTAGGCACCTCAAACTATACGTACACGGGTATTTCTGCATTCTGCTAGGAGAAAATGTAGGCGCCATGACTGAGAATTAGACTCGGGTGCTCCAGTTTAGCAGCGCGGAACCACGCCAGCCAAACTTACACGGGTGGTATCACGATTTTCGAAGACAGGTGTCTTGTTAGGGAGGTTCCCACCGTAGCTTCCTTTTGGGCCCTCAAACACGTCTAAGCCGTATACTACGCGACTTGACTATTACATTACATTACGCGATAGTTTAAAGGTCCAAACGGCAAACCCACATTTCGCAGCTCTTATTTGTCGAATGCGGAAGCCAAAGCCGTCTATCAGAGCGATGCAGGGGGTAGAGGTCGGCGTGGTGACTAAACCCTTTCATCTCACCGGCTCAATCTAAGCACAACAGGTCGCTTGTTGACTTAGTCGGACCTTTACCGAAGCACTATTTATAGAACCAAATACGCTTAGTCTGCCAACGGACACCCGTCACCCCAGTAACCTGGTGCTGCCTCCCACTTCACAGAATCAAATTACAGTAAATCTACAGACAGGAATATATCGAATTCATGGAAAAGTACGTTGTTTCGAAAGTCTTTTAGCAGAATTCATGCCCTCGAGAAAGTGAACAGAACTTGGAGAGGATCCAATGAACCTACTTCACGCTCGCCTTTCCACCGAGCGCTGTACGCCATTACGTATAAAGTAATTATGCAGCACGAAGAGAATGGACTGCATATATTGAAATCTCTGTACAACGTTTGCTCGACTAACGCCCGTTTATAGCAATACCCTGAAGCTCTTCTTTATGCTTTCACGTACCACGGGTTATTAAATATTTCATTCACCCTTTAAATTCCGCAGCTTGTTGCTCACGATCGCACGCAAGAAGCAACGCTCTCGCCGCGAGACATTTTTATAACGCTCCGAAGGCAACATTTGTCATACGGTGCGGTGCTTTCCAAATAGCCATTAGCGACACTATCGGCTTCCGGATCTGAAATTGGAAAGCGCCCCTTGAAAGACCCCATATAAAATCCACAAATGGTGTCGAACTGCAATGACCTGGCGCCATATAGCGAGATGGGGCTAGCGCTGACTTAAGATGCTGCGCACGACGCGAAGCCTTCCCTCGAAAAGGCAGCTCCTTCGATATATGAGGGCACCGTTTCCTCCTGGAACGACCTTGAAACAATCTGTGTTGTTGTCTGGCACGTTTCGAGCTCTGGATAAAAGATGTTAACACGATAATAAATACTAGTAGTCTATACGACAGTGCTGGCTGGGACGCGACGTTAACCCCTAAGGCGGGATTTAGGTTCGAGAAGCAAGCAGGAGACTTCCCGCTGAGATTTCTCCCAGCTCCACCGTCGCGGAACGCCAGATAGGCAATCTGCGATTGCACTTGCCTTCGAGCTTTCGGCTTGATGTGTGCTTTTCGCTCGCGAGGACTTCACGTTTCTTCGGCGATAAGCCAGAGTTGTTCTGGAATTTGTACGGCTCGGTGTTTTACGGAGAAAACAGCAAGCAGAAGGGCAAGGTGCATTAATTCAACGTGCGTGCGCATGCGGTAGTCTCCCAGCAATCTTTCCGGGGCGAGGTGAAAGGGGCGGCCTTTACACCGTCGGGTCACCAGCGCCCTGTCGTCGAAGATTTGATGATCCTGCGAGCAATCCAAAATGTCTTGTAGCAACACGCGGAGATGACATTTTACGCTGCTCCTTTTTCTTCCACCATGAAACGAGGATTTAGCAAGGCAGGGTTCTAAGTGCAGCTTCAACAGACTGGATTTGATTTCTGCGGCTTTACGTCCCAAAACCAGAATGTGATTGTGAAAGACGCCGTACTGGTGGGCTCCGGAAATTTCGACCACATGGCGTTCTTTACCGTACAGTGACATCGCGCAGTACACGGGCCTCAACATTTCGCTTCCATCGAAATGCAGCCGCCGCGGCCGGTATTCGGTCCCGCGATCTTTGGATCAGCAGCCGAGTACCACAGCTACTAGACCACCGTGACGGAGCAGAGACTTAGCATATGCAACAAACAACGATACATTTATGACTATTGTATTTAGGAACAGGCTATTACGCGCTACTTGAGCTTTAGGGTGAGGTAGCAGAAATTTCTGGATATATTTGTACGTACCGCTGGATCAGGTTCTTAAAGATAAAAAAAAGGAACAACACAGGTGTTATTGGGCGGTTCTGTATACTTCGCTGGTTATTAAAGCGAAGCTTTGTACCTCTACCGTTGTTGTAAGCAAAAAACGATCCCGACGAACCGCTCGCGAGGTAGCTCGCGCACGCGCTCGGCGCGTGCCTCCCGGCGCGCTACCTCTCTCACTCTTCCATCTGCTGTCTTGTGAGAGAGAGAGAGAGAGAGAGAGAGAGAGAGAGAGAGAGAGCGAAAGGCACGCGTTGCCTATGGAAACGCTCTTTCTTCGATGAACGCTCGACCAGCTAGCAAAGAAGGAGAACGCGCCCTTACCCGCGAGAGACGAGCTTGAGGCAGGCAGCGTCTTCTAGCGAGCTTCAAAACAAGCTTCAAAGTGATGAGCCAACATGATGGATGATAAGGGCTGCGGGCAAACAACGGAAACAGGCTTGGCGCGGTCCGTAAGATTAGATTGCAGCTGTTGCAAAGCTTATGCAGCTGCTTGAAAGAGGGTTGACGTCATTCGAAACCCTTCCAGCCTAGTAACTGCTTCGGTTCATTTCTAGACTACCCCACTATGGGTAGACCACGGAAAGTAAAGACGGCAGAAGAGCGTGAATATAAGGCTCGGCGGAAAGAACAAAATCGTCTCGCTCAACAGCGTCGTAGGCAAAACCCAGCAGCTCTCGCCGTCACCGTGAGGGTGGCGTAAAAAGCTTCGCTTTCCAACCACCTTCACAGGGTGGATTGGCGGGCAATTTTTTTTTGTTGCTCTATCTCTATTCTCTAGAAGGTTTTCTCCCCTTTCCCCTTCCCCATTGCAGGGTAGCCTGCCGGGCTCAGCCCAGGTCAACTTCCCTGCCTTTGCTATTCATTTCTTCTTCTCCTCCTCCCCCTCCTCCACACGTTTCCGTGCGGAATACATATAGATTTCTTATGTGCTTCATATATTAAGTATTTCTGTAGCAGTCTCACTGAGGCATATGACATTGTTGGCATGGGACACGCAGCGTTTCAGTAGGCACATTAAAAAACCAGTCTGTCTGAAGTGAATCAGGTAAACTGCAAACCTTTTCATGCGAACACGGTATTGGCTGACTCGGGTCACCGTCGGTGTCGGTGTCGTACGAGAAAACAATCACCATCGTGAGTAAAGAGTGCGCCCTTCTTCTCTTTCGCACCGAGGATTAAGATAGCCTGAAGACAATTGCTCGTCGGGCTGCCTATTCGAGCAAGCGACCTCCGAGTTGCAAGACCACCGCGATAACCAATTCAGCCGCTGTCGGTTCATCATACGTGCCCTTTAGTATGCACGAGTAAATAGACGCCCGTAATACGCAGATGTTATTCGGTGCACGCCCGACAAACGAAGATGTCAAGATATCTTAGCCGTATGAATCCCTTGGATTTTATACCAAAATCAAGAAAAGACAAAAGAAAGGAAGCAACGAAGAAAGAAGTTAGAAAATAAAAGTAGGAAACAAGAAAGAAGGAACGACAGAAAGAAACAGAAAGAAAAGAGGAAACACAGCAAGACAGATAAGGAGAATGAAAAGAAACACAAGCAGCATGGATAAATAAACAAACAAACAAACAAACAAACAAATAAATAAATAAATAAATAAATAAATATAAAGGCATGCACACGTCAGGCTTGGCTTGCCCCATTTTCCCAATAAGGGAAGGTTCCTGAATTGTGCTAGACTGCACCCGGAAAACCATGCACAGCAACGGCTGAACTGATGGCCTCAGCTTTTGGAGTATGTTTTCTTCAGTGTATGTGTATCATGCAACGTAGAGCAAACGCTTGAATGTAGTGGCAACATAGTGTACAGATTCTCCAAGAAGTGCTCTTCTTTCTGTCATTGCATTATATATTATCAGGGCTCGTTTATGTGTTACAAACAACTTAATAAACCAACAAACAATGAAGCCTAGAAAAGCCTTTCCTAGGCGTCATTGCTTGTTTTTCAATTACCCTATATATATATATATATATATATATATATGTGTGTGTGTGTGTGTGTGTGTGTGTGTGTGTGTGTGTGTGTGTGTGTGTGTGTGGTATGCCTTTTCGTCGTTTAGTTAACCGTTTTCAGTCCCCTTTTTCAAACACGGCAGATGTTCCGGCAAGTCATGATTACTCAATAAAAGCGCGACACGCCGAAGTTTTGAAACCACTAAGTGTTTTAGGGTCGAAGGAGGATGAATTCCTGAGGCAGATGTCTGGTCCGATTCATTGCGTTTCTTACGTTCAATAAACCCGAGGCTATAAAAATTTACAGAATAAAACAAAAATGTGGTTGCGCTGCTACGTCTTAACGCGTGTTAAACATCACGTACCCTGGTGACTTGAAAACTAAAAACCTTGCAATGAATGAATAACGAAGTTTTTGTTACATGCGTTAATTGCCACACGGAGGTGAGAACTCTTAACGGGCAATTGAGGATGCTGTCCAGATATATTGACGACCACCTGTTTGTGCTCGGTCGCGCATTACGTCAGTAAGGACCTTCATTAGCATTCTGTTGGCTTTGCAGGGGCATAGCAAGCTGGCTGCTGTTATTTCTTTTTTTTAGACGCCAAACAGTTACGGAATGCTAGAAGTGGAAAGCAACGCTGAAAAATTGAAGAGTAAGTATTTGGTGCCCCTCTGCTCGGGTTGGGATAAGTAGCCAGCGAATGAAACCCCTAGTTTTGACCAGCCAAGTCCATGGTGAGGTACGTTTTGTTGATTTTAGTGTGCATTTGATGCATACTTTGGCATGCTAATTTGGAATAAGATAGGATGCGGGGGTTGTATACGCAGGTCCTGTACAAGAAAGACGTTCTGGACGTATAGTGTGCTTTGGCACAGCTAGTTCGTGCGAAAGTAGAAGCTTATAGTGCATCGCTGAAATATTTGTATGCACTAGCAATAGCTATACGGGAAGTCCTGTCGCTTCCATTGCCTTTGAGTTGTTTGAATATCAAATATTCAGCAACCTGAAAATTTGGAGGCAACAGCCTTAACGTTTTCAGTATTATGTAATGTGACGGCAATATGACTGACATATTGTCCGTCTGACAATAAGCCAGTGACTGCATTCGCTGTTTGCGGAATACATTTTCATTTACGACGGCTGTTTTTCGGCTCCTGTACATGTCAATCGCTGACGCTGCCTCCGCGCGTCTTCGTCCCCTACTTTGTTCGAACGGTCGCTTTAAACAACACTTTCAGTGCCACTGCCAAACTCAGCATCAGAGAGAACACTTCATGGTGTACCACCGAGGCTGTAATTCTGCAGCTAAGTGTACGCTTTTCCAGTCAAGGACGCCTTGCAACACCGCGACGCTTGAACATTGGCTGAAGAAAAACAGTGTCATTTACAAAGGGATGCTTTCCTAGTGTGGGTAATATAGTATTTGCCTTTCTACACCATCAGAGATGACGTAGTAGTCGACGCGAAATCGTTGCAACGTGTTATATACGTGCATGTAAGGCAAACATGACGTGTAATGCCGCTGTAAATGCAGCTTCAACTTGGTGGCTGCATGTTAATTGCGACGTACGTGTCATGTTATGTTATGAAATACGTGTGCATGTTAAGTGTGACATAAGTGGTACAAGTTAGTTCGCAGAACGACTTCCACAGAATGATGACAAACTGATACATGTCGTCGGCATAGCTTCTCACATAACAGAATGTTGATACCAAGACGGACGTATAATTTTTCAGCAGCGAGAAAAAAAAATGAAGAAAAAAAAACCGGAGCATCCAGTAACAATTGAATGTAGGACACTGTGGCAATAAAGATTGACGCTACCGGTAAAACACGTGCGAAGGGCGGGAGACGGGGATCAATTTCGATTTGACACAAAGTTACACCGCTCACTTATACTCACCCGTAAAACATGCAGTTAAAGCTGCAACCGGCGTTACTGCTATTTTCTTTATTTCTTAAACGTCTCCTTGCCACTGGAACGCCCTTTTACTCTCATCGAAGCCTCTGCTACTACAATTTGTTCAACGCGATGAAGAGATGCGACGGCTGCGGAAACCGTAAGGTAAATTTACGCAGGTGTCCCCGAAGTGTCGTCCAGAGGTCTCTCGGTGATAGCAGATCAAGGTAGATCCAGTTGTAAGGTCCTCAAGACTGCGGCACTACGTCGAGGACGCTAGAAACAGGAGACCCCTTTCATTCCTCACGATTATAAGGAAAGCTGTTCGAGTTCCTGAAGGAATGCAGCTCATATGTTCGACCGAGATATGCGACACGGGATCGCGTATTGGCAACATCGAGGTGGTAGCCGGATGTCTCTCTCTTATCGGACCCGGCAACCTCCTTTCCATTTGGCATCACTTTCCTCAGCCGCTTTGTTGACTCATACGTGGCGACATCGCGACCTTTAGCTATCGTGCTCTTCAATACGATGCGCCACGAATGCCAAATGAGCGTGAATGTGGAAGCGTTATGAGATAGATATGAGTGCGGGAGTTTTGATCTTCGATGGTATACGCGTGTGTGTTCCGAAGGCGTTATTTAGTGACTGCAGCGAAGCAACGATCTCTCGGGAAAGCGTGTTGGGCAAGCGCGTGGAAACATCAGCGACTGGACATCACGCATATGTAAAGCGTGGCCGAATGGAGATGGGTTGTAAAGAAAGTTAAAAGTTGGCTTGCGATGCACTTCGCGATGCGGATTTATCAAAGCGCGAACATATGTCGTGTTAGGAATCTTGTGTGTTACTACTCGGCGGCGTAGGCTTCATGTTTGCCCGGAGATATGGGCACGGGCAGAAGCAGACAGCGTCGCTAGCGGAGTAGTGGGCTGTTGCGAGCCGAACTAGCCGTGCATCGAGGGTGGCACAGAAAAGAACTGATCATTCTTGGGGTCAAAATATGGAAGTGCACTTGCACGCGGCTTATTCCAAAAAGCCGCTGCGTATCCGGCCGCTAAGTTCCGTGAATTGGGAGGGAACGGTAGGGAATAAAGAGAGAGTGTGTGTCACGCGCAAGCCAACACGTAAATGGAGTCTCTCTTACGACGCGTGATATTATCCACACTGTGTCAGAGACTTAGCAGCTTAGTCCGCTAGTTTGTATGGAGAACGCCATCGTAAGTCAAAGACGTCTAGTGTCTTTCTTTCAGTCGGGCAGTCAAAAAACTTTGTTAGAGTGTCCTGTGACTTTGTGGCACGTGCAAAGGCCCATCCTATAAACGGTGTCCTTTTTCAGCCTTGAAGATTATACAAGATACGTCCCCCCCCCCCCCCCCCCCGAGATCCTCCAGAATCACCTTTCAACTCCCCCGAACGAAAGGTTGATCCCGGCGGATAAAGGCGAGACTGACAAATCCCTCACACAAGCAACGTAGTGTTTCATAATTTATTCATCCACTAGGAATAGCCTGATAGGCTCTTAGGACTAACTAACTAACTAACTAACTAACTAACTAACTAACTAACTAACTAACTAACTAACTAACTAAATAGTATTGAAGACGGCAAGTTGCCGTCCTGACGAAGACAAGTCCACTAATCCAAAGCTTGGCTCCTGTGACATTCCCTGTTCGCCATCTTTTTTACTGATCTGTTCACTGACGTATGTACTGTATTTCTTAGACCAGAAAGGAGCCGCACTCTGTTAAATGGTGTTCTAATCGAGTGCATTGCGTGAAAATTATTTTTAGGGAGATGTCAACGAGCTTGAGCGCCATTACTCGTTGATACGATGAGAAAACAGCGTCAGCGGCTCAAGGAGGGCTACATTACGAAGATCATCACGTGCCTCGTGCTTCAAACACGGATGAGGGAAATAAACATTGGGCGTGCTGGTATTTCATACTATGCAGCGCAATGCGAAGAACAAGGATAGGGACAACAATAAACTCAGTCCCGACTAACCACATAATGTTCTTTTGGAAAGACGAGCATAAATACTACACTTATAAAGACAGTATGAAAGGCCCAGGGTTAGTCAATGTTCAATAGTCAATGTTCAATAGACCTGCCCATGTGTATCAAGGTACGCAATTTCCATGGCATCCAAGGCGACAGAGGGATTCGCGACGCACACACCGCGTGTCCTAAACATGGAAATGCCTTTGAAATCTCCTTCAGTCCCATCTCTATATTTTGACAGAAGCGTTGGGTTGAACGGTTGAACTTATGTCGGGTCTCTTTGCAACCTCTGCAATGCTAGCATAGATTCGAGGACGGCTGATCTTTGAGGGAATTCTATGAAGAATGAGGCGATTGTTCGAACAACGCCCCATATGACCGATGAAAAGTTTAACTCAAGACAGCATCATGTCATGAAAAACGCCATTGTAAAACAGTCATCTGTTAGCTCTCTTTCACGAAAGACATATAGCGCTTTTATTGCAGGGCCCTCTCACAAACCACCTATAAGGTGGCACAAATCTAATTAACTTTTTGCTGGTGATAGGAGCGTTGTGCTGTATACTTAAAGCCGATCTTTCTGCGATGACACGATGCCCCATGGAGTAAGTCTTGCATGAAATAAGCGTATCCTTTTCAGTGCTTGTAGAAGGTATTGTCTTCATGCTTTAAGTTGCGCAGGACCGATTTTCATAGAACACCGTCTGTGTAGCGAGAGCGTTTAAGCCTTTTGAGCTGCTTATGAAAGCTATCACCCACCTAGTAAATGTATGATTAAGGCAGCCGCCAGAGACGCTGTAGCTATGACATTTTTGACCACCTTCGAGTGGCCCGGGTAGAAGTACAACCTCTACGGATCGGGCCCAATGCTGCCAGCACGTGCGTTGCTCGCAGAACTTCACACACGGTTTTAAAAAGGAAGAAACCCTTCCTTAGGAAACAAAACGTGAAGCCCAGTCCGGCATCTTTTTCTTTGAGCACCCGAAGTACATTCATCCGGTCGACCACGCAAATTTTAAGATTCACCTAAACAGAGTAACCAGCAGCATAACTGAACGTATTTAGAAAAATGACACCAAAAGATACTCAAGCACGCGATTCAGCCTGCTCAAAAATATTTCGCTAAGTATAGGGCCTGGGATAGTTGGCTGTGGTGCGTGATGACGGCGTGGACAACGCAAAGTTGACTTAGGATATAACAAAAGAAAGTTATTTTCACTTCTTTGTCATTTCCAAAGTCGATTGTGCGATGTCGATGTCATGTTCTATAGTAGGACAGACTGCTGGGCTAGTTGGTTATGCATCATGAAAAGTTCAACTTAGCGCGATTTACACGCATAGACACACAAGAGATGAAATAGACAGGACGGGCGCTACTAACTTTTTTTGTGAAGGTCAACCGCCGACATATATATGCGTCTTAACGTCTGCGCAAGAAACACTTCAAGCATGTGCCGAGGAACCAATAGACTAACATGAATAAGTCAGACAACGGTCTGCATGAGACGAAATTCAGAAGAATTCAAACTTATCGAAGCCGCACTGATATAGATAAGCTCGTTTCTCTTAATGTGGAAGGCTTCTAACGCCAGCCGAGCTGTGCAGCTCTTGCTTTTGCTTACGATTCTTGTCTCCTTGAATCTTGGCTCTCAGTCGCATGCAGTTACATGCGATGTTCCCTAAGACGGTCGTTCAGGCATCTTTCAGTTTGGCCAATGTAGATCCTGCCGCAGGACAATGGAATCGAATACACGATTCCGGTTGAGAACTTCGTGAAGGGAGACTCGTGCTGTGTCGTACACCCTTGGGGTCCTCTATAGCACAGGTGCGAGGACAAAGCTTTTGTAGCTTATTAGGCGCTGAAAAGACCATAGGACCAAGGGGACATTGTGTCTGCCAGCCACCTTCTTGAGGTTATTCGAAAGCGCGTGTATATACGGCATTACCTCTGTCCTCCCTTTCAAGCGCTCGGTCTGAGTACAATCCCTTCGTGCTCCGGACTTCATTCTTTGAAGGAGGGACTCGGTCACCGCCACTACAACCATCGAAGAAAAGTCCGCTGCCAAAAGGCGGTTGACTTGATGCGGCCGAATCGATGCGCTCCGAAAATCTTGCTCGCATCGCATGCAGGATAGTTTTATGCATGTGTGTTCTACGGCCGCTACTACAGTACAATAAACTTACCGTTAAAAAAAATGAGAGAGAGGGAGAGAGAGAGCAGAGAAAGAAAGAGAGTGAGAGAGACACCACGGAAGTTTCATGCAGTAGCGCGAATAAAAGCAGAGAGGTACCAAAGTGTTCCTCGCACAAGTAGGAATCACTCTAACGCGTGTTAACAATTTATTGAGACACGGGTCAACGTTCTTAATCCCACTCTAAAGCAAAAGCGGCACAGTATATCGTGGAAACAAATTTGTGACGGAAGCTGCAGCTATATGATCTGGCCTGCTGTGCACATGAGTGCATGAAATATCGCTGGCGACTGCGTTGGAAGCGCTGTTAATTAATTTGCTGAAACACTTGGATTGCGAAGAGAGAGAACTGATATGTAACGTTACTATTTGTAGGTGAAAAGAAGTTGAAGTGGAATCAAAGCAGCCTATATTTCAGGTGAGCAACATTGCATGGATGTAGATTAAAGAGACCAGAATATGTCGACAGTGCACTGAATACAACACACAATACAGACAGCTTTATTGGTAATGCACAGTAACGTTGTCATACGGTGTTAATTCCCACAATAGGAAGCCCACACAAAATTAGAATGATTAAGTGCGTGCGTGCGTGTGTGTCTGTGTGATTCGCCCCGTCTAAATTAACCGTGAAGTATTCCTGCAGCTTGTTTCAGGGGCCATAGAGTTCAGATTCAGTAATGTAAGTAATATGTTTTAGCACCCCCTGATTGAATGCGCGGCCGAGCTGATACAGACAGACAATAACCAACCGTTGGTGTTCCTGCAAAAGGAAGCGACTACGCTGGCCGTGTGGCTGGGGAATTACCGCTAACTAGTACGCTGCGAGTGGGTGACAGATAACAGCAGCTCAATAAACACGCAGAAAGATTCTTCGACTACTTTTCTGTATTCTTTGCGTAAAGGTAGCGATCCCACACGTTTTCTTAGTATGCTGCGCTAAGCTAGTACCAGGGGACGAAGAACTACAAACGTAAGGACCAGACACACATATGGGCAACGTTGCGCATATGCGTATTTGGTCTTTACTTGTGTGGTTTTGCGTCCCTTGGTAATAGTTTAGCGCTGTATGCTAGGGATACCATACCATCTATCCCTCGTCGAAGCTTTATTCCCACATGTTTTCTCAGCAGCATTTTTGTATTTATACTGCCATGAAATATGCAAGACGAGTGGAATGGAGAAGACATTATTTCCTGCCAGCATGGGTGGCGATAAGACTTACGTTTTTTCTCGCTGCAGGTTGTCGCGTTGTCGAAGCGAATCTAAACAACTAGAAAGGTCGAGTTTTCATGGTAAGTATTCGTACGTATATAAACGAGCTGGCGCAGTTAACCGCTAAAATGATACATTACAAGGAGCACACGAGACTGTACGTGACGAACAACAGATGGTTAAAATCAATTTCGTCTAAGCTACATATGCCAAATCAAGCGTTATAGCTAATCGGAAACGTTGTAGGCGTAATCGAGTGGTGAGTGATAATGAACTTGCGCGATGCTTGGTAGACGAATAACGTTTTGTAAACGATAATTCTAGATAGTTTTTTTTTAGCTAACATTCATGCACTAGAACATTTCAGATGTGGGAGAGGGTGACTATAGGAGCCGTTTGGAAGAAAGGCATCAAGAACTTACGACCGCAGCCTGATATTAGAAAAAATCTGTAACTCTCGCAGAGATGCGATGAGACTCGCACAGTCTGTGTGTGTCACAATGACCTACTTTTTACGTTCATATTGCACGTCTTCACTGTTTCCGCTTTAACGGTATCATTTTGTTTCAGGAACACCGCCGTTTCCAGAATCATAACTGCGCAGGCGCTGACTGCAGCCAATGGCAGAGCAATTTGACATTGACGTCACGATACCTACCCGTGGCGTCGTCGACACCACGTGCAAAAGCCAGCGCCTTCGCCGTTAGCAGAGTTGTTGTTGAACGCCTCTTAGAAATACACCTTGAAGGGGTGACATTTCATCAAGGTGATCATGACAAGGCGCTCTTGCAGTAACAAGATATCGCGTGGCCGTGCTGTATTCTCCGAAAAACAGGTTACTTGTTATGACATGCGATGTTACCTAGCAGTGGGAACCTTATACATCACAAGGAGCAATGTTTGACGGCCTTCAACAACAACAACAAAAAAAAAAATGCGAAAAGGTTTCGTTGTGTGGGCTTTCTTGCTCTAGGACATGCTGATATTTAAGCCAGAAGTTTGCAAAGCTGCAAGACTCTGAACTGACATGTTCAGGTGCGTTCGTTATACGATTGCCCTTTCGAAGTACCAATGCTTAGAACCTTGTCAGATTTGGACAGGTTTCCGTGCTTTAGAACAAGGCGATGTTTGAACAAAGCGTTTTCTAAAAAAGAATGCGCTTCTTGACGTATAGATATACTTGGTTAGGACAGTCTTCTAAGTGCACTAAAGCGCATGTAATTGCCGAATTTCACCTGTTTCATAACATGAAGCCTTGAGTCTTGCGTTGCTGCTAACGTCCGTCATCAGACTTCATTGAAAAATTAGAGTTAAGCATAAGGCTTATTGGAAAGCGTTACTGCAATTCAGGATTAGAGGTAGTACATGAGATTAAGAAAGCGCAACGTTGGTTTTGGCAGTCGTGTCATTTCGAGAACGTAAACAGCTATCCTTCGCCTCTGCTTCCAGGAAGGGTAAGTAGCCGTGTTACTCGGGTTGTGTATTCTCTCTTTTAGTTGCGCAAACGCATATTCAAGCTGGAATATTACACCACGACAGCCACCATAGTTCAGTATGGACAGAGCATCGGACGCGTTATTCGAAGGCCGTGGGTTCGTTCCCGATCAGGAACTGGTGTGTCCTTTTTTTTTTCGTCCACTTTAGTTACTTTCTATTTATTTCATGATTACCACACTACAGCTAAAAAATGCCGCCCGCATGTTCCCACGGGGGGAACTCGAGTAAATGCGTCGCAGAGTGGTGGGGGTATCGCGTGAATGTGGCGTAATTGGGTATGGTTTGGGAATGCTTAATGGTTATTTCGTCTTTATTATTCTTATTTATTGAATGAAGATGCGGGTGGGCGTATGCTCGTCTCTTCGCATCCTTGTCTTCTGCGTTGCTTGCTGTTGACGCCGACGACGGTGAGGGTGGGGTAACGTTGCCTACAACGAGTGGTGGGACGCTGATGTTGGGTTGTGACCCACTACTGGTTAGGGGTACTGTTGCTTCCATCGCATCTACTCGAGTCAAGCAAAGCGTCAAGTCAAGCGAAAGCCAAGTAAGACGCCCTTGACTGAATTCCGAACGCGCGCTCCGCCGCTTATATACACCGCCCGCGTTCGAGGGAGACGAGTACGGGGGAGAGGTCCGCAAGGACGCCCTTGACTGAATTCCGAACGCGCGCTCCGCCGCTTATATACACACCGCCCGCGTTCGAGGGAGAGGAGTACGGGGGAGAGGTCCGCACCCCCACTGCGCATGCTCGGCTTGCTGAACGCCCGGTGGGCCGGCACGAGACGAGCCGAGCATGCGCAGTGGGGGTGTGGACGACGCCACCGAAGCGCGACATCGTGCGACTAAGAAATGCTCCGCATTTAAAACTACGCGCCAATTCCTGCATGTTTTTCTTGGCCACATTTTCTGTTCCATTCATTAGGTTGTCGCTAACAAAATAAACGAGCCCTTGATCCATCCCCCTTTCGTTATTACAAGCGTAAGTGAAGTGCGTGCACACGCCATTAAGTGAAGTGCGTGTCAATAATTACTTTCTTAGCGGCAGCTTCCTTTACGAAAGCAGCCTTTTACGTGTTGTTGCGCTTTTCAATGTTCAACTCACGGATGTCCAATGTTAAAGTCACGTTGTGCTTAGGTCTTTATGGGTGTACATAAGTAGTGAAATCGCACATCCTTGTATAACAGAGTATTGCTAACATTGTTCGACATCGCTAGCATCGCATATACATGCCTCGTAGTCCTTTTCAACTGCCAACTTCCGACACAGGGTCATATTGACGATTACTAATGGAGTAGGCATCAAGAATGAGGCGTATGAATAGGAATACAAACTGGAAAAGACACTTTGGCAATTATTAACATTCCTGTCTCGAGTCCTCTGTAGGTACCGAAGCTAACTATGGATAAAGCCTTAATTTATCTTTAGCACAAATTAAGTCTGTACTAGATTTTAGTGAAACAGTATTGTAAATAAACGGCGCTTTTTGAAAGTAAAATAATTTGGGAAATGGTAAGAGCATACAACTACAGGCTACGTCATACTAAATAGAAAGCGAAATTCACTTTAATTTGAGATAATATTAAGTAATGAGATACAAGGAACAACACGAGTGTTATTGCCGTCCACTGGTTAACTTCGCACACGTCATAAAAAATGAGAGCGATGGGGGCACTTATCGTGTGCCACATCTATAAGAGGTCAAGAGGCACCAAACATCCCAAACCGCCCAAATTGTGAGCTGTTGTGCAGTAAGAGTTACGGGATGGATTGACAGTTATCAAATCAAGGCGCACGTAGAGTAAAAACCGCGAGAATTTTCCATGCATGAATCTTCGCTTCATTGTATAAACATCCTCACAATGACACAACCTGACGCCACAGCAGCGCTTGCGGTTTTTTTCGCATACATAACGTTTTTATGCCATATTGGCCAAGTGCTAGCCAACTCAGATAGAAGGCTTACCTCTATCGAACGTTTTCATGTTTACAGATGCAACGATATTTATTTTATGTGGCTACATCTCTTTTGGTAATGGGTAAGAAGCTCTATTATATTCTTACAGATGGAACATGCTCATTGCAGCTCAGGACCTCTGAGAGTGTCTCCAACTTACCGTGGAGGTCTCGTTATGCGCAAATGCAATCAAATAGTTTTCGAAATTTCTTGTGTAAGAATACGCAGTAATCGCACTTTCGTCTTTTGAGTCCTTAATGGCTAATGACAATGACATAACCAGCGTAACTGCCAGTTTATCTTGCAGCAGCGCTAGGCCCCATAAAGTCGCGCTAATCACAATGCCATAACCAGAGTAACTGCCAGTTTATCTTGCAGTGATAGTAGTGCTAGGCCCCTTCAAGTTGTGCTTTCGATGTCATTATCTTCTATACTGTAGCCCCGACACGTTCATACTATCTGAGCACTTGGCCTTGATGTAAAAATGATTGGGTTCGATCACTGATTTTATTCCTACAATAAACGTGACAGCATGATTGCATTATGAACGACAGTACTGTGCACGTGAACCCACCTCTGTTCCGCACAATAATACGTAGCATAACATTATTGCACATAACGTTCCATGCACCTCACAAATGTACAGACCTCCAAATGAAATCGGGGGAGTGTATTTTTGCAATCGGGAAGAGAGGACAATACATGCAAACGCAGTTCGATGAGGTATTTACTTGCATAATGAGGACTTTTACTTTTTCTAGGCCGTGGGATTGCAGACATCACACAAGACGACGTGCGACAAAGTATGCTTGATGCTCTTGCGGACCGTTACATTCAACTGGACGACATCACGTTTTCTTTGAGGCAGTTCCTCTTTGTTAAGTACAAGTTCGACCTAACCCGGGGTGTCCTGCTGCTGCGTATAGCCGAAGTACGAAATGCGGAATGCAGAACGGCGGTGACTAGACGAAACTACGTGCACACCTCCTGCTACTTCGACATTTCTCGAAGCGTTGCATCCTACTATGTCTCGCAGGAAGAAGGCGCAACCAACCACTTCGCGGGCTTCAATACCAGCGCCATTGTCAGGAAAGGCACTGTACACGTTTCCGTTACGCTTAGACCGCCAAGCCCGAAAGGTACGTACTGAATACTAAATGGGAAGCCTTCCTTGTCGAACTTCAGCAACTTCGACCGTATCTATCTATCTATCTATCTATCTATCTATCTATCTATCTATCTATCTATCTATCTATCTATCTATCTATCTATCTATCTATCTATCTATCTATCTATCTATCTATCTACGTCTCGGTGCTCTCCTGGTCGTCTCTTTCACCTGGTATATGTGAAAATTTGGATGGTAGGGTATAAACGTATGACGAATACAAATGATTAATTTTTACAGCTCTAACGTGATATACTCGTCACGTACTTCGCGATTAACGATACTGCAATCACGTAGTGGCTAATACCCGTAATGCTCGGCCCGTGGTATGGTGGCTAGTATACCCGCGGTATCTGAGTGTGCGCCACAGGTGCCTGAATTTTGTACGGCCTATGTCAGTAGAGGACCAACTAAAATAGACATTGAACATGCGATTACAGCACATTTAAAAGCAAGAAAGGCAAACACATGTTTGCCTTTATTGCACCTACTCTTAACATTCGGCTCACTGCCAAACTTGTAGGCATATTATAGGCAAACTCGCCGATTGCTTTGCATGACACCGACTCCCACAATGCATGGAATCTGCCAGATTTTTTTGTTGTCTAGTCTGTCTTTATATTCATATCAGACGAAGGGAGACTGTGATAGTAGCATGGCTCGCTTTATTATATGCAGTAAAAATACGACATAAAAGAAGTTATTTCTCCTCTATTGGCAGTAACCATATGCGAACGTGACAATGGACCATGTGCGACGTGCTATGTTATCCAGAAGTGCCGCCAGCAAATAACAGGGCGACGGGCTCATTCCGTTCTTTTTTTTTATTTGTTATGCCTAGACAAACAAACAGTCCTTGTGTTTTTATCAGTTATGAGCGCGTGCGGATGTCACGGTGTCCCTTCGGAGCTTTAAAACGAATTCAGAAGCGTCACAGTGGCAGTCTTCGCTACTCTGTTAAGAGCTGTGATATGAGGAATCATCGCCGAGTGGTTTGTTCTTTTTTGCTTCCCAGGTCATGGAGATCCTCTGATGGTAACTCTGTACGTGAGAACGACAACAGTCGATGTCAGTCATCCGGCGAACACATTCAGCTCTTGGCGAATACAAAAGAAGTTTCAGAGAAAGGCTCGCAAATATATCAGTAGAAAGATTGTGCAAGCTTTAGAAAAAGCGTTTAAGAGAGTGGAGCAACGGCTCCGTGAGATTTGGCAAAAGTCTTCGGGCAGAACTTCAACACGCGAAGCCAGCACTATCACAAGAGCTACGACTGTAGAGCCAGGCACCACGACACCAAAGCCTTTTGCACCACGTGAGAATTCAACAAAGGCTACCTCAACGTCTACGTTCATGACCAACTGCTAAGAGCTGCAATAAATTGTTGTAGAAACGTTGCCACTATTATTTGTGTCATTGCAGACATTTGGACGGCCGCGCTGGAGCGCTAGCTCTGTAAATTAGATCATGACCGCGTGGTCATGAATGACGACGCTCTCAAGATTTCGCGATATTGTGTTATCCGACTATAAGTAGGAGCGGGACGTAGTAAACGGTACTACAATGTTGGCAGTGCAGCGCTGCAACTTGGGAGAACTAAATCGTTACTAAAGATAATGCTGCTACGTTATACTCATGTTTCTTTGCAAGAAAAATAACATTCATAAGAAGTTTTATATCTCACCATGAATGTTAATTACGTAGGAACTACAACATATTCCACGCAAGCGCGTCTGTTTCTGCAGGCGTTTGGTGAGTCGCGACACCACGGACCCGAGCTCCCCGCAGGGGCACCTTGTGAATCTCCGTGTTGGCGCTTGGCTGCACTACGGACCCTTAGCCCCCATACTGAAGCTTTGGCCAACAATGGTGAAAAGTTGTAAGGTTAAGGGCAGAAAACGGGAACCGTGGCAGCCGAGACCTTTGTCGAGTCACGGCTGATGGGCCTGCTTATGCATTTCGGCTGGTAGGTTCAACAGACCTTGCTACGCGTGCGGGGATGAAACGTAGCTGACCTTCTGGGATTCTCATTCATTACATGTCGTATGGCATTTCTCTACTGTTCTAAAAGAAATGATCAGTCCCTCAAACAGGTCCACACCGAAGTAATGCAAACAAAATCACCCACCGCAAACATCTTTCCAAAGTTCTTGATCATACATTAATTTGACGGCAAGATTCCTGTAAACAACAAGTCAGTCTTCGTAATCGAGAAGTTCTTACACTTAGCTATAGGCTCCGACTACAACGCAAAACTCCGGCTTCAGGTGATGTGACAGTACAAGTTTCCCCTAAAGAACCAGAGTGAAACCCTACAAAGCAAAGACACACTAAGGGACCTCAAAGTATCAATCACAATGCAGCGCACTTTGAACACAGTACAAGGTGTGGTATCGGAGAGAGACTTGTTGAAAGAAACCGAAGCTGACCTGCTTGAATATCCCAGAAGCCAGCGTGTGACCGCTGTTAGGCGTATCACCACATGACGCAGCAGTGAGGAGATCCACACTAAGCATCTGATACATTCAGCTGCACAAACCTCCCATAATCCGTGAAAACAGCATTTATGTCTTGCCCTGTAGGACCGTACATTCCCAATCCGCTCAGGTGCTTCAACTGTGAAAGATACGGTCATGGCACTCCATGTTGACGTGGTAAAATGACATGTGTCTACTGTGCAGAACATGACCATCCGAAAGAAAAATGCGAGAAAAAAGAGAAGACAAAGTACGCAAAGTATGAAGGCCCCCACGCTGCTTTTGTCATGTCCATGCACCGCTTTAAAGAAAGAAAAGGAAATTATTCAGCTGAAGGTTACGTCAAACATTTCATTTCAAGAGGCGTGAAGAAGATATGCAACATTGTCAGGAAGCGCGTGCGCCAAAGCTGCTCGCCGGGAGGCGGAGCGGCAGATGGCGACAACGGGATCCCAGTATAGCTTAGCTAATCTGGTCCCATGCTCGCCCCCCATAAACCACCCATCGTCTACTAGCTTCGCCCAAGGGATGAGGCCACTGACAAACCTCTTCCGCGACAAGCAGGTCGGGAAGGGGCAGACAACCTCTCGTACAGTTTCCGCTTCGTCAAAAGATGGCGTGGAAGCTCACCCGAGCCCTTCCAGCCTGAGTACCCATGCCATAGCCTCTCTCGAAGCAACGCCGAGAACTCGGCACTCACTGTCTGGTGAACGTGTGTCCAACACCTCAACGGAGACTATGGACATCTCACCAAGCGCCTCCGAGTCGGAGGCACTGGGAGAGCGGTACGATCCGTCTAGGCGTGTTGCCAAAAAGAAAGACCCACGCGCATAACAGCGCCAGTAAAGGCGCTACTTAGCACACAGACCTACTTTTCCCAGAGCCCATTTTCTCCACCTGAATTATTCATGACGACTACAATTATCCAGTGGAACGTCAGAGGCCTTTTACGTAACCTGGATGATGTAAAAGAAATACTGTCCGAATTTAGACCCAATGTGCTCTGCATGCAAGAGACTCACCTAAATACTAAAAATACAAATTTTCTTGCACAGTTGTTGGTACTTAGGAAAGACCGCGAGGGCGCTCAGACATCTTCAGATGGTGCAGCAATTGTTGCTCAAAAACCTATTGCATGCCAACATATCAGACTTCAAACACATCGTGAAGCTGTTCCTATACGAGCTAAGCTCTTCTGCCGGCTTATAACGCTGTGCTATTTATATGTCCTCAAACTGTCGTCTTGATAGTGTGAAATTTCGAATGACTAATAGATGAACTTCCGGAACCATATATAGTGGTTGGGGATATGTACGCGCCTGCGCATTGTGGGGAAACTCGTGTTGTGACGCAAGGGGCGATCTCATAGAGAACGTCCTTATTTCGTCAGGCGCCTGCCTATTGAAGAAAAAAGGGGCCAATTATTACAACACATTCCACAATACATATTCTGCCACAGATTTAGCGATAGTACCTGTAGCGCTTTTCCCGTATTTAGAATAGAAGATGATAAAAAATTCATGTCACAGTAGCCCTTTCGCAATGGCACTATACAGACAATTAAAAGCGAACGTACTGTCGTTTCAAACATGTGGAACATGAACGCGGCTAACTGGGATAAGTTTAAGGGACTTTCCACCCCAACATATGACTCACCACAGCATTTGGAGGTGGAAAAAATGTGTGCATATATCACTGGTATATATCATCCAAGCCGCAGAAAAATCAATTACACTGTCTTATAGCGGAAGAATAAATCCAAACCCTTGGTGGAACTCAGAACATGAAGAAGCAAAAAAGAAGCAAAACAAAGCTTGGAATGTGTTTTCCCGCTACCCACAACAGAAAACTTAGTAGCATTTAAGCGCTGCAAAGTGAATGGCAGGCGCGTCCGATGCATTGCAAAAAGAATGAGTTAGACAAATTACCTATCATCGACAAACTTTTACAGGGACACAAGGAAACTTACAGGAAACGATTTCAGTCCTCTCCCTCTTGTAAGTGAAAGCGGAAACTCTTAGGAAGAACAGGCCTAAACGTTAGGGGAGCATTTTGAATATATATCAAGTTCGCAGGATTATACAGAAGATTTTTCGAGGTACCAAAAGGCCACTGAATTAAAAAGAATACATACTTGTAAGGCAGCTACAGACGCATACTTTAATCTCCGTCGTCACCATCACTCACTCATCATGCAACACATCCTATCACATCACTGCGGGTTGGTGCAAACGTTGAATATCTTTGGACGCAATTAGGCATCACAGTCAAAGACACAAAGCCCGATTTTTCTTTCTCTTTTCTTTTTCACTCTATCTTGTACTTCTTTCTAGTCGTCTTTCTCTCCCCAAACTCCCTCCCCACGCAGAGTAGCATGTCAGCGATATTTCAACGCCGGCTCAACCAAGCCTTTTCAATGCATGTGCTCAAGAGAGCCCTAGATTCCTGTAAAAATTCTGCACCTGGAGCGGATAGAGTAACATACGGTATGCTGAAAAATTTACCTGAAAGTGCGCTAGAATGTTTGCCAGTATTTTTCAATACTGTTTTCGCTACAGGAAATCTCCCGCCTACTTGGAAGGAAGCCACCGTTATTCCGATTCCTAAACCTGGAAAGGGCCCCTCTCAAAAGAATTATAGGCCGATAGCTTTGACAAGTTCCCTTTGTGAGGTGTTCGAAAAGATGACAACTCGTCGACTTTTCTATTTCCTAGAATATAACGGCATACTAGATCAGCGACAAACAGGTTTTTGAGTAGGAAGAAGTACTACCGACAGCCTTGTGCGGCTCGAAGCGTACATCCGCGCGGCTTATGTCCACAAACAATATTGTCTGTCAGTGTTTTTCGACCATGATAACGCATATGACAGTGCTTGGCGAATAGTTGACGCCCGTGTACTGCGCGATGTCAGTGCAGGTTAAAGAACCCCAGGTGGTCAAAATTTCCGAAGCCCTAAACTACGGCATCTCTCATAACCATATCATGGTTTTGGGACGTAAAACCCCAGAAATCAAATCAAATCAAAATCGTAGCTGCCTTCATACTCGTGGGAGCGGCACTTCGCCCTCAATTTTGAGTAGCCTTCGCGTCACCACACCGTCTTTTGCACGCTGCGTACATCTCTCATTAATTTTTGCAATCTTCTCGTGCATTCTGTAGAAGTCGTCCTGAGGCAAAGTTTGCCCTTTAAACATATAGCAGGAGTACAACCATCCTCACGATTTGAAGAGCTCTTGGTCCACTAAGCATCTAACACGTGATCGGCGTAACTGGCAGTCGTGTGCGCTGGCCACGTACAGCGCACAACTGCGCAAAGCGTGAAAGGCTTCTACGTTTCTTTTTCTACACTCGGTGGCGCCGGCTGAGTGCTTCTTTTCGGAAGCCTGTTATTGGTAACGACACAAACAAGGAAACATATATGTACTGCACAATGACTGTTTGTGTGGTCGGGCAGCTTGGATGTGGCGCAGCTCCTCCAGAGATAGTGCATGACAGGGCACCTTTAGGCGCTCCACGTATCCACGGATGGTTTGTTAACGTAAGCGTTACGCTTGCCTTTCGTCGACGGAGCGCTCGTGTTGCTTTTAATCTGGACACTGCGCGCCTGTAACACGCATACAGTTTAATGAGAGCATCAAGACACTAATTGTCGTTATAGCTTAGCGGCTAGGGTGTTGGACTGGAAAGCTCAAGGTCTCGGGATCGAATCCCGGCCATGGGGACCGCATCCATGTACTTAGATTTAGGCACACGTTAACGAACCCCGGGTAGCCCAAATTACCCTGGAGTCCTACTCAACGGGGCGTGCCTCGTACTCATAAAGTGGCTTCGGCACGCAAAAATTCCATGAATTATTATTATTATTATTATTATTATTATTATTATTATTATTATTATTATTATTATTATTATTATTATTATTATTATTATTATTGCCTTACACGAAGAGTTTTCTTTCTGCTACTCCTAAAATGCGGTTGAACGAGTTGATTGCAGATTTAGGAATTACGCTTGTTATTTGAAATTTTTTTATGGAATTCATGTTGTCTATGGTTGTTCTTGATTTCTTTGGCTGTGTGTAAGCATTATTAGTCACGCGTACTCGCGTGATCTTTGTAAATTATGGTCTTTGTAACCACATCGCTGTATCGGACTCTGCCAGGCCACAGGTCCGTTTTCTAGACGTGTATCAATAAATTATTATTATTATTATTATTATTATTATTATTATTATTATTATTATTATTATTGTTGTTGTTGTTGTTGTTGTTGTTGTTGTTGTTGTTGTTGTTGTTGTTGTTGTTGTTGTTGTTGTTGTTGTTGTTGTTGTTGTTGTTAAGCAAACACTGCGGTTACCCACTAGACGCATGGCTTTGCACCTTAATGCACTGAATTTTTACAAGAGGCATCGCCCGCTCTTGTCAGTATAGTGTCATTCATGGTTTCATCGACGGAATAGAGAACTTGATATAAGGATTTGGTAAAACCAGCCGATAAGAAAACTTTCAAGGTGTTCCCAAGAGTTAAGAAAAATGCTAATAATCTTTGTTTCTGGTACTGCTTTCAATGACCGGTTAAGCTTCCGTTATCGACCCATTTTTCGTTGGATGGGACAAGCTATCGAAGTTACTACAAATATAGATGATGCACTGAGAAATAAATAGTCATCGAACGATGGCTCGTCCTCGTAGTCGGCGTCCTCTCTATTCGTCAACGATTTCACCTTGTTCATGAAGTATGTTTAATAAGATTGTTCCAGCTATTTTACTGAAAACAAGAGCGTGCGCTGGAGCGACGTACTTTCACACAAACTGAAAGGGCAAGCTGAGCGGTTTGGCGGGTTCTTGTCCTTTGCTTGCTTCGAGCTCTTAATGCAAGGTACTTTCAGAGAGAGCGTTATCCCCGCTTTTGCTGACAACGTTTCTTGAATGAAGGATAGGGTAGCATTCACGCTCTCAAATAAAGGTACATGGTCATAGACTTAAGCCGGTAACTTCGAGTGCATTTACCTCTTTCCTTTTCAATTATGATTATATATGTTCCTGAACGTGAGCTTGTCTAACCGATAGGATTAGTAGCCAAGGTTAATTTTTTTTCGGCGTTGCAATTTAACCTGCCTCTATGGTGTCACATTTAAAGCACTTTTCGCTCGTTAAAGAAGAGCTGACGTAAAATGTGGAGACAGGGTCCGTCAAAGTCGTGCGCAGCGTTGAGAGAAATTGAGAATGGATAGCTAGCTTTTTTTTCTTTCTTTTTTTTGAAGCTCTTCTATCGGTGTTTTTTCTTCCGTCAGCAATAAGTTCGTCCGTGATGATCTTCGTACAACACGTGTTGTCGGACACCCTTCAGGAGCATTTTCTTTGACACCTTTGACGTATTAAATGTTTCAGCTTGCTCAAGGGGTGGTATATTCGAACCCTTCTACCGACGTCGCTGTTGGAAGCGTTGAAGCTGTTATTAGGGGCATAGTCTTGCATGATCTTTACGTATAATTCTGAGTCCGTCACTTATAATAGCGGACTGACGCCAACCTACGGGCGTACATGTATCCCTGACAAAAACGGCAGTTTACGGCAGCGATCAGCGTGGCACGTCAACTGAATGCGTTTCAACACGCTGAATTACGCAATAAAAAGAGATAAGTTAACGCAAGTAATTAGGTTCATGTAGAAATTAACGCAGTCAAGTAAACGTAGTCAAGGTAAAGCCAGAAATAAGAAGAGGTCATCTTCATTTGGTTGAACAACTTGCTGCGAGACGTACATGTAGCAAATACGAATCAAAACGGGCATCGAACATATTGGCAATATTCGCTGTGTAGCGAAACTGGAGCAACAAAAGCGTTCAGTGTGCTTTATGCAACAAGCAGTGCCATCAGAAGCATTACTTTTGAGCTCGGTATCTCTCAACATCCGGTGTATTATTAGCCGCAAATACTTCACGAACACCCCTTGACGCTGAAGCACATTTGAAGCAGATGCGAAGCACAAGTTCAAACGCACTGCATGAGGTCACAGGAAAACGAGACATGTGGTGGAAACGCTGCTCGCAGTGAATGCTTCATTTAATACTTTCGCTGCATCAGGACAACGTCATGTAGTTAACCTGGGCACTCTGAAACCGTTATAAAAGAAATGGACCGATAGCCAAAGTCGCGTACAAATTCTAAACAATATTGCTGTTGCGTAAGTTAAGCAGGATCATTACTCGCTTGTGCGTTTTAACAATGAGCTGTTATTCCCGAGCGTAAAATGTCCATTGTTAATAGAAAACTCGCCATATCGAGTATGTGCCAGAGGGGTACAGAAGCAAAGCCTCGGTGTCCTGGTTAAACTGGAACAGTTATCCTTCCCACCTGGTCAACATTTCACGCAACGAGATCAGAACCGTTTAGCTGCAGCATACTTTACGACTCCTTCGATTCCTTTGTGCTAACATCGCAAGAACGCTAGCTGGGTTCTACTGTTAGCGGTGTTCTACCAAAGCGGCTGACGCTGCTCTGGGGAAAAAAAAAAGAAGGTTCTATACGTGGTGAATAGCAAAGCATATCCATGTCTATTATGGTGCAGTAAGGACGTGGGATACGGAAGTGAGGCTGAGGAGGAGGGAAAGAAAAAGGGCAGGAGACCATGGAATAGTATAACCTTTTATAGTTTAGTACAGCAAGAAGGTGGGAAAGGAAATTTACGGTGGGGAGGTGGGACATGAGGATGAGAAAAAGGCCAATGAGGAGAGGAGAGGGTAACCCATAGCATACCCATGTATAGTGTGGTATAGCAAGGTGGTGCGAAAGGAAAGTGAGATTAAGCAGGAGGGACTGAAGGAAGGCAAGGCCACCAGCGCCGCAGTATAGCATAACAAGGGAGGGAGGGTGAGGAGGGGATAGGGCAAAGCGTAGCACACCCATGTATAGTACGGTGCAGAGCCGTATATCCCTCCCGAACGGTGTATACGGCTCTGGTATGGCATAGCAAGGAGGTGGAAAACGGACGTGAAGGTGAGGATAGCGAAACAAGGAGGGTAACGCCACCAGCTGTAACCTTGCGCCCCTAGTGCGAGACGCCGCCAATTTATTTTTTATTCTATTAGTACAAGTTCTCTGCCGTGAAGGACAGACACTTTCTGTCCAATTTTCTGGTTTCGCAGTAAGGCAATGCATGTACTGCATTCGACAATTGCTGTTGTCCATTTGACGCGGGAGCAATACATGCATCATTAGGGGTTTATCCAGAATCTCCATTTGGGGAAGCGCGTGCGGGGGGGGGGGGGGGTCGTTGTATAAATCCATGTGCCTGTTTTTAGGAACAAAACACTTGCCCTTGTTTTACGACTTCAATTTTTCAAGCGTGTTTGCAATATAGAGCGTTGAAAAATATTTGAATTGGCCTTGGGAGTGAGATCCCTTCATTGTCTTCGCCACTATTCTTAGCGGTGTCTTGCGTATTTCCTTGCCACCATACTACACCAGGAAGAGCGGCGAGTACGAAGTTCGTCTTTGAGCACATGGACTTATATTGACGAAAACCCTGCTTTACTGGCATTTGCGGCCGCTGAAGCAATAAACATTTTCTGGAAGCTACCCCGTAATTTAATGTGGTACTTCTCTAAGGTACAAAAATAAAGCGGGAAGTCTTTCTCGCAGGTTTTAGATTTATATAACAAATCTAGGCACCCTAACTTAAAAGAACCATTCGGCTAATTATTATGTTTTTTTTACAACGTCCTATATAACCTAGATGTGGAGAAGTTCCCAGCAGTGACGAACCGTTTCATTTCACGAGAAGCACTACTTTCCTTCACGTTTTCCAAGCATAGAGCTCACTGAAGTGCGCACACATCATTTTCGAAACCTTTTACTCGGCAAGACGCATGTCGAGATGGTCAAGTTCGTCAGCATTCATTGTGACGCCATGGATTTGAAGCGCACGACGACAGGGACGGAAAGGAAGCTGCGAGAGTAAGTGCTTTCCTATCAACTTCCTTTTCGCTCTGTCTCTGTGGGCTTCAGGGCTTTTTCTTTTCAATGCACCTTTAGTTTGATTTAGTGTGGTTTATTTTATTCAAGGCAACACTATTTTACAAATTTGCCTTGGAGACACGACCGAAGGCTGAGTAATTGCCTGACTTGGTCGTGCCACCCTGGCAGCAAAGCAGAAACGCACCAGGAAGCACAATAAGCACAAAACACAACAGCACTTGCTATTCAACACGGATTCCACGATAAAACAGAGTTGCGAGTAAAGAGCAATACAAATATAAAGACAGTTCTCATTGGGGTGGTGGCGAAAAAACAAAATGCTCGCTTTCAATCAAACTAATACAAGAAACACCTCAACTAGGCCATAGTTATGCTCTACAGAAAAAATTTGATTACAGTAAACAAAAAAAACAATGAGACAGTAATAGACAAAATGTAAAAAGCGCTAAACATCAATAATTAAAAGATTTAAAAAATCAGGAAAAGCTTCGCTTTCTTCATCTAATAGTTCTTTCGTTATTTTTTTAAATCACCTAGGTGAAGTTCCATCTTCCAGTAACTGTAGTGTGTTTGGGTGTTGGTTTAAGATGTCCGGTATTTGAGAAGTTAATCGTTGGTCGTAATTGTTCGTGCGTGATCTGTGTTTGTAAATCAAGCGCCTTCGCCCCTTCTCGTGGTGTTTGTTTCACATAAGATTTATCCAAGAATAGTGATGTATTTAGCCTGTACTGATGCAGTATTTCCAGACATAGCTTGTGTGTTTATAACTGTTTGATAGCCAATACCTTGTGAATATTAAAACGTGGTCGAGTGCTTTCGTAAGAGGAGAGTGTTAGAGGTTGCGCGCATTGCACGCTTTTCTAATTCTAGAAGATAATGAAGGTTGTGGTAGTCGTTGTCAGCCACACCAAAGAGCAGTATGCTAGTCGTGGATGCACTACAGCAGTAGTAAATTTGTAGTTTGATATTTGTTGGAGCGTAATACCTCAGTCTATTTAAGATGCCCATCCTTCTGGAAAAATCTTTTTTTAGCGCGTCAATGTGAGGGGACCAAGGAAGTTTTTCTTGGAATAGAACTCCCGGGAATTTTATTGTTGTCGTTCGCTGAATCTCGCTGCCCTGGAAGTAAATTGGGCTGCATGGAATGTGAATTACCCCTTCATATTTGAAAAACATTTACTTTGTTATAGCGATATTCAATTGAAGTTTGCTTGCGTATAACCATATATTTAGCTTCTCCGTCCATACGTCAGCTTCTTTATATAGTTCACACAGGTCTGAAGCTGTGAGAAATACCGCAGTCACCTCACTTTGTGAATCTAGACATGTGAATGGTATTTATATGACACGGCCGGATGACCACAGCATGACGACAGTGAGATAAAAAGCCTGTACTGACGACGACAACCGTGCGACATGCTAAAATAGTGAAGTGGAGTGAGCTGACCACGCTGGTATGACGACAGCGTCAGATGACAGAATCAGCACGACGCTTTAATGAGTGAAGTGGTGACATGTTTTCAGGTGAGGCGACAATGACGCCGTAATAACGGCGCAATTACAACGTATGAATATTTACGACGTAAAGGTTACAACGGCATAGTGATAATGAAATGACACAAACTGAATGATGCATGTAGAAAGACCGTCCCTGGAAGTTGGCCAAGCGGGAACAGCGCTTTAGCGGCGGAGTAAGAGAAAGGCTATTTATTGGTAATAGTCCAGCTTGACTCTCTACATGATGAAGAATACTGTTTACAGCTTTATAATAAAGTTCTGCGGTAGCTTAATAAAATTGTTCCCATTACGAAGTAGGCGTTCTGAATACCAGCTCTGGCGAGCCGCTAACAATCAGGTATACTCAAACCAACACCGAGAATGATGCCGTCATTTTTTTTTCCCTCGTATTTAACGTGTGTAATGAATATAGGCACATGATAAAGCGGCCGAAAAAAAAAAAGAAAAGAAACTTGGCGATCGGTTGTTGTCATCGTCGTAGTCTGCACACAGCGTACCGAGCGAATTGCGCATTGAAATCGTGTGTTCATTTCTACGCAGGAACAATAGACGTTTCATGCACTGTCAACTTGACGACGCTGATCATACCGACGCACCCGTCATCTGTGCCAAAATGTGGCACAGTGAAATCAATGTTTTTGCAAAATGCCGAGGGAGATATCTCACTGAACATTTATGAGGCATTGGTACACTCCTGCAGGAGTGTTGCTATCCACCACATTTGGCTAAATTATACGAGCACAAGCATCGGCTCAACTGAAGCACTGGACACGACGACGTTGCTTGAGGACGAGAAACTGGTGAACGGTGTTTCTCCCATTGTCCAAGCTTCAATTACTTCCTCCAGAATAGCGCAAGCAACGCAGATAATCACAGGAGGCACGACTTAAGATACTGCGTCCTCGGCTGATAAAAGTTCAACTCCCTCATTTCAAATAGATAATTTCTAATTCAGAAAAGGCTTCGAATACATGGGGTATTATTCGCAACACTACGAAGTTCAAGTCCATTCAAGTAAAGTTTGTTAAATACTTCAGTATTTAGAACACTGGATTGGGAACAGGTGTGGGTAAGGGTTAATGGTGAATACCTCAGTAACCTCAGATTTGCTGATGACATTGCCTTGCTAAGTAACTCGGGAGATGAGTACAAAGGATGACTACTGACCTAAGCAAGCAAAGTAGAAAGCAGTGGGCCTGAAAATTAATATGCAGAAAACTAAAGCAATGTTCAATAACCTTGGGTGAGCACAGCGATTTGAGATAGCTGGCGAGGCATTAGAAGTAGTAAGTGAATATGTCTACTTAGGCCAGGTAGTGACCCCTGATCCGAATCATGAGGCTGAGATAATTAAAAGGATAAGAATGGGGTGGAGTGCATTTGGCAAGCATTCTCAGATAATGAATGATAGCTTACCGTTGTCTCTGAAGACGAAAGCGTATAAAAGCTGCATCATACCGGCACTCACCTACGGGGCAGAAATTTGGAGGCCAACTAAGAGGGTTCAGCTCAAACTAAGGACGATGCAGCGAGCTATGGAACGGAAAATGGTAGGTGTAACCTTAAGGGACAAAAGGAGAGCTGAGTGGGTTAAGGAACAAACGCGTGTTAGGGATATATCAGTAGAAATTAAGAAGAAGAAATGGGCGTGGGCGGGCCATGTAATGCGAAGACAACGGTTGGTCATTAAGGGTAACAGAGTGGATTCCTAGAGAAGGCGAGCATGGCATGGGCAGATGAGATCAGGAAGCTTGCGGAGATAAATTGGGCCCAGTTAGAACAGAACAGGGATAATTGGAGATCTATGAGAGAGGCCTTTGCCCTGCAGTGGCCGTAGACAGGCTGAAGATGATGATGATGGCCCAGCGAGGAGCAGGGTGGTAAGGCAAGAATTTTCGGATCGTCCAGGCGCCCTAGCATACGTCAGGAGCCCGCCCATGTGGATGACGGTAGCCTAGGTTGCTCAAGCCCAGTTCCCCAAGAGTAACAGCAACCAGCGCTTCCAGCATGTCAGCACTTCCGGATACCGCCGCAGCGAGAAGCAGACTGACACCTCATCGTATCCGACTCTTGACAAGCACGCAACAAATAAACACTAGCCTTCCACCTGCTGTCAAACTTTGTCTCAGATTACTTCGTTGCGTTTCTTCCCTAGTTTATACTGTCATCGTGTATCCTCTCTCACTTTCCTGAAGTTGTGCCGGTGACATTTATTGTTTTTATGTGTTTTCTTTCTTCGCAGACGTTTAAGCCTTCTTTGACGATCGCCGTTCTTCACGCGGTGAGGTTTGCGCGCATCGTAGTACGTTTATTTTCTGTGGGTTGTTAGCCTTTCATCCTCAGCGAAACTACAGGCAGTATTCACGTGATGTCAACGTGACCATCTTGTTGTACGATTCGCAGCTTCCATTGTGCTAATGGACATAAACGGATCGACATAAAGCGCGGCTTTCACTGCGCTGGCTGTGCGACAAAACGGTGGCCTCAGTAACGTCGGTGCATACCCGCTATTCACCAATAAAGTGGTTGCTGATGGTCCCACAGTAACACCCGGAAGGCACCGAAGACGGTGTACAATATGTTGTACCATTCTTCGTGCAGAAATCTGGGGTGCCAGTTTACAAACACTTCTCAGCCTACAAATGTTCATCAGAGGACACCTCCGTCGCTTCATATGCTGGGCATATCATTGGCGAAGGTGGTGAGCCTATAGAAAAAAAAATACAAACGAAAGAAGAGCTACTCGCCTTACGTCAACTCACGCACGAAACTGTGGGTCACGCATTCTCGGACTGCATAATGTTTCTAGATTTAATAGCGCAGTCGAGGGTGCGCTGGTAGACAGACCGCCCAACTTCTTCATTAAATGCGCTTCGACAGTTCCTTTAGTTAACCCTGTCCCGTGCTTTTCCATAACTCTGAATTCTTTGACACGTGGTGTGCACCAAGTTTTTCCTTTGTGGCACATGCGCTGCAAGGACACGCACGTCATGGTTCCGAGATACGTTTTTGCGAGATGTTCGAAGATGAATATACATACATCACAACGGTGCACTGCCATAGTAACCTTTCTTCGCGTTTTTCTTCGAGTGCAAGATGTTTTTTTTTTAAGTTGTTTCGTCACGCAGATTGCGTGTTAGTCACATACTATGACTACGTATTACACTGAAACCGCACTTTGCAGCTGAGCAACTAGTACATTTCGAAGGAATGACGCTTGGCATCTGTCGTCACCTTGCAGCGACCACCTGCATCGGTCGCGGCTCATATCTTTTCATTTCCGCACATAAGTCACTTTAATCGGCGTCGCTGTTTGACTAGGACAAAAGGCGGCCTATGTTGCGCATTATATGCTTCGTTTGTAAGTGCCTATAAGTCTTCTTTGCAGTAATCTTGCAGTGAAGTCATTCGTGGCTTTTCTTGACCTTAAAGAAACAGCGACCTTAAATTCAGTAGATTTGCCACATTGCTTTACATCTTTTATAGCCAAATAAAACAGCCACAATACTCAACTCCTATTCTTTTCAACGCAGAAAATAATCATGCATAGAAATATGAAAGTCCATAAAGAAACGTTTCCACCGTCTCGAGCAAAAGCACTGACTGAGCTGATGAAAGAGTGCAATGCGGCCATATTTACTCTCCTACAAAGTGCCACTGAAAATGCCTCGCCGAACTCTGCGTCAGAGAGCACATCATACACCGTGTGTGATGTACATGCCTACATGACATGAGGGCAGGGTATAAGTGGGTTGTTCCACCGTAGCAGTCGTGTCTTGAAGGAGCTAGAACATAGCGAGTCGTCACAGCTGTGACGTCGATACTATCAATTCGAACAGTAAACATTAAGAAAGACTATCGAACAAGCGTTCTGAAATACGTCAGTATGCTCTTTAACGGACAATCTTTTAAAAAAAATACAAGTATGTGACTCTGATAACCTGTTTATGCGGTAAAAGTTCTCATTGTGAAATATCAATGGCTGGGTTAGCAAAAGTCTAACTGTGAGAGAGAAAGTGGCGCTCAAATAACCGACGACATTGACGTCACTGAACATATAGTCGCCTCTATAAGTAGGCGGTTTGAAAAATATCCGGAGATTTATAACTCAGGGCAAGCACGTTTGCAACAGATTCGACCAACCGACAAGTTTTGTATTCACCAACGAACGGTACCCGTTGCTTTCTCCATACCTGGATAACGAGGTAAGTTAATGGTGAGAAAATATAGGGCGACATAGGAACGTGACATTAGTTCTGGTCCTAATAGTGAAATTTATGTCGTTTGGAAACTAGTAGAGCGTATATTATAGTTTGATTAAGCTTCTATCTCTTACAAGGGAGTCTGTAAATTATACGTAATTAAGTTATCCTTGTTTAGCTGGATAATAGATCCAATGAGTCTTAGCTAAGGGTGCTTGTGAGAAGCATTTTATCGGGTATTCTTAAATATATATTGATAGAATATTTCTTGCACAATGAATAAAAATTACCCTGTTAACTCTGTTATGTGATGAAGTGTGAGAGAGAGAGAACCGTCAGTCACATTTCACAGGGAAGAACCTCTTCTCGCGCGCACAACTATACCAACTACTCAAGAAACAGACTATTTTTGAGAATAGGATTGCTTATAACGAGGATTGTCGAATAACAGTGTATCTTCTAAAATGCGTCACCATTTTCAAGGGACTCATACCGTGGTATACTTATTGCGGAGACAGATGTGCACGCCGACTATTTTATGCGATACGTTTCTTTTTTTCTTTTCTTTTTTGTCTCACATGTGGCGATGATGACTTCTCATGTTGTTTCTTCGGTGTTACCAGCGTTACGTAACAGAATCAACCTGCCATCAACAAGCTAACAATCACGCACGCGTCACACAGAGATACTCGTTAGGTGGCAGTTTTCGCGGCATTGAAAGTTTTCGCTGTTTATTGTCGGCAAGCTCTATGACGCTTCATTTGCTGCCGCCTTAATTTTTGAGCGAGACGTTTTCTTTTCCAAACTTAGTGAAAAAATTTGCTTATTGCAGATGAAGGGTAACCTTTTCTGCGTGGTCACATCTCTATTAGTCCTGGGTAAGTAGTATATTATTTGTATCTTCGATAGAAATCATGCGATTTTGGTGCATCCGCAGGCAAATACGTTGTGCTCCTGGACCGCGCACTGACAAACGTCGCATTAACTTAAATTCCGTTATTGCATTCTGCGTTATTTACGCATGATGTTTGTTTGTTTGTTTTTTTCATCATCATATAGCTTGAGGGTGGGGCGTGACTTTCTCGCAAAAGCATTGCCGTCACAAAGGCATTCACTGCGCTTGGCCGAAGAAGCAAGCTCATGAAACCACTGCTCGTAGGTGCGCTGAAATTCTCGAGTCTATGACATCGAGTCCCGGGTTCAATTTTCCAGCCCCTCAATTTGGTCTCTTAGAAATGGTTGGCGTTTTTTTCTGTGTTATTGAATTTGATTTCAGCTTCGCGCTGGTGTTTTGAGCGCACACAGCTCAAAACACCCGATAGAAAAGTTAATGGGTTCGCTGTCACTATCTCAAAGATCCAAGTAAATGCCTGCTCCTCCACTCCGGTGGAGGAGCAGGCCTTGATTAGTATGGAATCTGCTCTGCACATTAATAATAAGTTCTGCAACGGAATGACTGCGGATGGCCCCACCACGGTGGTCTAGTGGCTATGGCACTCGGCTGCTGATCCGAGGGTCGCGGTATCGAATCCCGGTCGCGGTGGCTGCACTTCGATGGAGGCGAAATGTTGAGGCCCGTGTATAGCTGTGCGATGTCAGTGCACGTTAAAGAACCCCAGGTGGTCGAAATTTCCGGAGCCCTCCACTACGGCGTCTCTCATAATCACAACTGGTTTTGGGACGTTAAACCCCGCGAAACAAACAACAACATGACTGCGGATGGGAGCGAGGTTCTCAGTAGAGAAAGCGACAGGCAGGAGAGCATTGCAAGCAGGGGCCTCACCAGTGAAAGGCCGTCTTTGCCTGAGCGATGCCGCCGATAAACACCAGTACGAGTTCGCGTGCGAAGCCAGGCGTCCAGATGCTTTTTCAGAAAAAAAAAAAAAAAAACTCGCCGCCCACTCCAAGATATGTCTGCAGAAAAAATGACGCACGCATAAAGGGACTTCTACTGACGGTGCCATGGTGGCATTCTGCAGCAAATTAATTCATGGGTGCACAATGTATAGATGAACAAATACACGCAGGGCAATGAGAAACACTCGAGACAACCAGTAAATTGAGAAAATACCTTTTCAGGTTAATACAGAAGTTGCTTACGAGGTTACAGCTTCTCTTTCTTGCATGCTGTCCAGTTATTGCTTCCGTCGATAACCAACATATCACCGAAATGTTGCTCACACATGTTGAATCAACGTGGCGAAACCTGAAACCGACGTTCAAGCAAGGTTCTCAAGCATGAATATTTGATCGCATTTAAATGGCACACTACAGAATGATGCATAATTAGCTGCATTTTGGATACTTTGGAGACTATAACACAGCTTGTATAGAACGCACAGCGAACGGTGTGCGTCAAAAAATTTATCTTTGGACAACACCCATTGAAAAACTGAGACTTGCGTCAGAGCACAATTAAATATGTTTTGAAAGAATACACCCAGAATTGCAAGACAGACAGACAGACAGACAGACAGACAGACAGACAGACAGACAGACAGACAGACAGACAGACAGACAGACAGATAGATAGATAGATAGATAGATAGATAGATAGATAGATAGATAGATAGATAGATAGATAGATAGATAGATAGATAGATAGATAGATAGATAGATAGATTACTGAATCTAAAACGAAGCGCTCATGAGAAAAGTAGGAAGTATCGCGAACATTGAATACCAGGTTAACAGTTTAGGTGACTAGGTCACGATGCACAATACGTTTGAACGTAGCCAGCGCACATCTTATGCTGCGGCTGGGTGGTAGCGCTGAGGGTGTACTACTTGGCCAGTTAACGTCATTGTGATTCAGGCCAAATTGCGTTACATCGCGTCAGATAATTTCTTCATTTTGCCCGAACCTCAGACAGCATGGTTCCTGCCGGACGTGTGAAGTGTAAAGAAGAAATCAAGAGTAACGCCACTTATACACGACTTGCTTGTTGCATCTACATCTGATTAAAATTCTGTGAATTCAGTTTGCATAATATTTATACATCGACGTACATAGCATAAGCCAGTGCGTGAGATGCGCGCGATTAGAAAATTTAAAATAGTCTGAACTTAGTAATAGCGAAGGGATTGTTTGATCAGATATTCTTGAGATGCTCGAATTCCCGGCTTGCTGCCGAATTTCCAGCGCAATTCTGCATGAAAACAAACGCCGCTATAAACGTCACGGACCATCATCCCTTTTGTTCCGGAGCGGAACCGGAACCAAAACAGGAAGCGAAAATCATTTCGTTCCGACACCCTGCCTCGGCAGGAGGAGCGGTATTATATAACTGTTACTTCAGCGTGAGCCAGCCATAGCCGCGTCATGTACGACAAAGGACAGATGAGCATCCGAAGATTCGGTTGGTCGGTTCGGGACAGCATCGCTCAAACTTAGCTGAAAAAAAAATTGGGACATCAGCTTTCAAAATATCCATCATTGCAACAACTGTTTTAAGATGACAAGCGTCGCTCGAAATTTTCCTGAACAATCGTCATTTATATAAACGATACGAAATAAACTTTGATAGAGCGAAGCGACGGAGTTCTTTGTTTTGGCAGCCCGCAATGAAACAGACTGAACCATTTCGAACATTCGCCAGATTTCTAGGGCTCTTGCTGCTATAACTTCACAAATATTCGTACATAAGCGACATTTACAGCAACATTGCTACGTTTGACCTGCACCAAAGACGTTGCTGCAGCGCTGCAGTTCCACGCGTTTGCATTTCATCCGTATCGCGCAAAACTGCTAGTAAGATTTTAAAGGTAAGGAAACCAGCGAAAGGATAGCAATGTGAAGTGTGCAGATTTTTTCAGATGACGTAGCGCCTCTCCGGCGAGAACTTGTTGCACTATACGCATTATGGCACCCGCCAAACCAAGCCAGACGACTTCTTTCTCTAGAATTTCTATAAGCGCCCATCTTTTTTTTTTCCTTTTTCTTTTAGATGCACCGGTAGGGAGATCGATTTCATAAAAACAGCCATACTATTCTGTCGCACGTTACCTTAAACAATTCATTCTTTTCGTTATTAACTTAGTGGCTCTTTAATCCACCAATATTTTGTGAACGAAAAATTTGCGCCCACATTTTAGTAACAGCATTAAGACTTCCAAGAGAGCGCCTATTTTACAAGATTAACACTCAAGACCTGCTTCAGCACCCTAAAGATATTCTTGTTTCTATTTTGCCGTTTGCAGGCCAAGCATACGGAAACGTCAACGAGGACAACCTGAAGCATTCTTTTATCACTAAAATAAGTGATCCTCTGCCACTCGAAGACATATTGATTAAATTTAGCAACTTTTTAATTTGGAAGTATACATTTAACCTTACAAATGGCCTGCTCTTTCTGGACGACAACGAAAAAAGATTTGGCAAATGCTCACTCCCTGTTATGAACAAAACAATTAACCTTCGTTGCACCTTCGACCTATCGAAAAGTGTTGCTGTGTACAAGGTCTCGAAAGACAACAACTGGAGATTGCCGAGTCAATACTTCAGCGTCAATGCCAGCATAACTGATGGAAGCTTGGACCTCTCTCTGTGGCTAAATCGGGATGTAAACGAAGGTAAATACTGCGCTTTTGTTAACTTCAAATTCGCTCCAAGTGATTGCTTTTATCCGAGGCAGCAATACTATAAGCGATGCTTTACACGTTACAGAGTCGCCAGTAGCTGCTGACGCAATGAATAAACGCAGAGTCCAGTGTTATTTATTTCCCTAATGCACATGTATCGTAAAAATGTGATAACAAGGATGTAGGAACTTAACGCAATACATCGGCATGAACTTCCGGCGGCGGCTGTTGCCGCATACTTTGTTGTTCCACTTATAAATATAGGTAACCTCGCGGTGGGTATATATATATATATATATATATATATATATATATATATATATATATATATATATATATATATATATATATATATATATATATCCCCCTAATACCCCTTCCCTATGAGGAGGCGGTGGCACTTGACACAAATAATGGCCATGCACGCAGATACGATGCCTCCACCGGCGGTGAAACCTGGCGACCTGGTGCACCAAACGAGGTAGTCAACGAGGCAAGGTAGCATAGGTATGGTGGGAGTCAGTATTAACGAGGCAAGAGGTGCGTTGTGTTAACCCAGCGCAACGTTCTCAAGGACATGGGGAGGCTCCTTGCCTTGCAACCCTTGTAAAATTCAAACTAGCATAGACGAAGAACAATAAACACGAAAAAGAACTCTACACTTTAGGCAAACCAACGTGCGACTTTAGTCACTGCTTGAAACGACATTGAAACTTATCCGCTCGCGTGGTAGGAGCCCACGTAGATGAAGCGCGGAAGCCGGCAGTCGTCGCTGTAGTAGCATGTCGACGAATAGCACAGAGTCAATGTTGATGCTGCCGTGGTACGGGCCAAGCACCGAGACGACGCAACCCGAAGTCGCGGAGAGCCTTCCGCTCCCACTCGTGGCTGAAGAGAGCAGGGCTACACTCAGGATTACGCCCTAGCGTGGGTGTGGCACCGGTAGTCTTGGTTGGCCTCCAGTATGGAAACAGAGAGTTGGTGCCACGCGGAGTTGTGCACCTCCACACGAGGTTCTCGCCCGGCAAGGCAACGCTCGGGCCTACACCATACGGTGTCGAAGCTGGCAGCGGTAGTTGCGAGGGCTTTCTACGGGCTCGGTGTCGGAAGCTTAGGGCCAAGCGGAGCAGATAACCCCGAGTTTTGGCGTCCACCAGAAAATCGGGAGTAGGCCCGAACATGATGCCGACGAAAAGCTTCTCGACAACGCCACCTCGTTTTAATTCCGCTGTCGCTGCCTCATGGCGATTCACGTGCACGCACCCCACGTTCGCTTTTCTCCTCGTCATCTCACGTTGCTCGTCGTGTTAGTCTTGTCCCAGGTCCTGAGCACGAGCTTCCAAGCTCTCGCTAAATCCTTGCGGTCTTTATTTCATATAACAAAACACCAAACAGGACACTCTCGCAGTTTGTTTGTCTATTTTGTTTATTAATAATAAAGTTCAAAGTTCAAAGTTCAAAGTTCCCAAACCACACCACGTTCATGTTTGAGGTCTCGGAGGATCTCGCCCGTCCTAAACCATTGAATGTTTTGTAGGATCCTACGGGTCCTAAACCATACCCAGGCGCAGAGGCGCTACCAGTCACCCCGCGGACCTCGCTTTGGGGATGCACATCCCAGGTCGCCAGTGTGTGCGGTCGCTCCCTCTTTGCCGCGCTGGTCTAGTGGCTGTAGCGCTTGGCTGCTGACGCAAAGGGCGTGGGCTCGATCCTGACAGCGACGGTCGCTTTGGCAATGGAGTCAAAAAAGGTAGAAACTCATGTAGTGTGCGATGTCAGTCTACGTTCAAAGAACGCCAGATGGTCTAAATTTCTGGAGCCCTCAACTACTGCGTGCCACATGACCACATTGTTGTTTTGACACGTAAGACCCGGTCAATTATTGTTATTCTCTTGCTCATAATCGGGATGGATATTTGGGGCTAGAAGAAGGTAGGACAGAGCCAACCCGCCACACCTGTCGATCGTGCTCAAACAAGCAGGTACTGAGCCAATACTGCACACATTACTCTTGCATTACATATTATTTCATACTGGGCCTCGGTGTGGAACATTCCCTCAGCCCTCCGGGATCAACACATTTTTCCAGTGTAAGCTCTTATAAGCACATTGCAACCGCCGATTTCGGTGGCAATGTCGTTCATCTTAATTAAGTGGAATTATCAGTGCGTATTGAGCTGAGGATAAATTATTATCTGTCAAACGCAGATGGCGGAATAGTCGGCGAGCTCGGTCGAGCGACGCTCCATGACATGGCAGTATGGGTGGTGATGTTATGTGCGTGCTCACAGTGATGCGCTCGCCCAAATGTAGAGTGGGTGTTCAATCCTACGCGCCCTTTTTGTAGCCAGCTAGACTGTACATTCAACATGTTTATATAGCTGATGATGCCCTCGCTTTACTAAAAAAGCAAGTTCGCGCTCTAACACATATTATGATCACCCGACGTCCAATAATATTAGGAATTAAAGATCCTGCTGGTGCCATATAACTTCAACAATCATCAGCATGAAATACATAATAAGCCACTGTTTATAGATTGCGAAAGTCGAAAAACGAGAAAGGCAGCTCGTCAGAAAATTTTGATGCTGAATTCTAGTTCACGGTAACAGAGCGCGTGGATGGTTGCCTGAATACTGTTGTTTCTCTCTGTCCCTCTCTTCGCAGGTGCGGAAGACACTGTGTGCACAGTCAACGTGAAAAGGATTAAGTTTGCAATCAGCTCAGCACGTGTGTCATTGTTAACAAGAGTTCGAACGAAGTTCTCGGAGTATGCCGCCACAGATATTGCAGTAAAGATCAAGAAAGGTTTGGAAAACGCCTGCTTGGTCGCTGCGAAGATGTTGCGAAAAGATTGGCGACAAAAGGTGCATACAACGTCAAGTGATACGCCAGGCATCACGGCCGCAACGGACGAGGAACCCGGAGACGCAACGAGTGTTTCCCCGACTGACCAAACATTAACGACTATGTCCAGCACAGTGCAAACAGGTGAGCGAAATACAACGAGCACAACTCCAAATGCCAAGGACACTGTGGAATCGCATGGTATGAATGACAGAACGACAACGGCGGACAAGGACCCGAATGAAGCAACGACCGTTGCTCCAACTGATGAAAAAACTGAGGAAATGGGCAACACAAATACACTGAGCACAACTCCAAAAGCCAAAGACACTGTTGACTCGCATGATACGAATGGCACGACAAAATCGACCAACAAGGAGCCTACTGAATCAACGACCGTTTCATCAACTGATGAAATAACTGAGGAAACGGGCAATAGAAATTCATCGAGCACGACTCCAAATGCCCACGACACTGTTGACTCGCATGCTACGACAATATCGACCGACAAGGAGCCTGCTGAAGCAACGACAGTTTCTTCAACTGATGAAATAACTGAGGAAACGGGCAAGAGAAATACATCGAGCACGACTCCAAATGCCCACGACACTGTTGACTCGCATGATACGAATGACACGACAAAATCGACCAACAAGGAGCCTACTGAATCAACGACCGTTTCATCAACTGATGAAATAACTGAGGAAACGGGCAATAGAAATTCATCGAGCACAACTCCAAATGACAACGACACTGCTGACTCGCATGATACGAATGGCACCACAAAATCGACCAACAAGGAGCTTACTGAATCAACGACCGTTTCTTCAACTGATGAAATAACTGAGGAAACGGGCAACAGAAATACATCGAGCACGACTCCAAATGACCACGACACTGCTGACTCGCATGATACGAATGGCACCGACAAAATCGACCGACAAGGAGCCTACTGAATCAACGACCGTTTCTTCAACTGATGAAATAACTGAGGAAACGGGCAACAGAAATTCATCGAGCACAACTCCAAATGACAACGACACTGTTGACTCGCATGATACGAATGCACCGACAAAGTCGACCGACAAGGAGCCTACTGAAGCAACGACCGTTTCTTCAACTGATGAAATAACTGAGGAAACGGGCAATAGAAATACATTAAACATTATTTTAAATGCCCACGACACTGTTGACTCGCATGATACAAATGGCACGACAAAACCGACCGACATGGATCCGACTGAATCAACGACCGTTTCTTCAACTGAAGAAATAACTGAGGAAACGGGCAATAGAAATACATCGAGCACAACTCCAAATGACAACGATGCTGTTGACTCGCATGATAATAATGGCACGACAAAATCGAGCGACAAGGAGCCTACTGAAGCAACGACCGTTTCATCAACTGATGAAATAACTGAGGAAACGGGCAATAGAAATTCATCGAGCACAACTCCAAATGACAACGACGCTGCTGACTCGCATGATACGAATGACACGGTGAAAACTACGTGCAAGGACCCTAATGAAGCAACGACCGTTTCTTCAACTGATCAAACATTTACTGTCGTATCCAGCACTATGCAAACAAGTACGAAAAATACATCGAGCGCAACTAGAAATATGCACGACACTGCAGGCTCGCATGGTATGACTGATAGAAAGACAACGGCGGACAAGGACCCGAATGAAGCAACGACCGTTTCTTCAACCGATCAAATAACTGAGGAAATTGGCAATAGAAACACAAGGAGCACTGCTCCAAATGCCCACGGCACGTTTGACCCGCGTGATACGAATGACGCGGCGAAAACGACATCAAAGGTCCCGTATGAAGCAACGACCGTTTCTTCAGCTGACGAAACAGTTACTGTCGTATCCAACAACGCCCAAGCAGGCGAGAGAAATACTTCGAGAAGAGCTGGAAATTCACAGGACATTGTTGATTCAGATGGTAGAAATTATACAACGATAAAGACTTACAAAAAGACAACGACCATTTTCTCAACTGATAACGCATTGGCTGACGTATCCAGCACTGCGCGCGCAGGCGCGAATACTACATCGAGCGCAATTGTAAATGTTAAGGACACGGCTGACTCAAGTGACACCAATGACACGACAACGGCGGACAATGAGTCAAATTAGGCAACAAGGGTTGCATCAACAGATAAAATTTCGACGATCTTATCCAGTTCTACGGAAACAGTCGGAACGACCACACCGAGCCTAACGTCAAGCACCAAAGACTCTATTAATGATATAGATACGCCCGCAGGAGACAACAAACAATGCTAAGGCGGCGCAAGCTTGCCGGCACGTTTAGCTTATCAGAAAGCTTCTGAGGTGTTCTTTGGCGCACTGATTCGTTCTTTTTTTAATTTTCGAAATAAAAACAGCGTTTGATTGCTCTGTACAGATGGTTATTTTATTCATTAGTGAGAAACACTACCACAACTGCGGACTTTTTACACGAGGAGAAAAGAAAAAACAATGGAAGATATTATTTCTCTAGTGAGGATGGCAGGTTCGTTCCTTTGATAGAGTTTATTTTGCGCGAACTCAATCCAAATATTGAAGTGCTGGTGGAGGCAAAACCAAAGGTACTTTACTTTGCTTGCAGCTTGCGGAAGCCACGCCCATTGCCACGCCCATCCCCACGCCCATCACCGGGCCGTCCAAAGCGACATGTGCGGCTCCCCGGAAATGCGCGTGGTCCACTCTAGCTGCTCAAAATGTGTTCCGGCCGGACAGTCGGCGGTGAAATGTCGTGAAGAGTGTGCGCAGGCTGTGTGCGCCAGGCGTGCGGTGCGTGGCAAGGGTGCGCGTGTGCAGTTTGTGTATGCGCGGCAACATTTAAGTGTGGGTTACCGCGACTACTAAATGCGGAGCATTGCTTGGCGAACTTAAGTCACTTTGATCCTATCTATCTATCTATCTATCTATCTATCTATCTATCTATCTATCTATCTATCTATCTATCTATCTATCTATCTATCTATCTATCCGCCTACGTCTCGGTGCACTCCTGGTCGTCTCGCTCACCTGATATACCCGAATGTATTCATGGTAGGCTAGAAATGTACGACGAACATGAATGACTTATCTTTACGTCACTAAAATGGTGTACTCGCCACCTACGTCATGATTAACGGCACTGCAATCACTTGTGGCTCACACCAGTAGCATTCGGCCCACAGTGTGGGGGTATGCACCACAGGTGTTTGGATCTCATAGAACCTACGTCAGCCGATGGTCACGGAAAATAGATTTAAGAAACGCCTAGGAGGCTGTAAATAGACATACGAAACGCCAGGGTGACGGCGATCGAACCCGAAACATTGCGCGGCGGCTGAAATATTCGGCACCTCATCCCGGCTCACTACCTCTAGGATAGCCCCACACTGTGTTCGCGATGCAAACGAGGCTGCCGGCTCAAAGAGCTCCGCTCTTAACGCAAGAAGGGAAGACTGTCTATCGCAGGTCGCGATTGAAATGTAGACACACATGCAACCTACCAAGCTTTAGAGCAGTATCGAACACGGGATCTCGACCTGCCAAGCAAGCACGCTACCGATAGGCTACGGCCGCTTCTCCCGCTCGGTATAATTGCAAATAAACCTATTTCACCAGCATTTGTAACGATGGTGCTTCTGTAACGTGAATTCCGCTTCTAATGTGTGATTAGTACAATCACAGCAACACATATGTTCTGCTACCATTCGGTGTGCTTTCGTGCAACTTTACTCGATTATGGCCATAGGAATATTTCAACGAACAACGCTTATGACAGCACATCAACGCACAGTTTAGTGCAGTTTTCTTCGACAAAACAGGTGTCTGTGCTTTGGACTAACGTGGCTTCCAACGTGACATGGCACCATGACGCACCATTCAGTCGCCACGGTGCTGTCGACGTCCCTGGTTTACCTATGTCAAGCATACTCATGAGTGGGTGCATGCGTTTTGCACAAATACCTTGATCCTATTCGTAACAATTGGACTGAATGCCAAACAATTCGGTCATAGGCAATTTCCTCGTTGGCAGCTTCGCATGCCACCGATTCCCACAGTGCGTGGGATCTGCAAGATTTCTTTTTTCGCGTATTCTTCCGCAGAAGTTTCGGAGTTGTTGCTTAAACGTTGGTTTGGTGAGTTTACCGGCAGGACATGAAGGCGACGGTAAAAACCCGTCGATACTGTCTATATAATAGCCATCGCAATAAAACGAACAAATCATGCATTTCGGAGGATATTTCTGCGATAATGAAATTCACCAATGCTATTTCTTCCTCAAGCGCGGTGGTCGGTGCCCCAGTGACGTCGTTTGTTGGAAGAAGGGCAGGCAAGTTCCAGGTGTATTTGAATACCAAACTGCATGCAAATTCCCTGGTGCGCGCAGCACAATAAAATTTGGCTTACATGTTCACGACAGCCTCCAAGACTGAGTAGCCTCGCTTTCCGAATTGATTCAAAGAGTGCTGGAGGGCCCCTTTAAATGACTCTTCAACGAACAATGCCGGTATAAAAACGCAGCGCGGCAAACACTCGCTAACACATATTTTTCTTATGCACCCAGCTGGCAGATGTCAGAGCAACAATTAAGAGCATCAGGTTAAGGAACATTTTGAGGGATAAATCTGTAAACTTGAACTTAACAGTGCTTCGTGACACGTAATATCGCTTACTGTCACCGCAATATAAACAGTGCCTCTAAACATCGTCTTCACACATTTCAGCATCAGATTGGTGCAAAACGCCCTCGATACAAATGTTCGTGGTGAAACTAAATTTACGGAGGTAGGGGGCATATTTACGGATGTAGACACCGCATAGATAGAGGACGTGCGTCGTATTTCCGCTCATGGCGCCCTCATTTCAATGAAGATGAAATGCAAAATAAAAGAATGAATAAAATATAATACGCATAAGTTGAGTGTTTCGTATAAGCTGCAATCTTAATGTGTCTCCCCGGATCTGTCCACCACTTTCGACCGCACACCCACCGCCACGACAGACCAATTTAGAATTTGAAATGCGCACCCGAAGAACTGAAATTGGAAACTGGGCGCAATGAAGTGCTCCGTGTAACCCCGGGGAACTGTGCCACGAGGTAGCTCCGCGGCAAGGATCTGAGCAAGTGGCATTGAGGCCTCAGATATAGCCTAATCTCACACTCACTAACACTCGACCACAAGTGTCTTAGCTTGCGTTCGCTATATGAAAATCCCGAAGTCAACAGTAATGCATGGCAGGCGATGTACGTTCGCAATGGTGCTCGTCCCATTTTTATGCAGTTTAGGAGCTGTTTCCACTTCTCACGCTAGCAAAATGTCCCCTGAAGGAGTTTTGGGGAGAAACGTGACACTATACAGGGGACGCTCCAGCCAGGGATTTCCGATATTCTTAAGCATAGGCTCGCCGATAAGAACAGAAAATGTTTTTCAGAAGGAAGCGCTGTTGCGGCGGATGTCACAGAATGAAAACACGTGCTAATTATAAGAATACTCGAAATTGACAAGTTTACTTTCTAATTAGCGGAATTTCGTGGTTATTGCTAATGGCGAGCTTGTAGCCGTGGAGCGGACGCGATGTCATATACGCTTTTGAAGCAAAAAAGAAATTGCCTAAAAACATGCGACGCAAGAAAACCGGGGTTTTCTTGCACCGCAGGTCCTTATATAGGGACACATAAAGAGAGAGAGAGACTTTAATTGAGGAACTTTGCCCCGCCACAGTTGTCTAATGGCTATGGCACTCATCTGCTGACCCGAAGGTTGCGGGATGCGATCTCTGCTCACTTTCTTCTGCGCCTCTACTCACTTTAATGACTCACGCCATTAAAGTGAGTAGAGGCGCAGAAAATAGGTGTGGATTATTCTGTGTGACTATTATTCTTGGAGCCGAATGAAGGCAACGCAATTGTAGCGAAATGTTGGAGTGCACAAAATATACCCCACTGCGTTTAACATGCTTACAGCAACTCAAATAAAACATGGTCACTACCACCTCCCTATCTAATGCATTCAGCGGTCACCTTGACTAAAGTGAAGCTTGTAAAGAAGCGCCACAGTAAGTGGATTTCGCTAGTATCTCCTTCATGCTCATGTTGCACTTATTTTCCTGGTCGAGCGCTGTGTAGGGATAAGACTGGCGAGGGCAATCTCGCTGTACAAACTTCTCAACAACGCCAGCCCAGAAGACTGTACCCAGAAGAGTGTACGCTGACGCAGAATTACAGGCAGGCCTGCTTTGCAGTAATCTGGTTTCGAGGTCTTCATGGCATTTCGTGGCCTCAAGGAAGCAGCTATTTTAAATTCGCTAAATATATTTCATTTCTATGCATTTGATGCCTGAACCATGCAATCGCGATACTCAATTCAATATACTTTTTGTCGATGGAAGGAAGCTGTATTGATATGCGATAGTACCTAAGAAAACCTTTCTGCAATCTCGAACAAAAACAGAGATAAAGAAAGTGCAATGGGACCCTATTTATACTCCAATAAAGCCCCACTGAAAATGCTTGTCCGATCTTTGTATGAAGAGCACATGACGTACCATGTTTGAGTCTATAGAACAACTCTGCCTGACATGAGGGGAAGAGGTAAGCGGTTCGTTACACTGTAATAGTCGTGTCTCGCAGAGGCTAGAACATAGCAGCAATTCGTCACAGCTGTAAAGTCAAGGCTGTCAACAAGGACAGAAGATGTAGAGACAGAGTGTTAAGAAAGCGTTTATTTTGTAAAAAGTCAGTGATCTTGTAAACGGACACTGCTCCAGAGGATCCCAGAGTGATGCGACTCTTGACGCGCCTTTCCAGTAAAAATTCTTTTCACGAAAGGTCGGACGGTAGGTCACCAAAAAGGTTTGGGAGAGTGAAAGTCGCCCTCAGATCTCTGATGACCTCGACGTCATTCAACATATGTTCACATCTATAAGTTTACGCTTGAAAAGACCCGGAGGTTTGTGGCTCGGGGCACGTTTGCTACAAACTCATCCAACTGACAAGTGCAGCATTCATCAACAAAGGGTACTTCTAGGGTTAGGCATTACTGGATAACAAGGTTAACGGTGAGCAAACATGATGCGACATCTGAACGCGACGTTAGTGTTCTTACTACTAGTAAAATTATGCTGAAGGAAAACTTGTGCAACCATCAGTTGTAGCTTCATTTCGCTAATATTGCTATATAACGCCACTTTACAAGCTATATGAAAATAACATAGCTTTCCTTTTCAGAAAGAAATGCGATAGTTGCTGCCTAACCACACTTGTAAAAAATATCTTGGGGAATATTCTCCAATGCATATACTGAAGACGCTTCTCTTGCTCATTCCTAAATACCGTTCCGCCAGTAAGCTTTGCTGTTTTATGAAAATACATTACGAATGTCATCTCTTAGGAATTGGCCTCTTCGCAAGTTAACCATCACGCCGGCGCTCGGTAACATGCCTCTTGATTTTGATAAAAATGTCCTTATAATCATAAGTGCCGAATTACAGTATATGTCTGAAACCTCTTACCATTTTCCCAAGACAGATCCCACAGCGAAATGTTTCTGCGCGCAAATGAACAAGCAGGAATACTTAGCCAACAAGGACATGCGCATAACGTTAATGCGCTTGTCCTTGTCGGCTCATTGTGCCTGTCTTTTAGTTTGTGCACAGAACTATTTTATCATTGAATACCAATGAACCCTCTCTCATGCTTTGATACGGATATCACGGCATCTTTATTCGGTTAACGCAACCCAAATGTATGCGGATTAGTTGTATGCGATTCGCTTTTTTTTTCCTACCTCACTTACACATGTGCATATTTGCCTGAGTTAATTATCCGCAATTCGTTATGCTTTCTCCTGCATTACTCGACGAAATGAACTGGTGCACTATGAAGATGTGTGTGTAGCGTCGAAGTTTCAACAGCATTGAAGTTACCACTGCTTATTATTCACAAGCTGCACCGCTTGATGTGCTAATGCGTGGATGCTTTAGTAGGAATTTATCCTTGATGAGCTTAGTGAAGAACATGTTTTATTGCAGATGAAAGCGAACCTTCTCTGCATGGTCACCTCTTTAGTAGTGCTCGGTAAGAAACTTCTTTGTATATTCGGACATGACGCGATTTTGGTGCATCCGCACGAAAATGGATTATGCTCGAGGACCGCATACCGTGTTCTCTCCTCTGTTCTCGTTCAGCTTCGCACTACTTTTCCAGTATTAATTTAAACCACCTGGATGTTCTTTTACATGCACGTGAATAGCCGGAATAGACGTAAGTATACCGGTGTTCTTGTATTTCGCCACAATCAAAATGTGGACAGCCAAGAGGCACGTGCCGTAACAGGCGTGCTGAAATCTATCTATCTATCTATCTATCTATCTATCTATCTATCTATCTATCTATCTATCTATCTATCTATCTATCTATCTATCTATCTATCTATCTATCTATCTATCTATCTATCTATCTATCTATCTGCGTTCGTCTGTCCTCACGAGAAACATGTTTTATCTTTTTGGCACAATTACGTTGGCATCTCGCCGCGCGCAGTTGCATAGGCTGCTGTATGCGTTTTGTAATACACGAAAATTTGTGAGCTGCCTACGCTACATAAGCATGCTGCAGTGAGACAGCAGACAACCTTCCGCCATCTTTCATTCGCCTGCACTGGAGCGACGTGAAGCCTATATGTTACGTATTTATGTACCAGACAGAATTCAACTCTGCAAAGTACTAGTTTACCACAGTGTCTATTATGATGCACAGGTAGACATAGCACGGTATTGCACCGCAACCCAGCTACACGAAAATCAGCTGTGGAATAAGTGTACCTTCTTCCTTGTCCACTATATCGACTAGTTCTTCCGGCACGTACATGTGTCACTATATGGGTCACATGTAGTACTGCGGTACACGGAGCACACGTGGCCAAACGCGAAAAATGAAAAATCGGTCTCATTTCGGATCATGTAATCGGTCCGTAACTCTCTATGATTTCAGAGGACCTAAGTGACAAATTATGCGTGATACCGAATGAATATGCCCATGTAAGGAAGTCACTTTCCCAAGATCTAAAATTCAAATAGGGTGCTTTTGCACAGAAGTGGACAAAACAAATGAAAGCCGCTCCAGGCTAACTCAGCCTCTTTTCTTTATTTCTTTGGTTTCTTTTTTTACGTAAAGCTTACTGGCACTCGGACACCCCAAAATCCTACAGAGATCACTCTTACTCAGATTACTGATACTCACCTTATTCGGACTCTTACTCTCGAATACCCAATATTCTGCTCCGACAGCCTCGATGGCACTCACGAAAATTTTGTTCAGTTGGAATCGATTGGGCGCAAAATCAACGTTATTCAACACATCCAGGCTCACTCAGACTCAGACTCGCTCGTATCCCGCTCAACCATGTTCTGAATGGTATGGATCCTATAGAAGGGTGTGAGAGTATGCGTTTTTCGCCATTCTCATAGCAAGGAAGCGCATTTGTTCGAATGCAAATGCGTTGGTACAATACATTGTTTTTGTATAAACTAAGTGGCAGTTCAATCCTACCGCGCAGTGCGAATAAAAAGTCACACAAATATTTATTTTGCACTTTAAAGGAAAATTAGCGTCGACATTTTATCCCCAGCATTATTCATTTCAAAACAGTGAGAACTTTAAAATGCCTTCGGTAAAGGTACACCTCTGCAAGCTAAATTTCTTTATGCACCGTTTGCAGGTCAAGCACATGCCATTATCAGCAAAGATGATCTAGAGGATTCGTTTATCACCCAAATAAATAAACCTGTGCCTCTCGAAAACATCACCATAAGGTTTACTCACTTGGGAATTTGGAAGTACACATTTCACCTTACTGAGGGCGTGCTCTCCCTGGGAAACAACAAAACAACTTCTGGGAACTGCTCTCTCTTCATTATAAGGAGCAAGTTTAAGCTCGTGTGCACGATCGACCTTTCAAACGGCGTTGCTGTCATATGAGGTCTCAAAGAAGAACAACTGGAGATTAAGATGGCAACACTTCGGCGTTAATGCCAGCATCACTGAAGGAACTCTAGGCCTGTCTCTCTGGCTGGATAAGGATGCCGAAGAAGGTAAATACTACGTCTCTGTTAACACATCTGCGCTTAAGGTAACTGCTTTCTGTTTGGCGTATCGATATTAAGTGATGCCTTGAAGGTCAGGTGCAATGACATTGCCGCAAGGCCTCTGCCGCCATGAAGCATATTTGTGGTAGCAATACTTCGCTGCGTTTATTGTGCTCAGAAATCCAGTTGCATACAGGACGCGCTCGCTCACATTATTGGTAACTGAAAAGAGTTTGTGACTGCGCTTTCGGCGCGCTCCATAAGCAACGTTACGAACACGTTCAATACCAACTGCTTCGTTCTCTTCTCGATCATGGAAGCGCATCCGGGAACAATATCGCACAGTTAATATGCCGCCGCGATTTTATCAAAGGCCTAATCATCGCCAAAACCATGACGGGAGTCTCTGGCGCTGCTCTGGCTGTAGCATGGCTGTGTAGATCACACAAAACTTTCTCCAGTGTAAGACTGTACTCGATAAACGAACATTAATATCTTCAAGGCAGAGTTGCATCGTTTGTTTCATTTGTCCCATTCAAGGTAGGAATCGGGCAAGCGATAACTCCTTTCTCAGTATTCTAGAACCACAATTTGTGCTCTGTTAAGAACAAAGTAAGGTCACGAAACAAATTACAGCTGACACGTGTAGAAGAGTCTTAATATGAACATTTCTCGACGAGACTGTCCAGCAACTGGTTCTGAACACTATATGGCAATGCATGTCGCTTCGCAAAAGTCTGCGCTCCATGGTAGCCTATCCTTGACTGGGATGCACAGAACGAGTATGGTTTTTTTCGCCTTCGGACTCTTATATAGTCTTACGGGTCCCTGCCAACTTTTTGGTGCCATGCCCAGATTACGAGCTGCTGCCAAATTTACACTCGTCCACAAGATATACCTATATCGGGACACCTGGGGTCTAAGCCGCAATGCGCGGTGCCGTAATGGAGCAACAAAGTACAGTCGTGTTTCCAGCTTCTACGGATATGTTCTAAAGGCTCACTGCGTTCAGAATTGCACATGTTGGCCGGGTTAATGGGGGCTAGAATTAGGCGTAGAATAATGTTCGTTACATCGCGTTGCACCTGTTGGCCGTGTAGTAACGTGCCTGCACTGCAGTGCACTTAAATATTAAGCGGAACTAGGCCTCGGTACTAAGATTCGCACTAGTTCTCCGGGATGAAGACCAGATTTTGGTGGCGATTTTGTCTTTTTTTAGGGGCGAAGCTCCTTAAGGCGTGGGTCGTTCGTCCCTTGTAGTCGTAACCACCTCGTTCTAGGATTGCGCTCGATAGCTCGCGCGCCGGGAGGCTCGCGCTCGCCCTCGGCGCGTTCCTCCCGGCGCGCGAGCTCTCTCACTCTTCCATCTGCTGTCTTGTGTGAGAGAGACAGAAAGAGAGAGAGAGAGAGCGAAAGACTGTCCGTTTCTAACGATGATGATGGGTTTGTGCTAGCGCGTTACGGCGCGTGTAAGAATCTTGTGTGCCCGGCCGCGGCGGTCGCATTTTCGATGGAGGCGAAAATGCCAGAGGCCCGTGTACTGTGCGTTGTCAGTGCACGTTAAAGAACCCCAGGTGGTCTGAATTTCCGGAGCCCTCCACTACGGCCTCTCTCTATCTCCTTCACTCCCTTTCCCCCCACCCCCACGGACGCTTAGCCGTGCTCCCTACATGGGCTGCAGAAATTAGCGTCCTTTCCTAACCGAATCACAATCATCATCATCATCTCCGCCTTATGCTCTTTCAGCAGTCATGTGATAGCGTCGGCAAACGCGGTGCGCGTTCCGGCCTGTGTAAGGGGCTGCGTAAGACGCTGTGGCCTCTCCCCCCTTACTAGAGTGTACTGCATGTTTCTAACGCGTTTGTGCTAGCGTCCCCTTAAACGCGAGATCCCAGCGTTCGAATAGAGTGTTTCTCACGTCTTTACATGATGATCGACTGGGCGAATTACACGGAAGATTAACGGTTTACCGGTGATTCACTCCGGAGCTTCGCCCACTCATCATCATTCACCCCGTGGATATGCTGTGAATTTTTTTTTTTTTGGAAGGAATTACCGTCGCGTCTTCAGCAGAGGATGTTTTCTTATCTGTCAAACGCAGATGACAGAATATTGGCGATTTTAACACGCGTGACGTGCCGTTAGATCTTAATATTAGTACAGATGTCATGTCGCCTTCGTGCTTATTGTGATGAGCTCACGCTAGTGTAGTTTGGTGCTAGATGGCACACATCCTTTTGGCAGCGTGTTAGAGCGTACATCCATAGCATCAAACTGACTGAAGACGTACTTGCTTTACTAAAGAGCAGCTCCATGATTTCAATGTTTCCTGCGATCACTCGATCTGTCATACTAATATTAAAAATTGATTTGATTTGATTTGTGCAGTTGAAAGCCCCAAAACCAGTTCTGATTATGAGAGACGCCGTAGTGGAAATTTCGGAAATTTCGACCACCTAGGGTTCTTTAACGTGCACTGACATCGCACAGCACACGGGCCTCAACATTCCGCCTCCATCGAAATGCAGCCGCCGCGGCCGGGACTCGATCCCGCGACCTTCGGATCAGCAGCCGAGTGCCATAACCACTAGACCACCATGGCGGGCCATAATATTAAAAATTGAGAATCCTAGGTGCACCACTTCACTAGAAGGCTCAACATACTTCAGAACTTGATAGTCTGAAATTGTTCTTTTATTGTTTGGAACTAGAATGGCGAGAATTGTACAGTGCGTCAAAAAAAAAAGAAGATACATGCAGCTCTATTACACGGCAACCAGTGTCCAAACATAGCACGCAGAATTTTGCCTTCTAATACTGATGCATTTGTTTCTTGTGTCTCTCCCTTCTCTCTGTCTCTTTCTTCGCAGATGCGGAAAACATAGCGTGCACAGCCAACGTGACAAGAATGAACCTCATAATCAGTCCTAGACGTGTGTCAATACTACCAAAAGTTCGAGCGAAATTCTCTGAGCTTGCCGCAGCAAATATCTCAATGAAAGTCAAGAGCGGATTAGAAAACGCCTGTATGAAAGCTAGCAAAAGTTGCGAGAAGATTGGAGGGAGCACATGCAGTCGGAGACAACTGATGCGACAGACATTGCCTCATCTACGGACGAGCACTCGGGTGACGCAACCACCCTTTCTTCAACTCACGAAACATCGACTGTTGCATCCAGCACTGTGCCAACAGGCGAAAAGAATACATCGGGCACAACTCCAAATGCCAATGAGTCTGACGGCTCACATAATTTGACTGGCACTGCGACAACGACGAAGGAAGACATGAACGAAGCAACCACATTTTCTTCAGTTAAAACATCGACTGTCGTGCAAGCAGGCGAGATAAATACATCGAGCCCAACTCCAAATGACCAGGACTCTGCAGACTCTCATGCTACGAATGGCACGTCCACAACGCAGGAGGGAGACTCGAACGAACCAACGACTGTTTCTTCAACTGACAAAGCGTCGATGTGACTGCGCAAACAGACGAGAGAAATACATCGAGCCCAAGTCCAAATGTCCCCGACACTGTTGACCTACATGAAGCGAATGACACAGAAGGCAACGACGGACGAAGACTCGAAAGAAACAACGAACGTGTCTTCAAGTGATAAAAGGCCGACTCCTGGCTACAGCACCGGGCAAACAAGCGAGGAAAATACATCAAGCCCAAGCCCAAATGCCGATGACACTCTTGGTCCGGATGATACGAATGATGTCACGAAAACGACGGACAAGGACACAACTGGAGCAACGACCATTTCTTCTACAGACGAAACCTCGACTGTCTATCCGAGTACTTCGCAAACGGTCGAAATAAAATCATCGAGCGCAACTCAAAACACCAAGACGCCTGATGATCAAAGCAGTACTCCCACAGAAGACGTTGAACACTGTTAATGCTGCAACTAGTACGCACACAAGTAGTAGAGTTGTCGGATACATCAGCGTATTACAAAGCCCAAAGGAAGTTCTGGCTTATGATTTCTGTCGTTTTAAAAATAAAATCTGCCTTCTACTGCACTGTGTTATGGTCTCTAATTCAATAAAAAGAAAACATCACTAAAATTCGCAGCCTATAACTGCCACATAACGACAAAGTAAACGAATATATATTTTCCTTTTCTAGAGAGCATTGCATGTTCGCTATCTTAGCAATGTAAATGCGAAACCGCGTCGCCTTTGATCAGCGCGCGGCCACTCTGCAATATTTTGCATGATCATTAGTATAAATAACGCAGTAAACGTGAAGCCCTCCTTTTAGCGGCTGTGGAATTTGAGAAAACGAGCAAGATTAAAATGCAGCTGGCGACTCCGCCTTGAGGTTCCTGCACCAGCTCCCAATTATCGGAGCGTCCTAGGACTTACGTACGTCTTAAATGCTAAAAATGTAATACGATTGTCCGGTAAGGCGGCCAGAAACTTGAGACACTAGGCCAAGAGAGTAAACAGCCAAGTTCCCAACGTTGGCGCACTCTCTTTCGCAATGTGGTTCATTTTCAGCTGCGCCGTAGTTATGCTAGTTCAAGGTGAGGCGAGGCTGCGTTTGGTCAAAGCATTACATTTTCAGTCGGCGTGTACAAGAAGTGATTTCACGCTAACACATGAAGCGAAACCGGAAAGAAACTCCCGACGAAACATAGAGAAAGCGTATAGCGATGCTGACACTTCAAAAGTCTACAGCCAGGAAAAATTTTTAGACTGAAGATATTTCAAAGGATTCATTGGTGTCTTTCGCAAATGAGCATTTATGGAGGTTTATCTATCTTGTTTCTGGGAACTATAGGGCAGAAGCAAACAAAAATTTTCAACTGTGTTAAAGAGCGAAATTCTCACAACTGTAACTAGAATCGATAGGCGCAATGCCTTTCTATTTTTTTTTGTACGTAATAACCATCCATAAGTAGAAGTGTTTATGCATCGACCCAATTAAAAAGGACACAAGAAACCTCGTTTTTGTTGCACGCACGGCAATTCTAGATCCGCATCTCTAAGATCCAATCGCTACGTTTGTACGAAATTGCAATGTTTACTTTGAGAATAATAGACGAGAAAAAAAAGGCACAGGCATATAAAAACTATATAACACAATCTAAAAACGCTAAATAAATTCAGAACTAATTTTGAGCTCTAGTGCAACCTGCGTCTACGAATTGCCTGCAAATATTATAGCCAGAGCCTTTATTGCCACTGCTCAAATTTTGAAACATTTTCAAGGTCTAACCCAATCTTAACTCCGCGAGTATTTTTCGCGTTCTGTGCCATTCTCCGGGTGCTTCCCTGCGATTCTTTGAGTAGCGAAAGGATTTGCTTTGACCATGTAACTGGGTTTGTCTAACGCTTCTGAGGTCACCCAAAGACGCTGTGTCTAAGGCAACAGCAACTTTCTTAGAACTGTTCATCATATACCTACTTATGAATATGCCTAAGCTGACTTGTACGTGTCAACGACCTTTGCTACGAGCTGTGAAAGCAGAAGTTCATTTCTGAGAACAGGAGTGTCTCGTGCGTAAGTCCACTCAAGTTGACTGGCGCGTGAACATTTGGGCTGACGTTTGTAGCTAAAGTCAGCTGTGTCTCATGACTGGCACCGTAGCACGACCGTTCACGAACGGAAGCTCAGAAGCATTCACCAATACTAGCGCGAACTTTTGGCAGCATAAAAGCATGCAGTATAAGCAAAGAAATCGGTAACAGTCGAAACATTTCGCGCCATCATCAGAGAGAGAGAGAGGTAAGGAAGGGTAGAGAGGTTAACCAAACGCGCAGCTGGTTTGCTACCCTGCTATGGGGAAAGGAATAAAGGGATGAGCTTTGTGCTTTGTCGATTTTCTTTTTCTGAGGACCAGCCGCATATTCTCCGAATACACTGGAATTGACGTACCTACTACAGCCTTGATTAACATCTGCGAACAATACAGATTTAATTTTTTAATGAAAAATAACGGGTTAATGAACTCAAGCTTGTACCGTAAAGCAATAGTGTTTAATTATGCGAACCTGCTTTTGTTAAATACGATAAGTTATGCTTACATGAACGACCAGTGAAGAAATAATACTAGACATTGCTCAGCTGCAGAATCAGACTAACTGTAAGTAAGGTATTACTACAGTCACTTTGTGTTTTCATTTAGTGCAGTTGTCGTGGCATGTGGCAACGGTACATTGTCATATGAATATTCTACAAGGAAGATGATAAACACGGGGAAAACATTTTTTCATTGCAATATGAAAGCACGGCCAATAAAATCTTTATAAGCTTTACACGTTTGTTATATTAAAATCGGAGCTGCTTACCTTGCGCGAAAATTGCCCCAATGTCAAGCTGCCCTATTAGTTATGTTCCTTCTGTAGTACTCAAGCTGCAGGTAACAATAAAGTTGCTTGAAAACAGTAACTTCTTCTGAATAACAATGACCACTAGTCACTGAAAAAAGACATTTTCACGAAGCACGTAATTAAACAGAAGTCGACATATCCTATGCTCTTCATTTATACTCACTTATATTAACATTTTTTCGCTTCCTCATCACTCCTTCATTGCAGATGAAAACAACGTTGCTATATATAACTTTGCATTTCTCATTAGGTAGGAGAATTATTCTTTAGTATTACGGAAGCCAGAGTATATTATCTACGTGAAAGGGTCTTCAAGGCGACTCATGCAACAAAAAAACAACAAAAAAACATTCGAATAATTTCAATGCAACAGTTTGTGCTGGAGTGGGCAAATCACTAAGCCAAATGTTTCTATCTGTCCCGGTGTAGATGCAGTGTAAGTGCACAAATTTTACGAATGACAAAAGCATTTTAGAGCGACAGACAGACAGACAGACAGACAGACAGACAGACAGACAAAAATATTTTTAATTAAGTCCTGAGAAGCGCCGCCCTTAGAGCAGCACGAAATAAAAAAGAGACAAAATAAAAAAATAACCAACACCAGATATCGGTTTTCTTCTCAACGCAGGAATATAAAAATTGCACGTTAAACGGTGTCTAACGTTTGAATTTAGTACGTGCTGCTCATGCACTGCGCTCTAGTCTGCAGAAAGGTAGCCACAAGGCACGCTACACTACATTTGCGCAGATTTACATCAAGGCCTTTCACGGCAAGCTGTGACTAAACTCAATTACCGTTTCGCGCAGCAGCTCCTCTCAATAAGTTTGGTGTGCCATGCGTTAGCCTGGCGCACGTACAGCGGAGATAGGCGAAAAATATAAGCTAAATACGGGGTGGGAACTTCGTGATATTTTTTACACTTTGGCAGTCATTTTAATCCAAACAGAGAACTTTCAGTCTGTAATGGTGCAAGGCGTACGCATACTTGCGCATAGCGGCCTAAACAGTTTTTAATGCTTTTGTAATGACACATCTCGCAAATATACAGAAATGGCACGCAAATTTTGAGCAAGGAAAGTTTTGCCACAATGGAGCGCTCACAGACGCTCAAGTGTTTCATTCGTGTCAATATTTATAAGAATGTTAAGAACTGGGGACGAAAACTGTGTAAATAGTGTTGTCAAGTTTGTTCCAAAGAAAATGAGATTTCCAGGAGAAAATAGGGAACAAATGTAGTGGAACAAATGTTTCTTCAACCTGGGGAAACCGCTAAGTATCGCCAAGCCAATATGCTTATGTGTAATTTCTAACCCTTATTGCTACCTCTTATTGCAGAAAATCTAGAAAGCTTTTCAACATTGGCTTTCCTTACCTGGGTTCCTTTTTTTTTTCTTTCTGGCTTCCCCTTTCCTTGCCCTATTCAGTTATATTGACGACCAGTTTTACTAGTCAGTGCATAGTTGTGGTCTACTCCATGGGGAAGGCCCGAAGATGCTGCCTCCAGGCCTTTAAAGCAGGAACTGCTTCGTCATGACAAGCTGAACACTGACTAACTTCCGAAAGAACTCAAGTTCAAGTAAGCAGTTAAAGTGAAGGATAATCCATTAGGCTCGCCTAAATCCGAATTCACTGTCATCTTTGGCAGAAGCATTGTTGTACTCGCAGATGGATACTAAAAATAATGTCCCAAGTCCCCCTACAGCACAATGGCGCAATTTAAACTCTGTCTGGGTCTCCGTCTGCGACTGTCTCTGTCTGACACCGCATAAGAGAACGTGATGCGTACAAAAACTGCATGAATTAAGTGCCTTAAAACGCCATGTGTTGAACTGGACCAAGATAAAAAAAACCTAAGCATTTTTATTCTAAGGCTACATACACCAGCTTTCATAATGTTTAAGAGAAGTATGAACTAAGTAAATGCTGTTTATAGTTATAGTCTGTTTGCAACAAGGGCAGCAGCCTTGAAAAAGCTAAGGTACTCTTACTACTCGCATTCGCGAGCAAGAAATAGTTCATTATGCGAGAAATAAAGTTGTAAGCGTGCGTTACGGATTTGTATTCACATTTAGGTATAGTGCTCTTATTATATGAATGTACCTCATTATTTGCTATGACACGTAAAAAGAAGGCAGACGTAAATAAGTCAAAACATTGTTTCCTCAACAGTTATGTGAAAGCCAATGAACTTATGCCTCTAATGCTACTTCGAACGCCCATTTTCGAATGGTACTAAAATTTACGTAACAATTGTCGACATTTTCCCTAACCAAACGACAACGGTATATCAACTGACTTATTTATATTTTCCACTTAGTGAACGAGCGAAAATAATTTCTGCAAGACGCGGGAAGTCATCAATATAGATGTCGTGCTTGTTCAAGTAGATGTAGCAAGAATAGAGCACAGAACCAAAGGAATTGCTAATAACGTACACCTTTGTTGTTTTCTTTTTGTTTTTTTCTTTCCTTAGTGTTCTATTAAGTAACTGGCGAAAATTCATAATAAAGTAGAATTAAAATATTTTATTGGTGAACTGAAGCCCTATTTTACTTTGTCTTTTGTTATACTGCATTCGAAAACCCCGCGACAACATATTATCCTACGTCTTCGTAATGTCGTACACATGTATGACGGAATCGCGCTCAGTAAAGTGTTCGTCACTTAGTGTTAGAGCTCCTTGTCAACTTGAACAAAATTGAATGTGATGTAAAGAAACAGGACTCGAACACGCACTTTGCTTTCGTACCTTATCACATAAAAAGTCGTACTGGCACTGTGCTAAGAAGCGTTATAAAAACATGCAGAATAAGCGTGTTCTTACATTCACGCATACTATGAAACTAAATCTTCTCTCTTCCTCTTTTGCTTTACAGGTGGCGGTACACTTCCATCTATCAATGACACCAACAAACTACAAAAACTGCTAGGCGGCCAACTGGATCGTTCTAAAATTTCGTTACATTTTAAGCAGTATCAACTATTTTCGCACCCATTAGATTTCTCAAGTGGACTCCCCTTTCTTGCTGGCAAAGATGGAAAACTACATACTAACTGCAGCGTTCAATTCACCTGACAAAACTATTTCCTTTGCCACTTTGACCTTGCTAGAAGTTTAGCACTATACGGTGTTGGTAAAAGAAAAATAGGGTATTGGTAGCCACAATACTTCACTGGCGATGCCAAGGTGACGAAGGTTAGTTTGCATGTTCCTGTGCAGTTGAACTTCCATAGCGGTAATTATGTAGATTTATTATACGCAATTTCTTACACGAAGGTTTATCTAATATTATTGTCATTTAAAGTGCATCAGCACAGCGTTCGCATGTCGCGTAAATTACGAAGGAGAGATAGCTAACTTTACTGAAATTTTACTCTTACTTGGATATGTAGGGATCAAGGAAATATTTTCGACAACTGAGCTGTTCAAGCTTCCCTTCCGGCGTGTGGAGCGTCCACGAAATTGGCGAATCGAGTGAGGGCAAAAGGAGGGAGCGCGCTAACTTAGGAGAGGAGGAAATAAACAGAGACGCAGAGAGAAAGAATATGGCCGTTCTCGGCGAGGCGGGATTCGAACCCCTGTACCCAGAGTTCCAAGGCAACCGTCGGCCATACAGCCGCGCTTGCACAAATGCATTTATGGGAACCATACGACCGCGTTTTACCGACGATCGTAACGAAAGTTATTATGGCCTAGAGAAAGAGAACACGCGAACCAGATACAGAGAAAAAGAAAGAAGAAGAGGGAGAGATAGAAAGAAAGAGAGGTGAAAAAATACAAGCTTTCTTGGCTAGGCAGCATTTCAACCAGGGTATGCAGGGTCTGAAGGCAAGCGTCGTACCCACTACGCTATGCTTGCTCGGCTCCGCCGTTTGATCAAATACCACAACAGTGGAACTGGTGTAATTTTTTCGTAACAAAGAGAACACTTTAGTAAGTTTGAATTGCTAGTTTTAGAAACACGTAGCATTTTAGCTTTTCAAAAATTCTATCATTACGCGACGACGCATTTTCGCAACAAAGCATGAAACGTTACCGCATACGTGCCAGCTCAGCACTGTAAGGAGTCGGGAAGTTCTCGGTTTGAACATGAGAAACTCGCCTTTTATTTCATGCCGCTTTTATTTCGCAGTACTGCCAAAGACACTTCGTCGGAAAACTTTACAAGCTCAACATTAGAATATCAGGCTGCTTTCTGCTAGTAATGACGCACTTCATAAGAACACTGACATGACATCTTGAGCCTGTTTCTAATTCTGCGTTACAATCACATCAAAAATTCACAGAGAAGGCCCTCGTCACTGATCGTTCTACAGAAGTCGCTGTCTTAGCTCTGAAACAATTTCAGTTTAATTGCTGCAATGCGAACGCGCTTTGACGTCATGGTAAACAAATAATATCCCATGGTATTAGAAAGTAACCACGTTTCAATGCTCATCCTGCCACATAAAAAGAAGCTGCCGTCGTTTTACCCTTTGTGCACATTCAGACGTCCCTGGCGCTTTTTTTTAGGCACCGTACTACTATTATTTTCAATCTTTTCGCCAGACTGCATATAGTGACAGTAATATAATATCATGCTGTATAAGATGAATTGTTAGACATGAGATTTCCTCACTACATTTTTTTTTTCATCAGTAACACGATAAACCAAAATACCCGCATGGAAGCGCTGCTACCCGCAATATTTGCAATCCACTCAGATAATTCTCAAAGCGTCTTTATCCTTTTTGTAGTGGAGCAACCCGGCATATACAGCAAATTACACTGAAACGTACCAAGCCGCGTCAATATTGCAAGTGCAATAATGACGCGCCTCCCGAATGCCGCTCGTGAGGCTAAGCAGACTTCTTCGGCAAACACGACGGGAGAGGTTTTCATTTACAGCTTGCCGTGATTCGTTTCAGTAACCTGCGGGAAGCTTCACGTGCGCCACAGTTTGTACAGTGGTCCTCTGCGCCATCGAAACGGAAGCCGCAGCTTGCTTTTTCTTGCAAACGTGGACCAACGCTATCGCCATCACAAGATTTACAAAGTGTGGATGAACGACTGGGCATATTGGTTATACATCGTACATCTAGCACATCGGGCTCTTCGCTGAGTGTTGCGTCAAATCCAAGGGCAAACGTTTCGTTGGTCACCATCGCCACTTGCGAAGCACGCCTGCTCTCGTACTGCATTACGCAAAGAATTTTGCTTGAAGATGTGAGGGCCCTGTTCGGAGGCTTCACCCCTTCAGGGGGTCATGGCAACCGCATATGCAAAAATCCTGAGGTCAGAGTGGTCAAGGCAAGCCCGCCTCCACAGAATTAACCTTGAAGACTAGCTGTACTGCATGCTCTATGGGGACGATGAGCGGAGCGGTCATTCAGGCAGTTCAGGTCGCCTCGCCAATCAGACCACAGAGTTCCTCTGGCAGCACATCGTGTTTGGACTGCGAGCTCATCACCCTCCCACGAAGAAAAGGCTACAAGGAAACAAGATATTTACTGAAGAACAAGTTATGCTTCCGGAACACATCAGCGGAGCTCTAGCTCCGGGGCGAAAGCCCGCCGTCCCGCTGCAGACTATCGGACCAGACCTGCTTTCAATCGTGCATAAAGTTTCAAGGTTGGACCCCGCGAGTGAGATGAACGTTGTGTATCAAATGGTGTGGACGTGTTACTGCGCGATAAGATTGACCCAGGCGGCCTCCCAGTCTACCGTCTGGAGTAGTACCTGAACGCGAACTCGTACTGCGTGCTCCAATCGGACAAGGAGGAGAAGCTTCTCAGTCTTTCACGGGACCTGTATCATATGACGCCGATGTGTGTGTGCGTGTGTTTGCTCTTCCTGCGTGTTCTTCTTCGTCTTAGCGCATTGCACTTTCTATTAAGTTTACAAGTAGCAGTTCGAGTAGGCAACCCATTAAGGCGTACCGCTCTAATTTCTCGCCTCGAAGATTGCGCGGTGCCTATTTGAAACAAAGGCTATGAACGTAGCAATGATACACTCGTATTATTTTAATCCTCTATATACGGAGATACCATAAGCGGGGTTTGGCAGTGGTACAACAGAAAGTATGTAAACTTAACGGTTACGCTAAGCCTGATTTACATCCGCTTAACGAGAACTATACGCCATCAGACATTGATGTAGGCAACTGCAGACTGCTGCAGTGTGTGCGCGCAAGTTTGAGCTAGCTGGGTACAGCTTAACTGTGAGCACTTGTGTCCGTAGAAAAAAGAATAAGAATTAAAGGGGCTTATACAAAGGCACTCTCTGTCAGGAGTTTCTTCCGGTGAGTGATTGACATACAGGGCCATGGTAAAATTATAGTGTTAGTTTAATAAAAGCTATGACGGCCTATACCTTCAAAAGAAATGACATCCCCGTCGTGCTACATTCTCATTTCACTCAGTGGCCCGTCAGCGTTCTTGTCGCTTAGATACTGAATGTCAGCTTTGAATGTTGCGTTGGAAGAAGATTCGCTGGTATCGGTGCGAAAGCAGTGGCGTTATTATGAAGGCTGCACTTCGTGCATTATAAGTAGGACGGCAGCTGCCAGAATAAACATTATGTGGAAACAGCGGGAGCTGAAAAACAACTTAATCTATACTTCTCCTGTAAGGCTTGTAACCATCGCGCAACACCGAGTTTGCTCCCTGCCCCCCGCCCAGCCTCATTATTGCGAAGCATTTTTCGCAAAATGTGCGTGCGTGCGTACGTGTATCTTTCTTGCGCTGAAACAGCTGGATTCCCAACTTTGGCACACCATTCATAGTCCCCGTAGCAACAGACTACTTGAAAGTAGGTGGATTCGGCGCTGCGATAGTGAAGTATATAGCCACATTGCAGGATACAGCTTTGAGCTGTCGCAGTCGTCACAAAAGTTCTGGGTTATTTCTTTGACAAGCAGGTGAAGACTAAAGCTCTCGACGCCTTCTCCGAGCGCCCAGATTTTACTCTGTAGACATTTTCTGGCTATCACGAATGAGCGGGCTGACGTGCGCTGCGTCAAAACTGACAGCGTCTGTATATTGTCTGAATATTTACCACCGAAGCTACGATGACGTATCAAGGCAACGCGTAATACTACAAGTAACTGCCCTTAAACCACTACTTCTGTGAGCGCTTTGCTGAAGGAGTAACGCCGACTTTATTGTCACAGATGACGTGCTTAAGCAGCATGATCGCTGGTATTGTATATCACCGTAGATTGTATATCACCGTAGGCGTAGGCCAGCAGACAGACAACTAAGCACATTAGGATTTAACGTATGCTCATGCATTCGTAGGAGCGCAAGTAGGTTATGCAGGGATACATTTTCTTAGCTTTCACTGTGTTTTAAGAAATTTCCTCCCTTACTGCGGTGGACCATAACTCATGACTGGACACGGTGGTCCTGAAAACAAGCTTCTGTGGTAAGGGTATAGTTAAAATTTTCTTTGCATTTGGCTACGGTATTGTCGCGAGTGTTTGTGACCCATACGCGGAAATGAACCTCAGCTGGAAAAACCAGGCAATGTAGTTAAGTTTTCGAACACACCGGCTTGATAAGGCCCAACTTTAGTTATTTACCTTGTGCTCACTCATATTATGGGGCGATCTAAGTCTTCATATTGTAGAACTTGGTAGCCCTTTTGGCAGCGATTAATTTGTCTACTTCTTCACCGTCCTTTCAAAGCGAACTTCGGCGGTTTACCATAAAGAACAAAATGACGATTTCGTAGTGTTACTCCCTCTGTGACGCGCTGCAACGCAAAACCTCTCATTGTGAAATTCACCGACACAGGGAGAGGTGAAGCATGATCAGAATTAAATGTAAATAAATGCAAAAGTTGTACTTGACTGGATGATCTTACTGCCTATATTCCGTACCTATTGGCCTCGCAGCTAGACATCGACAAGGTTTCCTTCACTTGGTGTTTGCGAAACGCTTGCTACTACTTATCGAATTGCATTAATGTTTTCTTTGTGGTGAGTACGCCTGCATCCACACACACGAACACGTGCATTACTGTAGCGAGATCACACAAACAGAAAGACGGGCACGCACGCTCACGCGCTGAAACGCTTGCAGAAATTTCACGCACTTGAAGAGCACGTAAAATTGGTCAACAGTATACCTTCAGCTCTTCGAGACGTCCATTATTGTGGTATCAAACGCTGCTCTCTGACGATGAGCATGCCAGCTTGATTCTTGCATCTGTAGGATCTCCAGTGAGTGCGAGTAAGCAACGCTGCGAAGACAACCTTCTTCTTTATTACTAATCGCTTTTTCGGCAAGTTTATACCAGGAATTTGGTGTCATCTCCTAGAGCGCCCCTCATCGCGCGATATAGAGTGATATTCGGAACGTTAAGAGGCTGGAAAGTTAAGAAGCTGAAGTTCATTTACCTACATTGCTTCATATCAAGTACATTTGAAGTCAAGGCTGCCGTTTGTTCAATATATCCCGAACATAGTGCCCGTAAGGGCAGTTAAAGTTTGCATTAACTTTGCTTCCATAAGTAATGACAACTTTTTTTTTAATTTGACGATTTAATATGTGGATAACCTAAACTACAAACTGCTAAACAACGTTATTATGCCTGTTTGGCGTCGTAGCACCTCACGGCAAATATTAGGTCTGCATGACGTTAAAGAAATGAGACTTCGTTAAGATTTGTTTCGTCCCGCGAGAACATTCCGTTATTATGCCGGTATGAGCTGCAGAAAGTATTGTATCGATAAAACCAACACTTGTATTATTAGCAGATTACGAAAACACTAGCACGCACAGAAGGATGCAAGGCAATAGGCGCATTTGGTGTGGTGACGCATGGCACTGCGCGTGGTTTGCGACTGGCGTTTGCCTCGACGAGTGCGCTCCAGGGGTAGAAGGAAGAAAAAGCCCACACCATAGGCAGCCGCGCCTACTTGATCAAAAAAGAAAAAAAAAAGAAAGATGACAACACGTGCTCGAGCAAGGTGTCATTAAGAGGTACACAGCAATACAAAAATTTCCTTGCGCCTTTCAGGATCGACCTTGCCATTCTGTCTCCGGTAAGCGCTTCAATGTGTTAGGGGTTTCCTTGCCTGGAATATTTGCATATTGGCATCGGCTGGTTCGCAAGTGATTCGTGTTCTTTCTTTATTTATATGGTCGTATACCTGAAATGTACACCCAGTCGCTAATCACCTCCCGTGTGGTGTCGTCTGTTGACTGTATTCCATCTGACTTGTCCGTGTTGTTGGTAAACACGCGGCCCTGCGGGTGCTAAATACAGAATGCTCATCCCTTGCAGATGAAATCCAATGTGGCATACGTCGCCACCGCTTTCTTCGCCATTGCAGTGGGTAAGAAAACTCTCACTTTTACTTTTTTCAGTGAATGATTTTATCTGCAATTTTGCTGAATGCAGCTTGTGTTTTTCGCTTTCTTGTGAGGTTCCTGATGGCGCCATTCGCTTTTAATTAATTTCTTGCCCCAAAAAAGTGCTCCGCACATAATATGCTCTTTGAACTAAGAATATTTAGGAATTCTGTGTTTTTAATCGCCTTCAGTAGTGGGATAAATGATAGAGCTAATTGTGTACAGAGGACCGTAACCTGAACGCTTGCACTACTTATGAAAGTGCATTAATGCATTAAGGCGCTGAGACAGTAAGCTTAGGCAACACCGTAAATGATTTTGGTATTTTGGGAATGCTAAGTGTCTCACGCGTGCACTTTTAATGCGCAAATTATTATGCACTCTGTCTAGGCGATTGCCGCCCTAGCGAATACCATGCATAGTAAATTAATAAAGAAAAGCAAAGCAGCTCTTCTTAGCACCGTGGATAGGCGTTTTACGTGAGAGTGAACTACATTACGACTCAGCCATGGCAGTGGTTCTTGGCAGATCGCGAAGAAAGCCTAGCTCCAGGGTTCACCTGTGATCACGCATCGGCTACGTGGTAGTGGCGTATAAGCTCGCACATGGAAGGGATGTCTAAAATAACCACTGCAGTCTGAATTACGTCTCTTTTTCTCTGTGCGTCCTTGTTAATTTTTCTGCTACAGCAAGGATTACGCGAGAATTCCTCTATGTCTAATGCGTTACACACAGCCTCGCGACATGAGCACGCAAACTAAGCTAGGTCCGCATGCGAAACTCGGAAAACTGCATTTAAGGGTTACAGTGCTCGCAAGAACGAATTCGCCTTACGAATCGTTGTGAAACGCTTGTGAGGCCATGTGTGGAGTATGTATGAGAGTAATACATGCTGTATGCCAGGTTCATCAGCTGGCTTTCGTCATGTTAATATTGACCGAACCATTTGCAGTGTCGCCTTAAGACACGCAAATCCTAGCAGTCTTCTTGGATTAGCCAGTTTCACATCGCTGCAATCAGCCCAGTTTTGATTTGAGGGGGGTGATGGTTCTGGAGGATAGCTCCGATTTCATGCCCAGAGTGACGAAGACGCCGTCTTTTAATCTGTTATCTGTGATTTCATGAATCTGTGATCACATCTACAAGCATATGAATGGTCGAGCGTTTACTGTACCTCGTTTGAAATTCTTCCAAGGTCTAGTAATTGATTCTTACATCCACCCATAGGTTCCAGAGCGAAGCACACGTTAGTACGGTTGCAAGATGTTAAGGGATAGAGATGTACAGCGCTCAGCGATTGAAACAAGCCATTATCACCGCAGAATGGCCGGAGCATTATTTCGTGTTACTGGGGGGCGCTGGGTGTTTAATGACGGGGCAAACTGAATCACAGCGCTTCGGGAAATCTCTCACCTTCATTGAGTGCCGCAGCAAATCAGCTAGTTGTCCCTACTGCAACTAGGCAGCCATGCGCTCCAAGTATCGCGCTTCATTCGCTGAGCACTGCACGTGTTTTTATTACGCGACGTCTTATCAAGCGACCCCGTAAACGCTGACTTAGCTTAATACACCTGCCGTTATAAAACTGATTCGTCGTAGCGCTTGGGCCATCTTTCTTGAGGCGACACGACATATTTTTCCTTTCGAGTCGCTAACGCATGTGGAACTCACTTCGTCAAAAGTTTATTACGCACACACATTTGCGAGATATTATCTTCAAATCGAGCACCGCAACGAATTCATGTCATGATGTCAACGTCTACACCGAGTGGGCTTGGATGAAAAGTTTGTGACAAGTAACAGTGCTTGCAGACATGAGATGAGTTTTGAGATTTCTGTCAAAGGCTTAAATGTCGAAGTCGAGAAGCAAAGATAAAACGGACTGTCACCGCCATACAAAAGGGGAAGTGTCAAACGTCTTGGATGCCAGATCACAAGCAAACCACATACTTTTATGATGTACGCAACAAGTGCACAGCAATCGGACAAGTATGCGCCTGTGTGAAAGGTGTTTTGCCAAAACACTTTATCTATTCCACCGACGCTGGACATTTGTAGGCTTGCAGTATGAATAACATAGCAAGGAACAAATATCTCGCAAGCACCATTCCCACTCCTTGTCCATTGCGGTAACTTTGTTTTGAAACACCCTGGCTTTGGAGCTCCAGTTCAAAAGTAACATAACAACCGCCGTTAAGTATTCAGTGTCATGTCCGTGATCTTAAAAAAAGGCAAATTCAAGTTGGGGCACTACATTACCGGAGTGTCCACTGCCTTTCCCGTAACTTTCTCTGTACGCACGAACTATCCTCCCAAGACATTAAGCTTAAACGCAGCTTCCCTTAGCTAGAAGCGTGATTAATTCCAAGGACAAGCCAGCAAACCAAACACGAACGGGGAAGAAAGGTACACAGACTGTCGTCGGTAGCTATCCAGGCTACCAATCAGAGTCGATGAATATAAGAAGAGTGACAATTACTTTTATTCTAAGCATGACATAAGAAAGGGTGATCACGATCCCGCAGAGGATCGTAACTGCTTTAATGGAAGAGGATTTTGTCGCTGCTCAACAAATGAACGAATGAATGAATGAATGAAGACTACGAATATCATTCGCTTGCATTTGAATAACACGTGCTTTCCGAATGATTGTTGTTCAATTTAAAGCAGTACTGACACTAATTTTTGACATCCTCGTATTATTGCTGTAAATGAAAGCACTGGCGTGGAGAACCCCAAAAAGGGCATCATGGTGCCTCGCAAGGCAACGAATATCTTTTTAATACAGCTTCCATAAAATTCCACTTTCGGCTTCGATTTCGAGGGGGCGGTTTCCTAGCGACGTATGAACATAGTGGGACGACGTCTGAGTCACGCAGGGACAGAAATTCGTGATAGCGTCGCTGCAACTCTGTCGTCTGTGGTCAATTACGCCTGGAGCACGCAAACAACGACACTTTAACGGTCGTCCAGTGACTCTGATAGCGATTTCGGCTATCTTAAATAGACTGTGCTCAAACGTCATCGTAGTGTCCATCGTGCTGGGGCTGGCGTGCAGTGATGGGCGACGAAAACATTAAAACAAAACTAAAATATTTTGTACGTGTTTCCTGGCTTCCGTGTGTGTGTGTGTGGGGGGGGGTGGGGGGGGTTGGGGGGTGTTAACAATACATGGCTAGAAAACGAAAAATGCACATTTTGAGCCGCCGCAAAATCGTGTCAGTACTCCTTTAAGGAAATATATCTAGAGACTTCTTGCGAGAACATTGCGCAAGGAATGTAAATGACATAAGCAAGCTTATTCGATCTTAGATGAAATCTATCAAGGAACCACACAAACATTTATTTGGTGAAGTGGGACTTTTCAATCTTTGTAGCGTACGGGGTTTGGGGAAGTCATCGGTGTACTTATCTGTTAGGCTTATGTGATATGTCCCCACATTTGCGTATATACGAAGCGCTCGTCATCCACGTTTCAATTTCCATGCCATTATTAGCACGACTCTGTCCTCTGCCTTTCTTGTTGATCATTTATTTCTTTCGTCTGGTACCGAAGAAAATCAGTTGCATGAAGACGACAAAGCCAATTCCAAGAATACTGCTCGTCCTATGCTTATCGATAGTTATTGCGGCAAATGTAATCTGTAATGATGCACAGAGTCATTTTTCAGCGGAACCAACAGACACCATGCCCGTTATCCCCTCTTGTGCTGCTTCGTGTCCAATGTCTCTCGAAACCCACACTGAAGCACTCCAGCACTCATTCATAGGAATCCTCATTCCTGGGCATCAAGCGATCACTTGCGCTAGCAGGTGAGAACTGTTTGCAACACCTGAATCGGCGAAAATGCACAATGTGGCACAATGTGCCACATTGTTGAAATACGTCTGTCCTGTTCTTCTGCAAAAGCAGGGAAGGCTGACGTGATGCCTGCTACTTGCCGCGGTGTATAGCCAAGAGCAGCTATGGGAGTGGCCCGCTGAGCTCGAGATGGCAGGCACAATCCTGCTCTAGGTGGCCGCATTGCAATGGGACTGGCTTACAAGAACGCCCATTCACTTAGATTTAAAAGGCCTGTTAAAGAAATGTACCCCAAATATAAAAGTACGGTCATTAAATCTGCATTGTGTGTGTGTGTGTGTGTGTGTGTGTGTGTGTGTGTGTGTGTGTGTGTGTGTGTGTGTGTGTGTGTGTGAGATCTTTTAAAGCCAGTCAGCCCCCTCAACAGTTTCCTAACGAAGAGTCCACATTAATCAGAGATTTAATATCTAAATTTACGCCTACTACGACTTTCTTGTAACTGTGCTCCTTCACTGACGTTCCTTCACTTTGTTTGCATTAAGCTTTACCATCTTACATCTACTGCCTTTTGATTCATTTTCCTTCTCATTATCCTATGTAATACCACGTCTTCTCTTCAGGACGTTCTCCTATAAGACTCATGCAACGTGTCACGTTCATTTTCATGACGTAACAATTAACTTCAAACTTCAGCTTTAGTAAAAACAAAGCTTCACTGCAGTAAAAACAAAGCTTCACGAAAATATCAGACTCATCGAACTTCATTGGGCGTAGAGCTTGTTCGAACCACTGGTCTCCTGAACAATACGAAGTGGGTATGTGGTACGTGGAAACGTGGTATGTAAAGCCTTTTTCTTTTCTTTTTTCACACTTGAGAGAAGGACCGGTGTCCCCAACTGGAATTAAAAAGTGCTGTCATGAGCGTTTCATTTCTTTGACAGGCTTGACTTTTTGACGTTTCTGCCGAGCTATGGCATCAAGCAGCTATTTCATAAAAGTGTTCATAGGCGCAAAATCAAGATTTTCTGGGTGCAACGTGTCCATGTATATGTCACAATGGGCAAGTCAAAGGCTATGCTTTATAGAACTTCAAAAGGAAGCATGACGGCAGCTCAGAGGTTGTAGAAACAGCACGACATCTAAGGTTTTCTGTTGTAATACGAACAATGAAACTAGTGTGACAAATGGCACGAAGAAAGTTTCAGTCACAGCTGCTTGACGCCATAGCTCGGCAGACACGTCAAACAGTCAAGCGTGTCAAAGAAACCAAACGTAGATGGCAGCCCTTTTTAACTCCAGCTTAAGGCACCGGTCCGTCTCTCAAGTTTAAAAAAAAACTAAAGAAATCTTTACATACCACATTTCTTTTTTTGCGTTCAGGTTGTAAAACTTTGGCTCATTATGAAAGATTCGCTTTTAAGAGGCACAACTAATAAACTACAAAGGACGCGTTGGTTGAATACTCCATTAAGGCAAAGCCCCGATGAAACAAGTTGCAATGCTGCAAATTCAGCACGTCTTGTTCTTAATATTCAATTCTATCGTATTCTGCCTTTGACACTCAGGCGGTTCGCAGAAACGCTTTTTTTCTGACAAAAAGAAGGTTTCAGCAGACAACGGGGGACCCTCTTAAATAATGATGTGCTTGCGTCACTGGCATTCTTTACGGTAGTCTAACTATGCATAATATGGTACTTTTCATATGAGGTTCAAACAATTAATTTTGACTCTGTAATAGATCATCCGCACTGCCTTGTTGTTTAGTTTTTGATGAGCTATAATTCCGGAAATTCACTCTTTTTTTTTCTTGCTCTTCTTATGCACGTACTCCGACAGAGGAGCCATAAACTGCCTGGGTGCACTACCTGTAAGATCGGCCCACACATGCACACGCACTGTCTGACTGCACTGCTCCCAGGATAGGCCAAGAGAATTTTCGCAACCGAATTTAGCTAATCTCTGTTGTTAACGCAAAGAAATCCTGACTATTCCTTTATTTCAAATTAGGTTAAATCATGTTAGTTCATTTGGAATCGGTTTTATCCATTATACACTTGTTTTTTTACCATCGTTCGGCAACTAGATTTACCGTGACGACAGGACACGACAAAGGACACCGACAGCCGGACGATGCCTCGTCAAACCATCGACTTCATATAAATGCTGTGCGAATTTATTTCTAGCATTATTTATTGCGTTATTAGCGCTGCGTGTGCATGTCTTTCACTGTTTCGTCATCCTAGCACAGCACCTGACACGCAAAGTCCTCTTTTTAACCATGAAGTGTCAGATCGCCACAATTCCAAATGTGCGTCTATCCTATTTAGTGCCAGCTAAGAACCGTACCTGCTTGTCGCAGTGCATTATTTTACGGCATTCGGTAGAGCAAGTAACAAATCAGAGGGCTAGTGACACGTCTATAACTGGTAGTAAAGGACTGATAATCACAAAGTATCAGTGACGCAGAGCCGCCAACCTTATCAATCTGGAGGAGCACTGTCAGTTATGCATCGTTCATAGTCAAGTGCACATTGTAATTTTTGCCCATCTTGCACTGCATCTGGGGTACACAACACGTAAGCAACGTCCGGTATGGAACAACCAGCTCAGTAAATATCTCGTTCGAATCCAAGCTTGAACGATTATTCAAGATTCGAAAGCTGCACGAATGAACTAGTATTAGCGTTTAGTATTTCCGCAGAATTGGGTTCAAAACATTCTCAAGCAAAATGACACGTTCGCTGTTAAGAAAATGATGTTGAATACCACAGAAGTCGCACCAAGCCACAACACATATATATATATATATATATATATATATATATATATATATATATATATATATATATATATATATATATATATATATATATATATATACACACTTTACGTCACTTATTTCACATTCGCAGTGGCAACGCGCAGCGGGTGACGTACGGTGTCACATCAGTACGACACCCAATGCTTCGCCACTCGTCATGATTCGCAATGATAAAGATGCGGTGATTGTCCTTATTTTTTTTTTTTTTTTTGCGAGTGCTACCCCGGAAAGTGTTGCGGCATTTCGAGCATTCCCTCATTTGTTATTAACTCCCTGGATCCATTTGGAATTTTGGCCTGCGGCCAACGCCACCGGCAACAAATTTTCTGTGAGGAGAGTTGTTTAACGCAGTCGCGTTGAGATAAATTCTGCCAAAGCCTAACTTTTGAGCGTTCGCGTCCTTCACAGATTTCAAACGCATGACGGCTGACGGGGCATAAATTGTAAGCTCTCCCTACTCCCCCGATCATCCCCTTGGGGGTAGAGACCGATCTATTTGATCGCCACCTCGATGTCCGCACACGTTGTTCTCCGCACTGATCTTTTTGTTCTCTTTGTTCTGGTCTACCTACGTATTCGCCTTGTGGCCCCAAAGATCAAATTCGTAATGCTGTTTATATATCTAGGCGTGATCAAGCGTGGCCACGTCGTCGCAGTAGATCCTGCTTGCGTTTTCTTTACCAAATGACTAGATCAAAACAGGCTACACAGTTTATGAACGATGTATAAATTCCTGATGGTGGATCCTCGCTCAGATGGCATAAAATGTTACTTCGTGCTGAGGGTCCCTATTTTTCAAAACATTGTTCTATTTATTCTAAAACTAATGCGTGTCCTATTATTGATCAGTTGGCTAAAGATTAACTACTCATACCGTCATTGCTGAATAACGATAGCCAGAAAATTAAAACGCCAGCAATTTTGTCACATGAGTGTGTTAATAAACGTCCTTTTCTTTTACGCAGGTCAGTCACTTCCGAAACTTCCGGGGAAGGACGTCCTGAGCAGCTTCTTCTGCGGTAGACCGACCGGCACTTTAGGGCTGGAAGACAGCTCCTTTTCCTTCAGACACATATTCTGGAATTACAATTTCCAACTAAAGAGCGGAATCTTGAACCTACCGAAGAAATGGGAATCGAGCGGGACATGCGACACGTCTGCCCCGGAGCTGTCAGACTACGCGTACGTGTCCTGCTCCTTCGATCTCGACGGTAGCGTTGCCTCATATGAGGTCGAAAAGAAGAACAGCTGGCGCTACCGCAACGACCACTTCCGCATCCTTGCCACGGTCAAGGCAGGACACTTGCGATTCTCCGTTCGCTTCAACAAACAGCAGATACGTAGTAAGTGCTTCCTACTCATAAAATTACGCCTGAATGAATAAATTAAACGCACCTAGCCCCAAATTCATTAGAGTTTAGGCGTTGACCAAGAATTAACCAAGACATAACAAGGCATAACCACCAAGACATAACAACAACAAGAATTACTGCGAAGCCTGAGCGAACTGACGCAGAAGTAATAAGCTCTTCGTACCTATCTTTATTTATTTATTTTTTCCCTATACTTCCTTGGAAGTGCGAATGCGTGGGTGAGGTTTGGGGGAGCGGAAATAGCTGTATAGGGATAAATCAGGATAACAAGTAATCAGCAAAGGCAGGAGGAGCAGCGTGAGCATTGAGCTATTTTTGTTTTTTATTTATTTTTTTGCTGTATTGTGTAACAAAATTTCATCTTCACGTCAGCGCTAATCCCTTCTATCCTTTAGTTCTGTCCTCGTCAATTAGCACCATGTAATTACTTTTCTGCATTTTCTTGCTAAGAATAAAAATAAAAGATTACTAGCGCTCTGTGTTGGTGGTGAATTTCGCATTTAGCGTAAAGTCGCAATGCACTCTATGCCCACCATAAGATGAGCCATTAATCCATTTAAGAGCTTCATAACAATGGCCTCTGTTAGGTAAAACACATAACTTATATCACAAATCAAAACGTCGGATCAACATGTAATTCAATGTAGAAAAGCTAGAAGCCCGTCCACCGTGCTGCAATGTCTGTGCAAGGTGACGAATTCCAGGAGGTCTAAATTTCCGGTGCCCTCCACTGTGGCGTTCGTCTCCTTTCGACTCTTTCTTTCGCTTTCGCGCTCCTCCCCGGATACAAAGCTGTGGTCTCTATATAGGCTGCAGAACACAGCGTCCTTTCAGTAAAGAGATAGTAAACAGGAAAAGGTGAATGGGTTTTGAGTGTTAACATATACGTTGAAAACTCGATTGTCGTTAATTTCGCCATTTTATGTTCAATATTAAAAGAGGAAACGAATGTCAAAGCTTTGGTTTTGAAATTCACGAAAGAACTTCGGCCTCATGACGTCAGAAGGTCTTTTTTCTATGTACTCTCACCAGATTCGCTCCGTCAAATGTTATGAAACTAACTTTGTTACATTTTTGGCCATATCTCTCTCTCTAACAGTAAGCAGTTATCTAGGGATTAGTAAGCACGAATACGAGAAAGAATGTTTTCCAATTTAGTGTTCCTTTAACCGAATCACAAGTACCACACTGCGCTGTTACGTCTGTGTTGAACTGCACAGTCTCGTGATCCAATGACGAAACTTGTCATAACGCATCGTTCCTGGATAATATTAAGTGCAATAGAAGTAGCATGTTCCAAAGTCGCAAGCATAATAACCTACTTTTCCCAACCTCCTCGCTCAGTTACGAACGCTCCATCTTTTGAAGTTACATAGCCCTCATCTTTTCTAGTCTATCGGCCCCACTAATACTTCTCGTTACCGTTACGTATATAAATACGCTCAATATATCTTTGCCATAATGAAAGCTAGCAGTCTACTGATTGAAGTGTTCACAGCCTATTTCTGTTACTCCACTTTTATTTATTAAATTATTACCCAGGTTTCGACCAAGAACCCCTCTCTTTGCAATTATTACACTTTCGTCATTTACAGTGCAACAAATGAAGCAACGCATTTATGATATATTTCTTATTAATAAAAATTTATGAGGTTTTAAACACCAAACCCCCCCCATATCATAACGAGAGATGCCGTAGAGGAGCGTTCCGCAAATTTGGACCGCCTGGGGATTCTTAATGCGCACTGAGACCGCCCAGCGCACGGGCCTCTAGCATTTAGCCTCGATCGAAATGTGCCCGCCGCGGCCTGAATTAATTCTTGCGACCTTCGGGTAAGCCCTCAAGCCCCATAAACACTATACCAGCGTGAGAGGCATGCTATATTTTTAGTGCTCACATAAACATGTCATACTGTGCCATTTTTATTACAAGGATTCTTGCGATTGCCTGTTCCACAGACAAAGAAAACATCACAGTAACTGTGTTTGTGGACATAATCAAGCTTGACATCTCACATCCGGAGGCTATCTCACTGCTTGACAAAGTTGAAAGAAGATTCGTGGCGCATGCCCAGTACGAAGTGTCTCGGACGATCGGGAAAGCGTTGAAGACTGTGTGCAAAGATTTCAAGACGTTCTTCCTTGACATGTTGAAAAAGTACACGCTGGGATCATCGACGCATGTTCCGGCGAGGGTTACAAAAAGCAAAAGCTGGTCTACAGACCTCACCACTGCGAGCACGCGAAGAGGCAGGACTTCTGCTACCACGCGCAAACATTCTTCTGGAGAAACTTCCTTCTCAACCAGTGTGTCCCGCACAGACCAAGCAGCCTCAACTACGCCAATGGCCACCTCAACTATAGACAATGACTTCACAAACGGAACATCCGTCACTGCAAACGCCAAAACCCAGCCTACT
>CM023485.1:57926399-57963889 GCA_013339685.2 Hyalomma asiaticum
AACTCCGGCAGTTTTTCACCACTTCCGATATCGCTGTTTTCCAATAGCACGATAGTGCACGTAGGAGGTCATTTCGCTGAGGAAACTCACGAATAATTTTTAAATAACTGAATGAACGATGCGTCACCACCGAAACTGAAACGGGTAGATGTCTTGCAACGTATGCGACGACGTCACAGCCTACCATTCATAAGAAATATGGAGAGCTGGCACCAGGAAAGTGAAAAAGGCAATGTCACAGACGAATATTGAGTTACCCAAACCTTTCTGAACTCACAGTGAAGATTTGAGCGCTGGGTATCGCCGTTTTGCTACTGACGCCCGCCTGCTCGGTAGGCAGCGTGAAGGTAATGACGTCAAAAAAGCAGGGCGGTCCGCTCAGCGTAAAAAAATTTTAAATTGATTTTCAGAAAGACTAAAAGATGGCCAATGCTGTTAGCATATATTATACAGTACCGATGAGCTCATATACTGAAAAGTTCAAGGAGATCCGTGGGCACCAAAAAATCGCCGGGATGATGAGAGAGAGAGAGAGAGAAAGGAAAGACAGGAGGTTAACCAGAGGAGATCTCCGGTGGACCCCCCCTTGGAGATTTACTAAAAGTGCGCGCTTCTGTTAAAACACACATTACAAAAACTGCCTTATTTGCAAGTGCTAACAAATTCGGCCAGCAGGCGCGGCAGTGTTACTAAAAATGTTAACGTAAACCTGTTAGTAGCTATGCGCGATTTTCTGCTGAGAGATTGTAAAGAATAGCATTTCAGCTAGGTGTAACTTTAATATTGTCGACTGAGGAAGTCCCATAAATCATAATAACTAGGAACGAATGTTCAGCATGCTAAATTAAAAGTGAATGTTTAGTGAGCTATTACGGTAACGCTAATATACTATGGCGCATTTTTGGAAGGGATAACTGTGGCGTTACACAGCGTTGGAATTGTGTGGTGGTTACACGAAAGATAGAGAGGGGACTTCATTGTCGCTCAACTTAAAGCACACAGTAGGATATGTGCCCCCAGATGAATGATAATAATAACAATAAGACGTAGCGGGAAGTTGCTGTTTAGGCCATTTATTTAACATTTCCGTGCATGTTCACATCGGAGAGTAATTGACCACAGGCTCAATTAGAATTTGTTTGCGTGCCATAAGAGCTAGATTTGTTCAACTTTGCCTTTGCACGAAGACTTATACGAACTGTTGCTGAATGTTTTAATGTGTAACGCTGAGCAAGTACACATTCCAACATGCTTCACATGTGAAGAAGTGTGGGAGATCTGCTATCGGGATATTTAGGAGAGGGTTATCCCGTAGACGAGGCTCAGTGTACGGTGACAATTTTGTGCAGTGCCTCTCTCGTATTCATAACCTCTGTGAACTGATCGTGTGAACTAACCGGTCTGAAACGACCGTGCTTTGCCGCTGTGGGTAGGAGCGTCATTTACAAGGGCTTTGGCCATCACATTGGACTAGAAGACAGTGTTGCCTGTGTTCACTGCGGCAGCGAGGAAACGATTGTGCACGTCCTCTGCGATTGCCCTGGGTACTGCTCCCAGCGGCAGTCTCTCGCCGCAGAACTGTCACGCCTTGATGGTCGACCGCTGTCTGAGCAAACCGTATTGGAATGCCAGAACAATAGAGTTTCGCAGCAGAAAGCCACGAAGGCTGTGCTCAAGCTTTTGCACGCAACGGGCCTCGTTCACCATCTCTGACACCGCCGAGTTTGTGTATGTGCGCGATTCGACCTCTCGCTTTCTCCCTTTGTTCTCTTCTTTTCTTCCATCCCTTTCTGTCTCCCTTTACCTTTTCCCCAGTGTAGGGCAGCAAACTGGATATTTTTCCTCCCGGTTAACCTCCCTGTCTTCCGCTCATCATCTCTCTCTCTCTCGTACATTTAAATATTGAGAGAGGCAGGCGTAAATGATTAAATAAAAGGCCAGACTCAGCAAGCACGTCCTGGTTTCTACTCGTTACAGAAGAGGGTAAAGGGGGCGGGGGTACAAAAATTTTGCTAGGGCGTATTGCTGCTGTTGATGATGATTATGAGGACGACACGGGAGGCGAAATACTAAAAGGCCAGTGTACTCATACCTAAGTGCACCCCAGGCAGCCGAAATTTTGGGAGCGCAAGTTCTCCATCCATTCACCACGGCGCGCCATTTCTTTCGACGCTCTCATTTCTATTTCTCCGCACCCACAGACACCGTGCCGTGTGTCCTACAGAGGCTGTAGAAAACAGCTTACTCTTCTTCAACGAACTGCAATAAAAATGACGTGGAGGATAGAATAAGTATATCGAGCAAGCGAACGACAAATTGGTATTTCGTAAAGCCTAGAGGCGATTGCAGCGTTGTGCAAACGCTTAAATGACCTACAACAACGCGTTCAGTGGTCTAAGGGACAGACTCTAAGCAGTGCCACGTTTCTTTTTTAGGGGCGAAGCTCCTTAAGGTGTGGGTCTGTCCGTCCGTTGTTCCTAGTAGTGCGTTACCTTCAAAGACCCCACCTCTAGTTCGTGAATTACTCACTAGATGGCGTGATGGCGCTGCGGTGCTCGCTTCATTCAGATGTATGGGAACGCGCAGTACGGGAGTCCGTCCGTCCGTCCGTCCGAGCGCTGCGGTGCTGCTTGGCTAGTACGTGAATTGATCAATAGATGGCGCGGAGGCGCTCGCTGCGTGCTCTAGTGTGATAGGAGAGCGCTAGATGGCGACACACAGTGTTTGTCACGTCTTTGTGACGTACTGTGCAAGATTCACGGAAGATTCACGGTTTTTACCTATGAACCTCCGAAGCTTCGCCCACTCATCATCATTCACTCCGTGGATATGCGTGGATTTTGTTTTGTGCGTGTGTCTTTTTTCCTCTATCCTTTTCTTCTCTCTTGTCGTATCTCCATTAAATCATACATAACTAGGAACGAATGCTCTGTATGCTAAATTAAAAAAGTGAATGTTTTAGTGAGCTATTACCGGTAACGCTTATCTCCTATGGCGCATTTTTGTAAGAGATAACCGTGGCGTTACACAGCGCTGGAATTGCGTGGTGGTTACACGGAAAGACAGGAGATTTCACTGTCGCTCAACTTGAAACATACAGGTAGGATATGTGCCCTCAGATTAATAATAATAATAATAATAATAATAATAATAATAATAATAATAATAATAATAATAATAATAATAATAATAAAGACCTAGCGGGAAATTGCTGTTTAGACCATTTGTTATAACATTTCCGTGCATGTTCACATCGGATTTGATTGATTTGTGGGGTTTAACGTCCCAAATCCTGCTCTGATTGTGAGAGACGCCGTAGTGGAGAGCTCCGAAAATTTCGACCACCTGGGTTTCTTTAACGTGCACTGACATCGCACAGTACACGGGCCTCAACATTTCGCCTCCATGGAAATGCAGCCGCCGCGGCCGGGATTCGATCCCGCGACCTTTCACGTCGGAGAGCAATTGACCTGAGGCTCAATCAGAATTTGTTTTGCGTGCCACAGAAGCTAGATTTGTTCAAGTTTGCCTTTGCACGAGGACTTATACGAACTGTTGCTGAATATTGTTTCAATGTGTAACCGCTGACCATGTACACATTTCGCACATGCTTCACATGTGAAAACTAGTGGGAGTTCTGCTATCAGGTCATTTAGAAGAGGCGTTATCCCGTAGACGAGGCTCCGTGTATGATGACAATTTTCTGCAGTGTCTCTCTCGTATTCATAGCCTCTGTGAACTGATCCTGCATTTAAATATTGAGGGAGGCTGGCGTAAATTATTAAGTAAAAGGCCAGACTCAGCAAGCACGTTGTGGTTTTCTACTCGTTACAGGAGAGGGGAACGGGGGTGGGCACAAAAATTTTGCTAGGACGTATTGCTGCTGTTGATTAGGATTATGGGGACGACAGGGGGGGAAATGCTAAAAGGCCCGTGTACTCATACCTAAGTGCACCCCAGGCAGTCGAAATTTTAGGAGCCCTTCACCACGCGCCCCTCCTTTCGACGCTCTCATTTCCATTCCTCCACTACCACGGACACCGTGGCAAGCGTCCCCAAGAGGCCGTAGAAAACAGCTCACTGTCCTTCAACGAATTACAATAAAAAGGACATGGAGGATGGAATAAGTATATCGAGCAAACGAACGACAAACTAGTATTTTGTAGAGCCTAGAGGTGACTGCAGCGTCGTGTAAATGCTTTCATAACCTAGAGCTGCACATGTTCAATTTTGCGCAGTGTTTACGAAGGAGGGATACCGAAACTTGTGGTGGCTGAGCCGGACTTGGTAAAGCAGGTTCTCGTCAAGGACTTCCACCTGCTACCGAACCGAAGAGTAGGTTGCGTTCGCTTCTTTTTAACTCTCAGAAGGGCGGTCGAAACTACGTGCGCTGTGGATAGTGCGTCACTGTCGGAATCACGCAGTGTTTCAGACAAACGTTTGGTGCTTGCCGCGTAGTGCTGGACGCCTATCATTCCCGCACGGTTTGACAGCAAACTCTTAACCGTGGTAAAACGACAAAGCTGTTGCTACCGTCGAAAAGCGACGCAGTTCTCCGGAAATCTTGCGTTGTTACGAGAATATAGTTTCGAATGCACACTTTATCACTCTGAACCCCTCTAGTGTACCGTCAACCTGAAGTAAAGACAACACAATAATTGTGCAGTTTCCTGTGCAAGCTTTATCTCAACGCGCGCGACTCAAATGAAATGAAAGCAGCACCCATGCACTTAGGTTACTGCCGCAGTCTCGTTCCTACGTCACATATATACGTGAGCAATTCGACGGCATCATTAATGTTGGCGTAGTAAAGACAACCTTGTTCCGCGATTTTTTACAGCACTGTTGCTTGTGCTCGATTTCAGGTGCATGCTATCTCCGACCCCATCTTTCACAACATGATGGCATGGGCGCCCTTTGAAATTTGGAGGAAGATACGACCAGCTGTAACACCTGCGTTCTCGACGGCAAGATTACGAAAGGTAATGTGAATGTCGGCTGTTGTACCTGTAGCTGCACCCAACATTGTACATCGGTGGGTGGCCGTAATGAGACCAGCTAGTATAACGTCTTTGCACACCATTGTCAATGCCACAGAAATTCTGTCTTGTTCTCCCTGACCTTTTGTTACCTGATGAACTACAGAGGAAGCGGAGACAGGGACTACGCAAGAGGTGGAGGACGAACACAGCACTGCGTTTGTCCTCGTCCTCTTACATAGTCCCTGTCCGCGCTTGCACTGTATAGTCCATCATGCATCACCAACACGCCGAAATTTTCACCTGGGTAAGCTTTTGTTCTCTTCTGTAGGAGACTTTCTGTTGGGCTGATGTTCGATATCACTAGAAATTATTACAAGGGCAGTAATTTGGTTCTGCGGCTATGCATTCCCCCCTTTAAGGCTGGGAAAGATGTCCCTCTGTCAGCGGTGCTGACGATGCGACGTGGGCTAGCTTTTACCACTGTTGATGAGCATGCCTCAGCCGCCACGAGGAAGTCATGGCTATTTCATCTGGGTTTATTATCGTATAATTGCTCATTATTCTAATGACAGTGTAGCTGAGTGGGCTAATGCAGTTGTACGTGTTCTCAGTATTACTTAAAATACCGTTTTAACAATCGCATTGCCATGTAGAGCACAAATATTGCTACATTTTATGGCGTGCATTAGAAGACCGTGCATTAGAACCGTCTCTGACACATGCCGTGCTTGTGTGTGTGCGCGAGTTGACCTCTCTCTTTCTCGCTTTCTTCTTTTCTTCCATTCCTTTCCTGTCTCCCTTCACCCCTTCCCCAGTGCAGGGTAGCAAACTGGATATTTTTCCTTCCGGTTAACCTCCCTGCCTTCCGCCCATCATCTCTCTCTCTCTCTAAAGAAGGACATGTGCAACTCCTTTTTGTTACTAAAACGCTAGCCCGTTGACAGTGCCGTAGTTCATAGCACGGTGGTTAATGCCGCAAACGGCAAGAGAGAACTGTACGAAAACTGCCAGAAAAACAAGCTTAGTTATTATCTACCATTCACAGGAACATCTCATGATGATTCACAAATGAACTTTCCAGATGAACGCTTTAATTCAAGACTGCGTGAGGGTTACCTGTGAGCACTTAAAAAGCAGCGGCGGAGCAAGGCGCTGACATACACATTCAGCAGTAAGTACTTGCGAAAGGAATAACACCGCTTTGTTTCATTTTGTCGTCGCTCTCTCCTATGCTACAAGTGTGGCCGAGTACTCTGCAAAGCACGCCCATTATGGAGTTGGTACGAGCTGAATAAATACGTGAAAGTATGAAATCGATTCCAATGTTCAAATGTTTATTCCAACATATAAATTTAATGACGGATTGCGCTTTGGTAGTCCTCTTCCAGGGAACGATATCAAGAACTTTTTGGTCCCATTAAAATAACTTGAAAGTTTGAACTATGGGATTACTTGTGGAACGTCGTTTTCCTTCATTTGGAATATTCAACGTGAACCAAGTGTAGCAAATATATATACCAAGAACTTGAAGAAATATGAAACAAGTATGTGCATTGCAGATACTGCAAAACAACCAAACGAGTGTGGTCTCTCTAGCAAAACCTTGTAGATGTCAAATGCCCCGCGCCTAGAAAGCAGCTCGCTATAAGTCTAAACAGCAGGACGTTTAGCGTTAATTAGGTACTCTAACTTGTGAATCCTTAAAATGGCGGATCGCAGGTGTCGGTATCACTCTACGTGGCTCAACACCTAGAACACAAACTTTCTCTGTTGTGAAATGATCGCAAGCAATGATGCAGACGTAACGGTCATGATCACTAGTTTTCCAATCCCAAAAGAAAGTAGTTCAGTGCAGTAGTGAACCCTTTTACGAATCGTCACTGCACTGAGAGGCTGAATGAGATCATGTTTCATTTTAAATACGAACAGAAAAAAAATTCATTGCACTGGTATGTTGTGTGCACGTATGATGTATATGTCGCAGAGGGATTTGTTTCGCAAAGAAGCGCTATCATTACCGCGACATTGTCAGTCTTGCATATCAAACTATGACCTCATCTACATGAGCATCAGCTGGCTTGATTTGTGCATAGTCAATATACATAAAACACTGGTGGAAGAACGCTTAAGCCCCGCCACGGTGGTCTAGTGGCTAAGGTACTCGGCTGCTGATCCGAGGGTCGCGGGATCGAATCCCGGCCGCGGCGGCTGCATTTCGATGGAGGCGAAATGTTGAGGCCCGTGTGCTGTGCGATGTCAGTGCACGTTAAAGAACCCCAGGTGGTCGAAATTTCCGGAGCCCTCCACTACGGCGTCTCTCATAATCAGAACTGGTTTTGGGACGTAAAACCCCACAAAACAACAACAAGAACGCTCAAATACCTCAGTTCTTTATCGAATTTCTTTCTTTCGCGAAAAAGTTAACAGATTTTTGGTACTTGTTATAGTGGTCCGAAGTTACCGGGCACACGAAGTCACCAAGGAGGCAAGGAGGCAAGCAGAGAGCGCTTGTGACTTTTGCGTTTACTTTGTTCCGTGAGTCCTCCCCAGCTTTGTGTACCCTTAACAATAGCGCAGTCTAACAAGTCTGAAAAACCCACTACTCGATTACCTTACGCTGCTATTGCTCATATTTGATATGATGTCAAGTGATGCGAAGGGACGTTACGCAAAGGGACGATATGTATGTGCAGGAGAAGGCGTAAGGCAAAGTTACGCTAACATTTTCTGAGGTTTTAAGTCCCAAAACAACGATATGAGCACGCCGTAGTGGAGGGCTCCGGAAATTTCGGCCACCTTGGACTCTTAAGCGTGCACCGACATCACACACTACATGGGCCTCAATCGAATCAGCAGCCGAGTACCATATCCAATATGCCACCACGGCGGAGCTGGCAAAGTTACATGAAGGAACAACAACGCATCGACGGGATATTCGCGTGCTAATTACAGCATAGTGAAAATCAAGCAGAATAAATGGGCATGTTGACGGCATGTAATAATAAGAAATATAACCATTGGTTATTAAAGGTGACAGGTCGGATTCCGTGAGAAAGTAGAAAGTTAGGTAGGCGGATGAGATTATGAAGTCTGCGGGGAAAATGTCGCCGCTCCCAGCATAAGACAGAGTTAATTGGAGAAAATGGGAGACACCTTTGCACGTGGTAGACATAGGCAGGCTAATAATGATGATGACGATCTGACTAACAAATGACATGCGCTCACATCGGATGTTTGACAGGTTCTATGGTCACTATTCGCTGAACGTGATCGCGAGATGTGCGTTCGGGACGACGCTCGACTCTCACTCTGATGCCACGAACGAATTCGTAACAGAGGCCAGGAAGGGGTTCTCAGCGAGGGTATCGTGGAAAGTCCTCCTATTCGGTAAGTTTTCTTTATGTTCGTCGTAAGCACGACCGGAAAGTTTTGACCCCCAATAGTTGTGTTAGTTGCCAAAACCAACAGAATTTCATATGTTAATGGCGTTATTTGTTATTTCCTTTGACAGCTTGTCATCCACAAAATCTAGCGCAGTTGCTTCTCAGTTTCAGAGTTTGGGTTCATACAACATGAGAAATCTTCGCAGTTTTTCTTCCCGAAGGAAGTTTAGTGCGTGTCTGGCACCTGTGGGAATGACAGGATATGAAATACGTCGGAAGACTTTTAAAGACGACAGCTTGCTGCAATGTCGTGCGTACAGATAACATAGGTTATCCACTACCTGTTCCCAAATCACAAATAAGGATAGCTTACATACGGGCATGCATGTGGGCATCATTTCTTCTCATAATAATTCCTGGGATTTTACGCGGCAACACCAAAGTACGCGTTTGTGGCACACCGTAGTGGAAGGACAAGGAAGTTTCGACTACACACCGCGCAGTAAACGGGCCTTAGTATTTCGCCGGTAGCGAAATGTGGCCGCCGAGGCTGGGATCGACCCCGCGTCTTTCGGGTCAGTAGCTGAGTACCGCAGCCACTAGACCGCCGCGGCGGACTACATAATTCCAGGTCACAAGGCTATGCCTGGCATATCTACGACAGCGAAGGAAAGGGCAAAATAGCATTTTCTTTAGCTTGCGCCTAAATTTGAGAAAATGGCTAAATTATGTTCCAAACACGTTGTACCTATAGTCTTATGCTTCGCGAAAATGTTCTGTATGTTACATTGAATTGATAATCACCCTGTAGTATTCAAAGTGCTATTTCCGGGCCTACTGAAATATCTGAAGATCAACGCATCCAGAGGTGGCACCTCTCAATACTTCAAAGAAGTCTGTCAGCGCATCGTCAGGGACAGGCACGAGAATGGAAAGGTTAGTGCAACATTCGAAGGCACTCTGCTCGCTTTTCTCTGCACTACATATTAAGATGACGTGTGCACACGTATACTCATGGAGCTACTCTATATGAACAGCCCAACTGCCGAGCCACATGCGTGAGTTTATATCTAGAAACGCTGAACACAATTAATCTCACTTGATTTCCACAATAGCATTTCGTTTTTCTGAACACGTATACAGGCGTGTCACCTATTTAGAAGCTGTTCTTAGCGTTTCGATATTTTCGAATAATAATGATCCATAGCCCCTTGGTGTGTTTAGTTAGTTAGGCTGTTGAATAAGCCGTTTGAATATGGGCCTGCGTTGAGCAATAAAAACTAAATGTAATGGTTGACAGACCTTTACACAATTTTTAGGGCGATTCAGCGTCTGTGCTCTGTGTTATCTAGCTCGTGCTCCATCACTTCATTGTAGAAGACACAGTTGTGAGCAGTATGAGAAGGGACATCGAGTATGTACTTAAGGAATGATTATCGTCGTTTGCCCATAAAAATTTGACCCACTGTTTCGCTATAGATGACTTCCCGCTTGCACTTTGAGTGTTATGAACACTTTTGTGCTTGGCAGATACATGTAGTTTTTATGGCATCGTCGAGGAATTTCAGTGCTTTACTTCATTTTTCTCATGAATGTTCAGATTATTTCAATGTGCGCCTCATCACATGTCCGAACTTGCACGCGGAAGCCTTACGTACATGACACAACATCGCATTTTATGCTCACTATGGTCATTTGCAGCGTCTGGAAGATTTCCTACAGCTCATGATCGACGCGCAAGACGGCAACTTGACGGCCCCTGAAGAAACATCGGCGGACCCGGAGAACAAGATATTTGACGTCGGATCCGATACGAAGCCTGAAGCCCCGACTTCTACAAAGCGTAAATACCCTTACGGTTCAGTTTTTAATTGGAAAGCCTTACGCGTCTCATTGGAAGGGGAACTCGAAAAAAGTCAAGGCGCAAAATACTGAAAAAAAAGTTAACGAAACGTTAGAAAGATCCAAAGCTTGCCTCTCGTTCACTATGCATATACCGAAATTGCCGTGCAAGGGTTGGAATGTCTAACCACCATGAAAGACGGGTTATGACATCAGCAACTGGACAAGCTTGGCTTTTTACGTCATGAATAATGATAATCATGTCACTTGTAGCTTGTAGCCGCGCTCCTGGGCACGGGATACGCGGGTATAGAAGCAGACGTCGGACTGGGTGGTATATAAGTGTGTACGGGGCTCGAACCCACGACTTTCGAAACTCGGATACCAAGGTCCCGGTTTCAAACACCATGGTTAATGTACACGAGCAAGATGATTAAACTGCCTAACGAGAACTATTCAGGCAGTTGCGGCAGTCCAAGGCTTGTTGTGTTCCGTTGATACGTTTTCAACGTATCTACTATGACCTTGATCTCATGCATATAGGGTTTCCACGTGCGGGTTCAGACATGTGATGAGTCACATATTGCAATGCTCTGCACAGTCGTGAGAAAAATGACATAGAACATTCAAATCGCTTTGAGGATGCCATAATAACTATTTGTAGCTGCCAAGCACAAATGTGTTCATAGCACTAAACGTGCAAGCGGAAAGCCATCTCTTGCGAATCAGTCCGTCAATTATTTATGGTTTCACTAATAAAACTTGCGCTAAACAGACACTTTACAGGTAATAGTATCGCATATTGAAAACTTGTCAACGAATCACAACAACCCTTAGGTTGCCACAACTGCTCGAATAATTTTCGCAACGCAGTTTAATCATCTTGCACACGTGCACTACCTAGCGGTTCAGAAGAGTCGACCCACAGCCGATCATCTCTATGAAAAACCCTGACAATATTTAAATGTTTTAAATTTCGGTGACACGAATAGATCTGCAAAAGAATATTGCTCAGACAAGTCAAGTCAAGTCAAAGTTTATTTTCCATTCTGTCGTACAGAAAGAAAGGACTGTGAAAAAAAGCTGTGTTAGACAGCTTGACTAGTTCACAGCCCCATGCAAAAAAAGAAAGCAGAAAATAAATATGTAGTAAAAAGTCGGAGCGGTAGCAGCACCGCGGTAAACATTACGATATGGCACCTCACGGGCAGTGCACCATGACAGGGCGTACACAATGTAGTTATGATTTTAATACATATACGAAAGACGGGAGATCCAGAATGTCATTCACATGTCAGAATGAAATTTTAAGATTGCGCGAAAAGACTTGTACGCGTGGTTCTTATTGCACACCTGGCGAGTTTCCTTTCAAATGAGCTGCTTACTTGCATTTATCGTTTGCTCGCAAGGTCTCACTGAAACGGAAGCGATGGCACAGTGCGTACTCTTCTTTCTGGTTGGCCTGGAGACCACTTCCATGACACTAGCACTTGCCACGTATCACCTCGCTTTGAATCCTGCTGTGCAAGAAAAGCTGAGAAAAGAAGTCGACGAATGCATGGCAGAACATGTAAGTTATCCGAGGTCCTGTTATGACTAAACGCTTCAGAACAGTATACCCCCCCCCCCCCCCACACACACACACAAAATCGCACCAGTAATTGACGGAGATATCGTTAAACCTGCCGTGTTGCAATTAATGACGATTTATTTATTTACTGGTTTCGTTATTTACTTATTTATTTGTAGGTGCTAAAAACTTAAGCTGGCTGTAAGCAGTAGCCGGAGGTACAAGATAAGCTAATACAAAGTAAATCAGAACACATCACTGTCTGTTGACATCCACGTGTAAAAAAAACATATTTTAGTATCGCGTACGAGATCCCCGCTACGGTAGCGCGTGAAACATAAAAAGAAACATTAAAATAGCAGGCAACAAAAAGGACACATGGTGTAAAATTAAAACACCAGCTAGGCCTAATTTAAGTTTTCTGAGTATTTGAGAGAAAGGAAATTGCTGTGTCATCGTGCTTCGCTTTTCACTACAGGCGTGAGAATATTTGAATGACCGAATAATTTTCAAATAGCGTTTGAAATTCGATTCGATTCGCAGTTTACTGTTCGAACTATTCGAGGTTTACTGGGGGAAGATATGCTGTGGCGTATGGCAGTTAAGTGGACGATTCCCCATGTAATAAGCTTCGCCGCATTACAATTGTGTATTGCGGCAAACCTAGCACTTGCCTACAGTGGAGATGCTACCACTTGCACGCTGCGGCGAAGCTTACACTTACGTATTGCGCTGAAGTTAGCACTTGTGTACTGCGGCGAAGGTAACATGTGGGTACTCCGGCGGAGCTGGCATTTGCCTACAGCGGCTAAGCTATCATTTCTATACAGCGGCTAACAACCGCGCAGTGCTCGAAAGCTAGCACTCGTGTACTGCGGCGAAACTAACACATGCGTACTGCACCGCCGCTAACATTTATGTGCTGTAGCGAAGCTAGCTGATGCATATGCGCAATTTTCTGTTGGAGTGTTCTTTAGGACTTGACTGCTCTTTTGATAGGGAAGGCATATGGGAGTACACTGGTCGTGCAATAAATTTGTTTCTTTTCCCCAATGTTTAACAGTAGATTTATCTTCAATTTAACACGGAATTATTAAAAACATATTAGAACAGTTTTCGAAAGACATTCGATTCTGTTCACGCGGTTCCACAGCTAGGTAAGCTGCTTGCTCTCAAAATTGCGCATACGATATCGCCGATCCGAGATCCCGGTCAGGTGCTCATGTAGAGCACTTACCTTGTCATGAAAATGTGCAAACCACACTCCCTGGTGCGCAATGTCCTAGTAGTGTTAATTATCCCATTTACATTAAATAGATCAGTGCGGAGATGTAACCATTGAGAATTGAAACGGGCTTAACACAGCGCGTTAGATAAGCGATAAATTCTAAAATTTTGCCAATTTTCGATGCAACGTCTGCTTTATTAAAATTGCTTTTGCGGCGTACCTTGAACAGTTGGGGAATCAAACGTGACCAAGTTGATCGTGTGCGTGACATCGTACCGGTTATTACGTTGGTGCAATCAGAAGATACTTGACATATAGCCTTACAACAGGCTGATAGTTGTACTTTGTGCTGTGAGAAGCCTACCGTTCACGTACTACATGATATTGCGGATTTGAATAAGTCATGTGTGAGGGAAATCTCAGAGGCAAAATAAAAGCCAATGCTTCCACAATCTACCTCATCGGTCCTTATAATCCAGTCACTTTAAAGTTTCAGCTGAATCAATTATATTTACATGCATTTTTGCAATAAGAAGTTGACAAAATTATGGACCGGTATGAAAGCGAGGTATCCAAGCCACATTTGCATGCATTTGTTGGTGCAAAGTGAGTACACACGTTTAATATTATAAATGTTTCCGCACTTGAATAGGAAAACAGGTTTACTACTTGCTCGATAATTCAGGCTTTAATGTTCTTGTGTGCTAAGGCAGTCCCACTGAAAAATAATACGAACACTAGAGAAATCTGTCTGACGTTTCGTCTATTTTCTCGGATGAAAAAACCTTTACTTTCATTTAATTCATTTGAACATAAGTTAAAACGTTGATCGAAATGTCTGCACTAGCAGACAGCTCACGCATTAACGGTCAAAGGTACGACGTAGAAATTGCGTGTTTCGTGTTAAAGTGATACAGCCTAAACGATGACCAACACGGAACACAACGCGTGAATGTCCGCTTTAGGGCAAAAACCACAAGTGTTTAATGTTTTTTTTTTCGACTGAAAACGCCGGAATACAAAGTAAAATAGCAGAAAATTCAGTGGGGTACTTTTGCTGTAAAGAAGGTGTGATGTGCATCTCGGATCAAAACCTGTACCAATGCAACAGCAGCGTGCAACCGATAATAACAGTCACGAATTAGAAGTGCAGCTTTGGAATGAAATTTAACCCATACACGCCAAGTAGGGCTGATTACTTCATACGGCCCTGCAGCACTTTTCTAAGTACCCCCCAAATTCCCTGGCTGCAATGGCAAATTCAGCGGTAAAACAGTTACACTCAACCTGAAAGCTGTCTAGTACGGAGCAACAATTCGACGGTGTTACCCTTGGATTGTGATTGCGTCATGCCGTGGTTACGGCATGTTGTGCTTATGTTACGGTTTGATTATGCTGCGCTGTGGTTCGTTGATGTGATGTCTGTTATGTTTATGCTCTCTGTCCTTGATGTCTTACACGTGATTTTTCATGAAAGTACTGTTAAGATGGGGGCACGTTCAATTATACTGTTCTGCGAGTAAGGTGTGTGTTATCCTGTTTTGATGCTAAGGTACGGACTGGTAGCAGTATGTTAATGATCGGTTGCTATAGCCTTGTAAATGTTGCTATCGGGGTTTAACTTGTGTTGCTCTGCTTTTGTCTTTGCGTTTACTTGTTCTCTTTTTTATGATTTCCTGATCTAAGACGTAGCAGTGGGCCTTGACTATTTCCTTTTTATTTTATTTTCTTTCTTGAACTTATTTGCGCACACTTGCATAACGTCGACTAGCGCATCGTCATAGTCACTGTAAAAAGAAAATCATGCAAATCAAGGACGTGGTGGCACTCCGCTGCTGCCGCGGTAACTATATACAACACAAGGTACTCCATACTCTGGCCGACACAAACCATGCACCGGTCAGCTTAGTGGCGTATTTTAAATCAACGTTATACACCAGTAAGCGCTGCCGTAGTGGGCTCTAGTGCGAGAGAAGTAGCCACCGACTCGGGCACGAGTGTTTGAAATAGCGGTGGTCGAGTACGCCGGCTGCCGCCTCACACAAACGCAGGAGAATATAGAGCAATGTGCAAACGACCATCGATACAGGCCGTAAGTACTAAGATCAGCTACTTTTTGGTGTTTCTGAAAGTAGTGAGATAGATCTCGTTTTTTTTTTAATTCATTGAACTCAAAAGGAACAATTGAAGCGTTTCAGTGGATGTTTTCTCGACCATGGAATCGGTCAATGTCATTTCCGCCCTTCCCAATAAGTTGTCATCACCTTCAATGGCGCAGTCTTCAAAGAGCGAGCTATTTTCAGTGTATTTGAAACAAAAGTGCAAGTTCCTTTATGCGTGCTGTGTAATATATATTTGGCTCAAATGTTCATTGCATCGCAGACCTCTTATGAGCAGCGCTTTCTGACGGTTTTCAAGAAGTGTTGTAACGCTCTTTTAAGTAAGATGAAGCAGAAAAGTATTGTTGACATAGACTCACGCACTCGCTTCAGTATAACGCCATTTTGAGCTGTAACATTGCCGTTACGCATGAATTATTCGTTAAACATATTGCGACTTTGTCTGAAGTCACGGCAGAAAAAAAAAAGCTAGATCCTTCGTGTAACAAGCCAAGGTGGCGCTCTCCACTAGTCTTATATGAAATTGTCTCTATATATATTGCAGGGACCCGAGCCAAGCCTGGACGCCATAATGAGCCTAAAGTACCTGCACTGCGTCGTGCTAGAGACGCTGCGCCTTTATCCACCCGCACCAAGGTAGGTGTTCGCCGTAGTACGTACTCAGCAACTTGGCTTCCTTGCGTGGCACCTCAACTAAATGGAACAGCGTCACGCCAACGGCTGTGGCTTGTTGCCATTTTGTTGTTATTCATGCCCATAAATAGAGACTAGCAGAAACACATAGGTTGTTTAAACTTGCAGTGCAATCTCTCAAAACACTACTTTCAGTCGACCTCGTATTTGAAGGGGTCTACAAACCCTTAAAAAAGTGCATCAGAAAGAAAATAAAAAAATGCTGGAAACACAGATCAAGATTAATTACATTATTTACTTCTTAATTGTGGCTTGAGACGCACTTATTACAACTAGTTTTGTGTATATGGGACACTTTGTGTATGGGAAACTGTGTATGGGAACTTTCCGCCAACTATGAGGCTCTCATTTCTGCGAAATCCCTATGGGTTACCTTGTAGCTTTATTGAATGTAGCCCACACTGACAAATCAAGGATGTGCATTAGAAAACACGTAACAGTGCTGTTAATCTTCAATCGCGTTTTTCGGCGCACTCCAGGGTGGAGCGTTACGCAATCAACGACTACGTGCTTGGTGAGACTGGCATCAAGGTTCCCAAGAACAGCTCCGTTATCGTTCCCATATATGCTATGCACCGAGATCCTGCAGTATTTCCCGACCCGGAAAGATTTGTCCCAGAAAGGTAAGCGCGGGGTTCACGAGCAACAGCATTGCTTGCAGCTTTCACACTCATCATGTCGTCATAGTAAGACGACACACCACTACCCATTACAGCGAAGCCGAGTAGGATTTTCCGATGTTTTGCGCCCCTAAAAACATACGATTGTGAGGAACGCCGTGGTTCGCCTTTAAAAACAGCCATTGGCAATAAGGCAGACAGAGCGACTCTTCAGGTCGATGCTACTCCGCCAGCTAATCACAAAAGCTAACAAAACCGACGTCATGCAACCTTTTCAAGATGGTGCCGTGGATCATTTTGGCGTCAATTCAGTAAGGAATTAGGCTTTCCACGTTCACGCTAAAAAACAAGAGGAAACAGATAAATTTATGCGCTTAGAACTTTATTATTTTTTCGCAGTTACGGCTTTACTCTGGTTACGCGGAAAGTTTGAAGCGCGAACTATTTGCAGCGCACGCGGATGGACAGTGAATGGGGGTTATGAGGATGCGGAGGGGCTTCACTGCCGGCATGACTTGCATCCGCCTACAGTGCTAAATCGTCTGAGGTTTAGCACTGAGCATTTCACGAAAAATAATAATAATAATAATAATAATAATAATAATAATAATAATAATATGGTTGACTCGGTGCAAGAAGCCAGTTCCCGTATTTGCGGCAAAACTGCTCTATTACAAGCGAAGCCCTTTACGTTTCATCACTGACGTCACCGATGACGTCTCCGTTTGGTCAACTTGTGCTCACGCCGGGACACCGGATCACAGACGGCGAGCGACAGACATTTCGCGCGATGGGGCATATAATGGTTTCACATTAATGAAACGATAAGGACAAATTGGTGTTCTCCGTATTGGCCTTCACTTTTCTCGTTGTAACGGGGAGGCAGGGTGTAGTGCCACTTACGAGGAGCAGCGTGTCCACGAGGAGCGACGACGAGAACAGATGCTAGAACGCATTCGGCGGCGGCGGAGGTGTACGAACCGTCCCAGAGTAGAGCGACTCCTGTGTGCGTGTGTGTGTGTGTGTGTTAAATTTGTCCCCCTGCGATCGAAAACAAATTAAAATAATGTGGGGGTAGCCCGCACCACCCGAAGGTATATCGGGCTTACAGCCAATTGTAAAATAAAAAAAGAAGGGAAATATTCCCGAAAGGTGAATTTCGAGGGAGAGCCAATTATCTAACAAAGAAGGTGGAGGAGGGTGTAGGAGGCCAAAGCAGTGAGGGGTCAATCTGCGCGTAATGAGGCGTGAAAGTTTAAGGCCATGCCAATTACGATAATGCCGATTTGTGTGTGTGTGTGTGTGTGTGCGTGTGTGTGTGTGTGTGTGTGTGTGTGTGTGTGCGTGCGTGCGTGCGTGCGTGCGTGCGTGCGTGCGTGCGTGCGTGCGTGCGTGCGTGCGTGCGCACATTGCATTGCTTTTACTCGAAAGATATTGTCGCTGCCAGAGGTCAAGTGTCTTCGCTTGGTTTGCCCAGTTGCACATATGCCTGCGCAAATTGAACTATATGACAGTTTATCATTATCTCGACGCTTTCACGTTAATCTGCAAGATTCAACGTTACGGTGCATGCAGTTAGTATCAAAGGACAAATAGCATAGCCAGGTGTTTATTAATGTCTTTAAAAATTTTTATTTGAAACTATACGCACTAGCACCCAGTTGAGGACTGAGCTCTCAACCTTAGGTTAATAGAAACGATGTCCTACCAAGTGAGCTACGCTGACAGTTATTCCCACATCCACTATCGTGGCTGTACCTGTTTTGTTCTTATTGTATTTTTTTTTGCAACGATGCAAGTTTTACTTCATTACAATTACGTATTTCCATTGGAAGCAACGAAGACATCCCCCTCTTTTGTTTTTATTTAGACGTTTACACTTATACCGTACTGCGCACGGTCGCTCATTATTGAGACTAAAGCGTTAACTGGCTGTGTTAGCACTCCCCTCCGTGATCCTTGCGCGTGAGTGCGCACGGTTTTGTTAGACCTGTAAGAAAAAGAAATCATAGTTGATCCAACATTCGTAACACCAAAGTTAAACGTGTCTTCACAGAAGTAGCTGCTGCAGAAGTACCTGCTGAGATGTAGTCGCTGTACTGACAAAGACAAGTCCACTTGTCGAAACGTTGGCTCCTGCGACATTCCCTGTTCTCAATCGTTTTTTTTTTTTTAGCGATCTGTTCATCTGCCGACCCCAAGACATACAAGAGCATAAACGTTCAGTGCGTAAAACTATAATATTTTTCTTTATTTATTACGTGCTACCGAGTCGCTACTCCAAACATATTTGCGCTAGACACGCTTGTTACATGCGTCGTGCGGGTTTCTCCTATGTGGAAGCACACTCAGCGTGGAGCGTGCCTGAGTTTAACACAGCGATAGAGTTAGTTCTTTTATGTCGGATACATCACGGAGTCTCAGGTAAAAACGTATACAACGGGCAATGTACTACTTAAGTGCCTTGACAAAAGTGAAATCAAATAAAGATTGGGCGCTGCGCCAAATGTTAACGAAATCATCAAATGTCATTTTTTCATTTCTGATAGGCTTATAGTCTGACACCAAAAGAGGCCATATAATAGTGCTCGGCTCGTACGTAGCAGTCATGTGTTGGTACCTGAAGAACAGGCCTGATTTTTATTGACGTCATTTCCGTGGCCGAAGCGGGCAAGTAAATTCTTGGTGGGTGCCGGCAGAGAACACCCTCGTGTTAAAATAATTTTTCCCCCGGTGCAAATGAAACATCTGCGTAGGAGAGCAAAGCGCGTACACGTGCAAGCGATTCCTCGTCTCCCGGCGTTGCGCCGCAGTGGCGACAGGTGCCGGCGCTAGTGTTCCGAGCAAATACGTCACGCAGACAGAACAGCAGCCGTCGCCGGCGACGCAATACAAGGGAGTCTAGTGATGGGAGGGTCCGTGCACCGTCCTCCCTAGCCAGGAAGGTCACGGAAGAGCGCCAGTAGGGTTTCTTTAGCAACCAATGTTACCGTACGGTAAGAACTGTGATACCGTTCCCCAGTTGTCACAAAAACAAAACCGACGGCTACCATGTCTTGTAGAAGTCCAGACTTGGTGCGTTACCCGTGTGCTGCACGGCTTTCGAGTTTGTGTTACAAGAGAGCAACACCTGGAAATCGTTCTTACCATATGGGGTGGAGGAAAGCGAAATATGCACGACTTCTGTCAATGTTATGTAAAAGACTATTACAGGTGTGCCTATCGAAACAAGCCACAGGAAGGAACATGCTTGTTCAGGCCACTGTTGCTGAGATTTTGTGAGTTCGCGTTCTGCCCTCATGTAGCAAGCGAATGCCATTGCCGCTGCTAAGGTTTTTTTATCATTTCTTTTTTTCGCTAGATAAGTCGGGAAATGATGCTCACGTACTGTTTGCAGACGGATTCCGGACTTGTGAAAGCGATGCACTTAGCCCATTTCAGTGTGTTTTCTCGCGAGTGAAATGTTATCAAATCTTACGTGTGCACTTGGACAGTCGTCCGTTTACACCCTGCACGATTCCCTTTTAACGTGTTACAAAAGTTTACTAGTTCATGATGTCTTGGGTGCAGTATTTACAGGCGTAAATATTTCCTGCGTGGTGGCTTGATAGTGCCCGCCAGCACTCAACGAGCTGCAGTCGTGGTGACATGAAACAGTAGAGGGGGAGAAAGAATTCCGCCGGCATAGAAACGGGTGTCTACCTGCCACTTTGTATAGTGAAGAGTACTGGGGTGAGAAATGCGTGGGAGCAGGAGAGCAGTACAGGGGGAAATATATATATATATATATATATATATATATATATATATATATATATATATATATATATATATATATATATATATATATATATATATACGTTTCGGTCGGAGCCCGGTCGGGCTCCGACCGAAACGTTGACTTAATAAACCGTCGTTCTCTAAGAGGCGCATCGTCAATTCTGTTATAAACTAGCGGCAACCCAACCTATTTTTTGCATATACAGTCCTATACATACATATATATATATATATATATATATATATATATATATATATATATATATAAGGTCGCAGTATGCAGAGGTGATCCATGATGTTAATCAGTTGCGACGCGTACCGTTCTAAGGCTTATTAAATTTGTGTGCTAAGAAACATGAAAAGAAATCTTTAAAATTGACATTTGTGGGAAAGAAAGGGCACATGACCGAGTATTTCCCCCGAGATGAAGTGGTACGTGGAAAGCTGGGAATATTCTGCTATGGCGATAAGTCCTTTTTTTTCTCTCTCTACCGGACATTCATACAGAAAGCAATAATGATAAAACTGGCCTCAGAACCATTCACTGCTGCCAGCAGTAGTTCCACCGAAAGTGTCTATAGTTTTTTTCTTCTTTTCTTTTCACAGATTCAGTGACGAGAACGTGGAGTCGATACGGCCGTACACATACCTCCCTTTCGGAGCAGGGCCCAGGAACTGCATAGGGATGCGCTTGGGGCTACAGTCCATCAAATTGTGCTTGATTCACATTCTTCACAACGTAAAATTTGTGTGCACGGAGAAAACAAAGGTATGGAAGGGTTCTGTAGTGTCTTCTCGAAAGCGGCTCACAAACCTCCCTGTAGCAACTCCGTAGTTTCGGCACGCAGCGCTACTGAGGACAACGAACTCACTGTATACCCATGCCGCGCAGGACTCGCTTAAAGGCAATGGCGCCACCCCACCGCAAACTCACACGCTCGCAATCCCTGGACTGAAGACGCACACGGACAAGCACGTACACACTCTCAGGAAAATGCGTCAGTCCCAGTGCGCTAGTTAGTATCTTTGGTGTGGCGTCACGCCAACACATCACTTGTCATTGCAGACGAAGACCAGCAGAAGGCAGCTCACCCATAATCACACGCAACGAATTCGAGAGGTTACGGGAGGTGCGACTCGCCCAGCAGGGCCTGGGAAGCCAGTTGGCAACCCAGGGCCAAGCCGAGAGGGCCACTAGAGCCAGTGGAGCCCTGGAATAGGGAATGTGCCCTTCTACTTTATAAAGACGTTTATTCCCTATTCCCGGTATTACTTATCCTAGCATGCACTCTCTCTCTCTCTTTCTCAATATATATATATATATATATATATATATATATATAGTGGTGAATGGGCCGGAGGCGTGAAGACAGCAGAGATGAGTAGTATATAGACCCCCGGAATTGGCAACAAAAATGCGGAAAGCGTTTATTCAACGTTTGGCCCCGCCACGGTGGTCTAGTGGCTATGGTACTCGGCTGCTGATCCGAGGGTCGCGGGATCGAATCCCGGCCGCGGCGGCTGCATTTCGATGGAGGCGAAATGTTGAGGCCCGTGTGCTGTGCGATGTCAGTGCACGTTAAAGAACCCCAGGTGGTCCAAATTTCCGGAGACCTCCACTACGGCGTCTCTCATAATCAGAACTGGTTTTGGGACGTTAAACCCCACAAAACAAAACAAATTTATTCAACGTTTCAGCCGGAGACCGGCCTTCATCAGGAATGATGATATATATATATATATATATATATATATATATATATATATAAGGGCCGCGCCATCTCTTGATTATTAGACAAACGCACACAACTAAGGGAACCTCGTGCGACTTTGGCAACAACAGCGACACATTCGCAGAAACGATGTACAGGGACAACAACAGCTTACGGTGGTCGGAAGCCGGGAACAGTCGCGATTTCCTGCTTTAGGAAATATTGAAAGCGTGGAAGTCGAGCTAGAGCTATCTTCAATTGCGCTTAGCCAGACGTTGTTCTTGCGTCAGCATTCAATCTTTTGTTCATGTATTAACAGTACCTTACAAGCCTTTAAGAAAGTACTGAGTAAGGGCGGCAGTGCACTCATGGGAGCGTAAAAAATTGCATTAGGGCAATAAAATGAATATGCAAACAAAGCAACTACATCATAAACAATATGATAAGAACAATAATATATGGCAAGAGCAGAAAAAAAGAAACGCATGCCGCAAAGTAATCTATTAAGGTGACCGCATCCTACAGATAAACTCTCCTGGACCATTTACAAGAAAACGTTCAGATTTATGGAAATGCTAAAGCTTTGTGCAAAGAGACGTTTAAGAAACAAAGTAGAAATTTCAGTACAGCTTCAGTTTAATTATACTCAGCGTCCGAGCTCCACCCTTTACAGTTCATGGGGTACGGTCTTTTGAAGGAGTAGATATCAACGAACCAAGAACTATGCATAGCGGATGGTAGAATAATTTTAACAATTGCCGATATAGTGTTGCTCTAAGGGGCACGCGACATGTTTGGTGCGCTTAAAACCAAAGATGTTCTCTGATGGTATTACAGATCAAACGTAGCGGACCTCCCCGCGTTTGACAGAGGCTGCATCCGTGTTATGCAGAGGCGATGACTGTGTAGTATAATGTTCTCTAGCGTTTTATAAAGTGATCCTAAAGCTTGTAACCTCCCGGTTGCCTTTTGCGAACCTTCAGTCGCTGAAAAGGCTGTCATCTGCAGCACTTCTCGGGTGCTCTTGACGTCGAGGCATGCGATTTAAATACTGCATTAATGGTAGTAAAACATCTAGAGCGCTAACAAGCACCCCCACGTGACCACTTCAATCCTCCTCCTCCCCCCCGCCCCCCCCCCCCCCCCCCATCTACTACGGGTACACACAATAAAAAACGCCGACTCTGACAGTATTTCGTATCTCGCTTGAAATTTACCTTATTTATCGCCTTTCTTGCTTTCATCTGGGAGGTACAAAATAGCGCGTGCGGATGGACGTATGTTTGAATGGTTGCAGCTCAGTGAATAAAAAATCAAGGCACGCCTTGTGAGAGCCCGGCACAACACGATAATTGTGCCATACGCACAGCCCTTCTTCTTGAGGTCCAGCGAGAAGTGGTTACGGTTGTGCGTTATCACAACGTCACAAGCGATAGATATGACGCTAGTGAATACCGTGATTATAGCCCCACTGTTTTATAAGTGTACTATATAGCGCAACTATCTCTCTATCTTCTCTTTGCTCACGTAGAAAAGTTTCGCTTCTCTGTCGGTGACACAGTTATCAGCTGCAAGCACCCCTCTTCATTGCCGCTTCTTAGACCCATTCGCTACTTGCGCCATCTGAAGGACAACCTCACCTTGAAGCGTCTCTGTGGTCAGACTAACTCATTTACTTTATCTGCGTTACTATGTGCCATCGCATCGTGCAACAATATTCCAAATGGCGTAGCCAGTGTCCGTGACAGCAGTTGTGCCTTCAGCTAGATACAATGGTTTGTGCTGATCCATAATCCGTTGACGCCGTCCCCGAACATTGCATAACTTTATATTATTCTTTCGTGCTCCCAAGAATTCGTGAGTTGTATTAATATCTTTGTATGATACCGTTAGCGTTGTGTAACGTTATACTTGCGCATTTTTTAAAAAGTTTTCCTCCTATGGAGCTTTCTCCATTTGTAACGAAGCTACCCCTCCCCCCTCCCAAAACACACACACACACACGCACGCACGCACACACACACACACACACACACACACACACACACACACACACACACACACACACACACACACACACACACACACACACACACACACAATGCTTCCACTTGGAACCCATGAGGTAGTTTAAATAAATAAATAAATAAATAAATAAATAAATAAATAAATAAATAAATAAATAAATAAGGCGCATCTCACGCACTGTGGGAACTGATGTTATGCGAAGCAGTAAGGGAGGAAATTTGTCGTACATAACGGGATGACAGCTACTTTTTGCCATGTTTACAGGTTCCAGTGAAAATTAAAGTTGGATTCGGAATGTTGACTCCTGAAGATTTAATGGTCGGTGTACGCAGGAGGCCGGCGCAAAACGACAGTGACAAGTGATGAGGAACTGAGGCAAAGATCTGACGCGCCATTCACTTGAAGAATGGATATTGATGTGTAATAATAAAGAAACTATATTGGGGACGATGTTTTGACGCGTTCCGTTCCTGTATACATAGTTTTCGTTGTGTCTTGACTGCCTGTGGTAAGTTGGTGCAATCTGTGACAGAGTACGTCCATATTTAAAGAGCTGAACGTTGATCTTGTTTGCAAGAGCATATATTTTAAGCAAATAAAAACATATAGGAGCAACGAAAGCATGACAAAAGAAATAGGATACAACAAGCGCCAATTTATAGACATGTTCATTCAAGAAGAATGGCGCATGTCGGTCGTAGGCGAAGCACATCATAGCCCAGGCATGGGGCATATTGTGTTGGGAAGCAGGTAAATGTAAAGAGAACGATGTAAGATACGAGACACCGTAGGCGAAATACACCTAGTGGCAACTTTTTGCGTAACCTTTATTGCATTATTTTCAATATCCTTCATTGGGACAACTTCGTAAGGCGTAGATCAACACATGTGGCCACATGTATTGAACCTTTCCGTGAAGACCTGGAAGGAAGGAGCCGACAGAGAGCCGCCAACGGGGCTTCGGGTGAATGACGCTGTTACGTGCAGTATTTTTACACCGTGTTAGGAAGGCCTTATTCAGGGATGGTAAATGAATGCGGGCTTGTGTATTCGGCCAGTGCCTTCACATGTATGTTGTGTGTCCTATCTCTTTCAGAGATCGCCTGGCCAACGTACACTTATTCGCGTATACAACCGCTGTGGGCTTTTCTGTCTCGCTTATCACAACGGACGCGAGTGCCTTCTGAAGGCCGCTTCGTTCGACCCTCTATGCCTACGCTGCATGGTTATATGCCTTCAAGTAGTAAAATAGCTTCTACCTCCTTTTTTTTTTTGCTTTCCGTTCTGATGTTCTTACAGAATTGACAACAGAAATAGGCTAAATTATTGGAATTAGGCTACAATAGATGACCTTTCCATCGGATGTGCAAGATTGATTTGTGGGGTTGTACGTCCCAAGACCACGAGATGATCATGAGAGACGCCGTAGCGCATGGCTCCGGAAAGTTCGACCGCCTGGGGTTCTTTAACGTGCACTAGCTGACATCGCACAGTGCACGGACTTTATGCCTTCATCGCAACGCAGCCGCCACTGCCGAGATTCGATCCCGCGACCTTCGGATCAGCATCCGAATGCCATAGCCACTAGACCACCACGGTGGGTTTGCAGGATGTGTAATGTTCCACGTACGCGGCCGAATGCCAATGAAAGCGCCTTGATGGCAGGCGTTTGAATCAGAGCACGTGGAGCGGTACGAGCACGCACGCGCCGCTTTTTTTTTTTTTTGACATCTGGAGCAAACCACGCGTCCCGCCGGGCTGAATTAACATATCGTGCAGAGCACTTAAACAGGATACAGCGGATCAGCTTTCCTTTTTGATGGCTACAAATACCGGATGCGATGTCCAAATTAGAAGTACCAGCTTGAAAGTCTCTCGCTAATCACCTGGCAGCAGGTGGCGAGCAAAATTGCCACGTAGGTGATTTAGTTTGCTTGTACGGCACGAGAGATTATTATCACATGCCGCTGAAACAAAATACATTAATTACTGTGCTCTGTCTGGGTCTTTAACTCAGATCGCAACGTGACAACCAAATAGTAATCGTCTTACGAAGAGGCACGATGCTGCCTTAATATGACCTAAGACACCTTCTTTTGCATTTTGAATAAACTGCGCGCCTGCGGGTTTCGCCAAGTGAACCACAAGCCCGTGCGCTGCGGGAAAATTTACAGCAAAGCAGCCAACTAATGATAGGCACGCCCTCAAGAAATTGATGCCCGAACTAAAGAAAATCAAGCCATTTATACGGCTCACATTTATTCACATTCAGCAAGCGTGGTGTGCAGTGTAGTAGTTTAAAAGCTTGCCTTCGGAGCGTGGAATCCCTGGTTCGAACGCCAGCACGGGCGACAAATTCTCTTTATATTGCCCTTATTAAAAATCACAGGGCTCCTCATGTCTTCGTTTCCCTTTCATCATTATGAGAGGCAAAGGGTTTAGCTTTTGTTTCCACCTTCCCAGTCGCATCGCACGTGCAAATTTTTGTACTTTATGGGGTAAATAAGCAAAGTTGAAAACCATCCCACGCGCTGTCACAGCATTCTACTTCGCCCCCTTTCTCCGTTATTCTTTCATCCGCATCCTCTCACTGCTTCCTCAAAGAGCGGCGCATGTCAATCAAAGCTTTTCTCCCCGTTGGGCTTTTCTTTCCCCTCCTCTTCCGCTAGGCCACGTGACCCTCTCTCAGCGACCGCCAAGGGCGACAGCGGAAGCCCCGTATAAACCACTACACTGTGAATATGAGGAAAGCGGTCTATCGGCCGGTTCTCTTCCGGTTCTTCTTGTGTTCCCTTCCGGTTCTTCTTGTGGATCTTTATGACGATAAACGTTTTAGCAAAAGCCAAGTACGGCGGGACAGGCTTCGCTTAATTATACAGCCTCGCTATAAAATAAGCACGCATCCGAAAGAAAGCAGGTAATTTCTTGAAAGTTGTTCATGCGCTCATGCTTAAACTTTTAATTTTAGCACAACTCAATGTCGGCAGTGCTATGACTTTACTGGTTGGCGTAGTTGAAATCATTCTTGCAGCAATGGCTGGTTTTCTGCTCTACACGTGAGTAACATGAAACCTATTGTTTCCTTATCTGTCCTCCTTCAATTCATATTCTAGGAGCTAGGAGCTCAATGACAACAGAACTCTTGATGCAGATATCGTTGCATGGGAATTGTACAACGCGGAATCGATATGCACACTGTTCTCAGACACTTTTTATTTTTATATTTTCAGGTGGTGTGGAAAAAGACCACCTTTTACTTTCGCACTGAAAAGTTGAATGGCTACCTTGTAAACAATCTTAGCTAACTTAACGCGCGGAGCAGTTAACCATCAATATAATTGTTCAGGTCCATATGCTACCTTAACTGCGGCCTTCAAAAAGCGGTCATCTGTAACGTCAGACAGGCAATTAGAGGATTTCCGTTTTCTTTTTTTTTTATCCTTAAGTGGAAAAAAGGCAGCAATCTCGCTCTTGCCTGAAATCGACTGGTAAATTAAGGGTACACGAAGCAAAAGTTCTCACGCACCGATAACATTACTTACTCTGAAGAGCGTGCAGTTATGATTATATGAAGACAGATGCTGTATCAGAACTGTTGCGTTTCACTGCATCACGCACTACGTTCGTGTTCAGGCGAAGACCTTCTACAGACACGGAAGATTATTTGAAGCGTTGCTGTGTGCTAGGTGTTCTCAACAATTATAAGGATAAATTTCCTTATCAACAGACACGCTGCAAGGCGTCGAAACTACTGGAAAAGCCAAAATGTGGTACACGAGGAGCCATCTTTCATATCTGGGCCTGCCAAGAGGATCCTGCTAAAGGTGAACTACAGCCCTGCGCGGCATTTTCTGCGAGGTGCCATTTTCTTAAATATCTACTAATTATGTGTCATAACAGATTTTTCAAATTGAGCTATATTGCATGTGTGGTGTGTCTCTTATGGTAAATTATTTATAAAGGGCCCCAAGCCACCCATGCTTCACGACCCGTGCTTCGCCACTTCGACGATAGAGCACCCACCGTCCCTTGCACTGACGCAAGCGCACGAGGCACAGCGGCGGTACTCCTGCAACGCGATGTCGCTTCTAAGGAGGAGGTTGTTACATTATTTATTTGTTACATTGTTACATTATTACATTATTGTTGCATTGTTACATTAGTTATTTAAGGCTGGAGAGGTGCGGCAACAGCGACTGCGTCCTTGGTGAGACAGGTATCCTGCTTCCGAAAGGGTGCACTATTTTCGCCCCTGCATACGCGATGCACCACGACCCGAAGTTCTTCCCCGATCCTGAAAGTTTCAAACCCGAACGGCAAGTACCGGAAACTCAATTTCGCTACAGAATATCCAGTTCTTGCGTGGTCAGTTGAGACTTTAAAACGCGCTCAATTGGGAATGCCGCTTCATCAATGAGCCACGCATCATGGGAAACGCGCGGCAGGTAGCACGTTCGCTCGTCCTAGCCTCCTTTCCTAATTTATTGGCAACAAGCCGAAAGTACATTTTAAAGACGACTGACTTTCTTTGATTATTTGAACGCAGAAATCAATGTTCAAGCACTTGCCTAACGCCCAGCCATCTTGAACTGGTGGCTGCGTTCATACTTGTGAACACTGTCGATCAAAAAGCAAATATTACGCATATGCGAGGCGCAATATCAATAGGTTTTTATTAGATGGTGTGTACCTTTACTACAAAATACATAGATACGTAACTCTAAAGACCCTAGTGCTTCTTAGGCTGCGCTAAAAATGCGATGCTATACACGAAAAAGGCCTCTGCCGACGATTTGGTGCTGCCACCTGGCAGTTGCACAAGCTCATGTTTCCCGACGGTGCTGCCACATGGCGTCCATATCTCACGCAGCGTAGTACGGCCGGCAGAAGACTATCGTCTTTCGAAGACGTTTGTAGCGAAGCAAGCAGATACGCGGACATTTTTTTATACCACTGTTTGGCAAACTTACAATATCACGTCACTTGAAAAGGGAACTGTTTGCCGACCAGTTCTGCACGAAATTTGAATTCGTGTCTTTCTGCTGGAATGCGACCACTGGCAGCCAGAGAACAGTTTGCACTGAGACAGCCAGTACACTGTATAGGATACTGAACACCACTAAACAAGGCTGCCAGCTTCGCTAGCTTATTCACAAGCACGAAAGCTGCATCGTACTACATATAAGATTGCATGCTTTAGAGTTTTTGATACCATTCTGATCTAATAAAATGACGTTGATGGAGGCGTGGCGCTGTTTCTCCAACAGATTCAGCGACGACAACGTGGAGTCAATTCATCCGTACACGTATCTTCCCTTCGGTGCTGGTCCACGGAACTGCATCGGAAATCGCTTCGTCATTCAATCGATCAAGCTGTGTCTGCTTCATTCAGTGCACAGTGTTCAGTTCGTTCCTACTGACAAGACCAAGGTATATAATGTTCTTATTAAAGCGAAAGCGTTACGTGTGCCTCATCGAAAGTAAAAAGTGACGGATGTTGTCAGAATAGCGCCAAACATCGGATGACGTCAAAGAACGGAGTCTACTCCGCTTGGTATATACCAAAATTGGTATGACAGTATGACAGGGCAGGCGTCTATGACTAACACGTTTGAGAGGTGTTGGCATCAACAACGCGAGGTGCTAATTGTTTACGTCACCATTGGTAATAATACCATCAAATGTGGTGCATACCCGCATTCCTAGGCCAAAGCCATGATTTTATGCGCACCACGTGATTGTTAACCTTTACGACAAATGTCATCTTAAAAACACATGAAGTCAAATAAATTTACTGTTGCATTAAAGCAATCTCTGTCAAAGAATACTTGTGACAATGCGGAATGGCTGTCACCGCCACGCCGTCTCGGCATGTAATAAGTGAACGGTGAACCTTTTCGTCGCTCTGAGAAGCAGGTAGCTGTATCTCTCTCTCTCTCTCTCTCACACACACACACACACACACACACACACACACACACACACACACACACACACACACACACACACACACACACACACACACACACACACACACAGTGTCAGCTTTGCGCGTCTAAGTGCTTTTACTTGAAATGAAAAAGAATTAAGTTATCAAATTGCTCGAACGATTCGATGTCGTTCTGAAATATGAAATAGTTAAAGAGTCAATAGAGGAGTCTACGGCTCATGAATATCACTCGAATGGACATTTATTTTTTGGCTTTTTCCAGGTTCCCTTGAGTTTCAAGAAAGGATTCGGCGTCTTGACAACAGAAAGCATCACCCTTGGTGTACGGAGAAGGCCAGATCAATTCCTCTGAGATGTGTTTACAGGAAAGCAGAATAAAGAGCCTAACTACATATTCACTGACGGGTATGTAGAGAAATATTACGATTATGTCAGTGATAAATGTGCGTACTTCAATTAAAGAAATATGCACGCAGCAGCGCCCCTTCGATTGGTGCCAACGTGAACCGTAATAAATACCTTATATTGAAACGCACGTTCCTTTTTTTGTTACTTTCGCACCAATAAATTGGTTCCATATCACCGCGCCTGTAGGCGCTAGGTGCATCGCCTACGTTATTTGATGAAAAAGTGAATGAAAGGAATTAAAAACAGGAAATGTCGCTAGAGCCGACGTTGCATCAGGCCGACTGTCGAAAAATTGTCGAGTTTACACCCGTCGAAATGTTAACGAGTTCAGCCCACATCTCGGCGCTCTCCAGGTCACCTCGTTCGCCTGGTATACGAAAACACGCATTGAAAATGTTATCAGACAAGGACATTTTAATAGTTCTTTGACTGACTGATTGACACACTCCTCGTGTGTTAAACAAGACATACCGTTACTTCTAGCTCGCAAGAGGAACGTACATATGACAAGCCGGCACAGACAAGCATGCCGTAAAGGATCAAGGCAACCCATCACGCGTTAAGTGCGTAGGGGTCGAACCCTGGTTACCTAAGGTGGCAAGCAAACACGCTGCCGCTAAACCATGGCGGCTGCCCTCTGATGTGCTACATATCGTAAATAAACCACTGCATTAGCACTTGTGGTGGCGGTGAGTTTCTAACGTCCATATCGGTGCTTGTGTGCGTGTTAACGGTTGTTACAGTAATGTAACAAAATATACACGTGTACTGTCAGTCAACACGTTTTTGTCCGGCTTTCCTCAAGCCGTAGGTAGTACATTCCGGCAAATGGCTCTCATAATATGCGCATAATCGCGCCGGTAGCGTGAACTTCTCTTCTGCAACATGAACGCCTGTGCAACAAAGTGAGTGCCGACGTTACTTCGTACCATTGAGCTATTTTTTTTTTTGTCACTACAGGTCTGTCGATGTGACTTGTAAACCCACGCTGTGCATGCAACAACCAATTTGGTACAAAGACGTTCTTCCTAGATGTAACACCTGACTGAATGACAAGAAATATGGAAAAGGCAATTGTCTCGCTCATTGATGATATCGACTACCACAACGTGTGGAATCAGTCGGAATTTCGGCTTGCTTTTCGTTGCGCCGCGTGAACAGCAAAGAAGTATTGCATGTTACTCTACCTGGTAGCTAATAAAGTTGTTGAAACTTAAAGTCAACTCGCATGTATGGAGGTTTCGTACGCCGTAACATGTGTCGAATTTTAATACATCTTCTTGCGCTTGGGCACAGTCGTAAGACAATATTTGCATCCCTGCGAAGTCGGATAAACATATTAACTTAATTTCTAACGGAATTGTTGGAACGAAACTAACGAAACGCTCATTCTCTTAACAGTGCAAGACTATTTTGTTCATGTATGCGTTATAAACTCAAGTTAGCCAACCAACAGGTCGTCTAAAGTGTTTTACCTCAACAGAAAGGTAGGTTTAGAGCACTAGAAACGTTGTTACAGAAGCTACCCAGCCTTTACGATGTCATAAAAGAGCACTGGATACATCGTACCTCTTAGACTGAGATAAAGCTAGCGCCTGGCAAGGAAAGCACTGCCTGTTAAGATCACTTATGTGCAATCGGGACGTAAGAGCCTGATCACGTGGTATCAAGCTTTTTGTACATTTTACGAAATTGAAGGCACGTTTAATAAAATTCGATGCGAGTGCCGAACAGAAGTTTTATTACTTCGAATTGTTGCCAGTGCAGGTGAAGAATATAATGAAAAAATCTCATTTCATCATATTCACTTGGTAAAACATGATTATGGTTTACGAAAGGGTTCAGATATTTTAATACCATTTTATTTGCGCACCGAAAGAGAGATCCAAATATGAATAGATATCCCGCCTTCTCGTTTCCACTTTCCTGTGCAGCCCCTAGATGGGAGTACTGTTCCGCGCCGACTATTTGGAATTATTGATCGGTGCTATTCCTAACGTGATTCTAGTGTAACGAATGAGATGGTAAGACAAACACGGCTTGCCTAATTATTGTTGTATTGTTTTTTTTAGACTTTTTGTACAGACGCGTTTAGTGGTCGTGATTGCGGTAGAAAAAGTGATTTCCCTTAGTGGTCTCCAGGTCTCCCACCTAGTGCAGAAAAGGGGTTAGCCGCACGATACTCTCTAAAACAAGCATTCTTTCGTTCTTGCGATCGCTCATTCATTCATTCATTCATTCATTCATTCATTCATTCATTCATTCATTCATTCATTCATTCATTGTCTTCGGTTCAAATGTTACATCTCACGAAGTCAATGGAAAAATCGCGTGTCTTCATTCAAAAAACAAGCTTATTTTTTTCTATGCGCCTCATAGGCATAGTAAAGGGGGGGGGGGGGGGGGAGAAACAGGAAATTAATATGGCAAAATTCTTGTGTGCGAAATTGACATTTTATAGAGCGCAGCACTAAAACAACGTAACTTATTAAAACAGCATTCACACAACGTGTCGAGTTTCACTTCAATCGAAATGGATTGCACTTGGACGCAATATAATCGCTGCAGTATTTTTAAGAGCTTTCACGCTTTCGCGTTCCATTACATGTGATGGCCGGCTTGCGTGTTTGCTGAAACGTTGTTTTCGTAGAATTTTCCAGAAGTACGCGCAAAGATGGCACACAAAAAAAGAATATTCGAAGAAGAAACAAAGAATAACACACCTGTCCTTGTCGAGGCCCACCTCGTGAAGAGTCTAATCAAGGGTGTGAACGTCCCTGCGTGGATAATCTGCTCCGTTCGAAACACCGATGCAAAATACGCGAAACCATTCCCAACCGAAGGACAGGCGACAAGGGGAGAAATTTAGGTGCTCTAACACAGAATAAGTGTGGCGAAGATGGCAATTGAGCAGAAAGAAAAGCTGGGTATTTGGTTCGGTCGTATAACAACAAAACAGCGCGAAAAAAATATCAAAGAACAAAAAGAAAGAAATCCCAGGAACCCCGCAGCGAGGACTCATGCTGTGGTTCTGCTATCTCACGTGAAATTCTTTGTCGCGCTGTCCTTTAATCAGCTAAGCAACAATAATGAACCGTACACTAATGAACAAGAATAACGTACAACAATAATTAACTGTACAATCGCTTCATATATGCCAAAGAGACTGCTTTAGCAGTGATAACTTGGTAGACTTGGAAATGTAGAATTCACAAGAACCAAAATGAACCCGACCTGTTTCTGAAACAAAGAATACTGCAGCTTCCGACATTTAAGGGAAATAAGTTCCAGGAAAGCAGCAGGGTGGATAAGGATTCATTGATGAAAGGGATGCCTTCCGCCCAAGTGTACCGGTAGGTATAAGGAAATCTACACAAATTTCTCGAAAATGAAGTCTTCTAGATGACAAAAATTCTTTGACCAGGACGACTAGTAAAAACGTAGCGAACCATAGAAAGGAAGGTGGTAGGTGCAACGTTGAAACGATACAGTACTGCGAACAAACGACACCGTACTGCGAGACTATAAACTAACGCAACTCTTAATTCCTCTAGCTGACGATCTTTATATGCGTTGTCCTCTAAGTAACTGATTACTGCATAAAAACAGAAATTTGAGTGCCTTTAGAAACATTAAACGAATAGCGCTGCATATGTTGAAGTTTGTTCTGACTCGCCAATATTTAAATATAGCAACGGCCCTTACTTTTCGAATAAGCTTGGTAATAATAATAGTAATAATAATAAAATCTGGGTGTTCCCTCTGAGGTATAGGCATCAGTACAACGCGAAAGTGAAACCGGTGTTCGTGAAGCTGTGGAATATATAGGCGGCAATCTGGCGAATCGAGGGGCGGGAGATAGTTGGTTACTCTTGACATGTGAACCCGTTGCCTGTGTGCACACATTACCGGTACCTCGACACTGCACAGAGATCCTCGACAGTAGCACACATGTGAAAGTTCTTGAACGACTCACACTGTTACGGAGACATTGCCTTGCACGCACTAGATCCGTGTGTAAACCTGCCATGAACCGGGCGCGTCCACAACGGTGAAGCCTTGGAAGCGAAACCGAACTGTTTGTCAGCGGATCTTTTTGTGGACGCACACTTCGTTGTGCGAAAGGCGCATCATTTGCTTGTCGACGGCCGTCTTTGCGTTCCTGGAGCTGAGCGCGTTGCAACACAGCTGGCTATCGTATCCGACAAATTATGTAGCGGCCGTGGTTGCAGTACACTGCCCAAGCAACGCGCCAGCAGGACGCGGAAACCTGTGCGTCGTTAGAGGCGTCGAGACAAATGAAACGCTAAGTACCGGCGCGCATATGACTCAATTTACAACTTCGCTCCGTCGTTCCTGGATGGCGCTGCTACCGCTGAGAACCAACATTGCAGTGAAAGGGAGGCGATTTTAATTCAAGAGCAATTTTGCTGGGTGAATACCTCTGCTTTAACCGGACACCAGTAAGCTGCAAATTGTAAAGTGGTGTAGTGCAGATGTAAAGCCCCTTTATTTCTCCGCATCGCACGTGTGTCAGTGGTGTGGTTGATAGCGTTTCCAGCTCTTATCGTCGCACGCTGGCTGGTTGTTGGTTCTAATCACAACGAGTGGTACTTTTTCAATGTAGAATGCGATTTCATTTTTCAGACATCCACTTCCGTTACGGAAGTACGTCAGTGATTTCTTGATGGACCCCGGTATAAAACACTGTCGTGTTAATAATAATACATTGGAATCAATCACTTATTTAAACACGCCCAGGAACAAATGAGAGGTCTTGGCGCTGGCTCACGCAAAGGAGTCCTAGTATTATACAATAAAATTGAGTCAACACGCCCGACAACTACAAAGGTATGTTTAAAAAGCTTAAGTAGTCTTCACGATGGCGCAAAATACAATTTAAGAATTATAGGGGGACAATAAACACTAATTTGGAGACAATGACAAGGAGAAATATAGAGAAAAAAATGTAAGAAAACAACAAATGAAGGTCGTGACAATAATAGAAGACACAACGGCAGAAATACAGACGAGCAATCATAAATGCTGGGCGCATCAAAGCATTAGGTAAGCCCCCCCCCCCCCCCCCAAAAAAAAAAAAAAACGCACAGAGCGCGGTACTGTTTCACAACGGTAGAAATCTCAGACGAAAGCAACTGCAATGGGTCTTGAAAAATATCAAGGTCGAGAAAATAGGAATAAAGAAGCTTCTTTTGATGGAGAGTTGAGCGTTGGCAGAGGTATGGGCTGGTACATGAACAGGCCTATGCTCTCTGATTATCTTGAGCCGAATTTGAAAATCGATGCAATGGATCAGTTCAGGGCAGGCTATAGTACCGTGCAAATATTGAAAAGTAAATTGCAGATCAGCATGATTTGGGCGACAGTGAGTTGAGAACAACGAACCAACAGTGTTTGTACAAGATACAGAATCCTTTGCAGCAAAGCGATGACTGCATACGCAGAGGAACTTTCTCTGTACCCACCCGATGGTGTTACTGCTGGATTACAAGATTTTAAGAAAAAAGTAGGGAAGAAAGAAAGAAAAAAGAAAGAAAGGAAGAAAAAGACAGATTTGCGTTGTCCGTGGTGGAAGAGCTTGTTGCGAACGGATTTCTGCATACTTCAATTACTGTGAACGCGGCATCGTCATCGCGTAGCACAAAAGCCGACGAAGACAAGTCCACATGTCGAAACATTGGCTCTTGCGATATTCCATGTTCTCCATCGTTTTTAGCGATCTGTTCATCGATTCAAGCCTCCGTCTCCCCCTGAGCTTCTCTTCTAGTTTGGATTGGCAATTAAGTTTTACAAGCCCACAATCCAAAAATGTGGCGCTGCTCATTCTTTATTGGCACGCTTTCGTTTGCGATCAGGCGTTCATCCGAACGGTTTTACTTCATACTACACCTGTTGAGCCTGTCAGACCAGATGTATTGTAAATTAAGTAGAGAATTGCAGAGGATGTCAAGTTCTGAACGTACACGCGTCGCGGTCATTAACATCGCATCGCGAGTGGTATAGTGGAAATCATGCGATTTCGAAAACGCCATCCGCTGTGAAGTTCTCCGCCAAGATATGTCCAATGTTTTTCGATGACACACTGGACGAAGGCAGCGCAAAACTGGAAGTGCTGGTCATGCTATTTCCGGAGCTGTCGCGACATAAACCGTTCAGTGCAATAACCTGCCGATGCGTCTGCTCTGCCATTCCCGATTTGGACCGGAAATGACTATATAGGGTCATAGACTCATGGCTTTCGCGAGACAAGAGGAGACGAAGTGGCAAAGCTGGTGGCACAGGAAAAGACGCGAAAGGGGTAAGTCACGTGCGCAAGCTCAAGGTTGTTTAGAGGAACCCCGAGTAGCCATTATGGACGTGGCTTTTATTGCACGTTTGCTTCACGAGGGGCTCAGTGATGATCGTAGCACCAGTGAGGGTGGGGAAATCGGAGCGTATTATATTTGAATCTGTACCTGAATTCGCACTCCGCGTCGACTCCAGCGTCATGCATCAACAGTATCTGCGAGCGGATCTGACGTGGTCGTGCTGGTTATGCTACTGGGTTTCATGGGCTGGGAACAGTCGGGAATGAAAATATGTGTCGCATGTGCTTGCAGTCCACTGTCTATGAGGAATTTTAATGTGAAAACGTCTTTTGTGTTCAATAAAGCTGCAACAAAAAAGACACACGAATTCGCGCATTACAATTTCATTTTGTGTGTCATTGACGCAAGAAGCACTGTGCGGCCAAGGTGGCAACTGTATAACCTATCGTAACAGCGCCAACGCCGAGAAGCGCGGTGAGCGCTTGTGGCAGGAAGATCACAATGGGTACTACGGTTCCGGTGCTACAAGATGCGAGCCGCATATTCATTGGAAGCAGCGTGACACGTGTGCGGGTGAGTGAAATGCGAATGAGGATGCCAATATATGCCGTCCGCTTTTATTTGGAATTCGTACGTTTAATAACCCCGGTTTTCCCGCGTCGGTCGTGAAACATTTTTTCGCATTTATCTAAGGGCAACACAAGACAAAAAACACCTTTCAGTGCCAAGCTCGGCGAGCAAAACATGTTTTCTGGGCCCCTTTAAAGTAAACAATCTTGGTGGTTTGAGATAAGCAATGTGGATAAGTTAAGGTGGATTAAGGTGGACAAGCACGGATTAAGGTG